>OX411308.1:47619374-48219374 GCA_948150685.1 Rhaphigaster nebulosa | reverse complement strand
TACAATGCACCATACTTTATTTTCGAACACATGAAGACATGTTTATTCCTTCGAGGTACATGCCCATTAATTGACATATCCACTGCCATCATCTAGTTGCTCTTTGGTAGCACTGAATAGCTTCCGTATCCACTAACATATCCGTTATTATTTATTTCGATTTTTAGTTATAATTAAAAACGAAACAGAGATCTACGTGGTTGTGTGAATGAGACTTATTGGGGCTGTCCCAGAATAGACGTGGGATAGAGAATAGGGGCACAGTCCCGCAAGAATGTTCGAGTGTGGACTAGGCTTTAGGTTTCTAGATACTTTTATAGGTTCTAGATATATTTTATATTTTTCTAGATATATGTTATAAGTTTTCAGATACATATTATAGTAGGGTAATTTTGTGGCTGAGAAGTTACGAGAATTCCCTGCCTTTAGCCTTGCTTGAAGTTCGTTACGTTTAGCTATTGTAAAAACTTCTCAACGCATTCAAATTAATTTCCTACTTTATCTATGTTGCCAAATTTAAATTTATGCTTGTTATTATGTTCAATAAAGTCAATAAATTCTGCTAGAAATGGTCAATAATTATCATTTTGATTATTTTATTTTTTAAACTGATCAGTGATTAAGAATCACCCAATGTTCTTAAAAATGTTTTGAGACCATAGGTAATTGCAGAAAATTGTTAAAAACGTATCATTTTTCTGATTTTTAAATACTTACCACTAATACTTACATATTTAATCAATAATATTTCATATAGGCTCAAAGCATTATAAACTATTTAATTTCCTTTCTCTAAGTAAAATCAAAGTGTAATGCATCCCAGAGGTAACTAAATAAGGTCATACTGTAACTAGACCAACAGTTATTTCTGGGAAGATGCGATATAGCGAGCTGCAAACACCAGCTTTCTCCCAGCAAGTGAAAGGCCGGTAAATGACATGAACATCAAGAGACAAGCTCCAACTCGAGAAGGATTCTTCTTTCGGATTCGAACTGAAAATTAAAGAGGACTCCCAACTAGCTTTTGTTTTTTAGACAAAAAATTTAAACATTTGCGAAAAGATTGCTGGGAAAGAAGGCAGATATATTCCAACTAATCTGTAAGACATCTCAGCAATTAATTTCTTTCTGCGAGAGGTTGGCTTTTTTGTTAATAAATTAGGAAAAGAGCCTCTTCTTTTTAGCGATATAAGATATTCAAAGTCGAGATACACTGCGTTACTTATATCCCCAACATATATATATATATATATATTTTTTTTTTCTTTTCAGTCAGAGGAATGGTGGTGTATATATATATATTTATCTTTTCCTAATTTGTTAACAAAAAAGCCAACCTCTCGCAGAAAGAAATTAATTGCTGAGATGTCTTACAGATTAGTTGGAATATATCTGCCTTCTTTCTCAGCAATCTTTTCGCTAATGTTTAAATTTTTTGTCTACAAAACAAAAGCTAGTTGGGAGTCCTTTTTAATTTTCAGTTCGAATCCGAAACAAGATTTCTTCTCGAGTTGGAGCTTGCCTCTTGATGTTCATGTCATTTACCAGCCTTTCACTTGGTGGGAGAAAGCTGGTGTTTGCATATATATATATATATATATATATATATATATATATATATATATATATATATATATATATATATATATATATTACACCACTATTTCTCTGACTGAAAAGAAAAAAATCCGAAACGGTTCCTATTAAGTTTAAGAAATGCGTCGCAAATTTGATTATTGAGCCGAATATATCATGGTAAATATAAATGTAAATAATTATTCATCAGCGTAGTATCGCACATTAACAATCATCGTAAATAAATAAACTCCGTTCTCCGCTAATTTTCATTCTATTTCTTTTTCGCTTTATATATTTTTACTTTCTTTTTTTCTCTTCTTAAAATTTCGTAAGGAATGTTTAATCTTGAAACGTTGTAATATAAAGGAATAATAAAGAAAAAAAGAAACTATTAATTTAAAATATATAAATTAATAATAGAAAATATATACTTTCGATTCTGACGTTGGTCAAATCAGACATTCACTTGAAATAAATAACGAATCTTCGATTCTGAGGAATTCTAGTGAATTCTGAGGAAATTTAGAGCGTGATTATTGTTAAATAAAAGGATTTTCTAATTCAATTTTTTTTTTATGTTGGAAGTCATTTAATAATTATATCATTCATATTGCGAATAAACATCTTCCTCTTATAATAATTTTCCATTATTGCTTCTTACATCACTTTTTTCTCTATGTTTCGGGGTTTTATATTTTTAAAAGTACAGAGAAAATCGAAAGATCGTAAAACCCACAAAAAAACAAATAAAAAAAACAAAAAAGTCAGATTTAGCACTCTTTTGCACGGGTATATTCGTAACACTGGCATAGGGCCCAAGGCTACTTTCTAAGAACATGATTATTTTGTTTTTGAAAGTGAATGGTTATTTGAGAATGACCCATTCATTTCATCCAGCAAGATAGATCATCTGAGAACAAATTTAAAGTCTGTTTGCATTAATTATGTGCTAAAATTTCTAGAAACGCCTGAAATTTTGAGAACAGACGAAGATTTCCAACGGAAACTCAACTACTTTTGACTCCAATGATCTTCATCACTAACTGTCCTGCGATTAGGAATAGCTCCTCTGTTACTTAGTCCTAGAATTGGTTTACACCTCTATATAAACTGAAATATTCTAGTTTGATTAGATTTAGAAAAGTTGATGTTTACCATCACGGTTTGCCACACTTGCAAAGCATATAAATGGATATTGCGACTTACAACCACAAGATTCTTAGTCACGGATAAGCAAATACGTCTAAGTATATGCTATTGAAGAGTTTTATAACCACAGTCGACTGATAAGAACCCATTTAGATTCCGCATCAGCTTACGAGAAATCTATATTTAAAACATAAGGCACATACACACCTCGGAGTATACATAAAGAAATGGCTAACGTTTTTAGTTTGATATATAGCTGTAAAAACTGTTATCGACACAATGTTTTGAGTCATAACGCAATATATAACACCATATAAGGAATAACTGTACCATAATATTCACGGGTAAAGTATCGAGACCACTAAGACCCTGAAGTTTGTGCCAATGAACTATGTGAAGCATCTATGAAGATTAATCTCTAAGTTAAAGTTCTTAAGTTCGGCCTTAAACTTTATTAGCACTTTAAAACTTCCTTGTTCAAGAGACACATTAATGAACTATTGAAAGGTACTGAAGACACTATTAAACAGCGGATAGCAGCTGATTTTAATTAAAGCGAACAATTTTTAGATGGTTCTATATGGTTTTGCGCATGGAACACGTAAGATAATAAAACGCTGAAATATCTTATTTGTTAAAATATCCTTTAAACTGACTAAATCATAAAAAGGACAATCAAGAAAGTCATGAATAAAACAAATTTCAAAATTTCAATTAAAACCAAGGGGGTTAGGATTAGGGAATGATTCGGATTAGCGAGCGGGAAAGAAAGGTAACTTCATTAATAACAAGTCGATTTAAAAACAAAAATTGGAAATATTATTACGATAACCATTGTTCAGAAATTTATCTTTTAATTATTTTCTGAAGAAATAGTCCGAAATTTTCGTTTGTCTGGAAGTTCAAAGAATATTTTGAACCGCAACTGCTTCCAGATGTGGAAACTGCTTCGTCAATCAACGGTAAATCGCTAAATATTATAGTTTGTATAGCACTTGGACAATGTTCCATAGAACCAACAAAATTTAATTTTTTTTTTGTCTTAATATCAGAGATAGTGGATTGACCCGCATAATATTCCACTGCTAATTTTCCTCCGGGCTCACCTATCTCAAGACGATTTATCATCGTTAAATTAATTTAATTAAAGCTAATTTGAAATGTTTCTAATTAATATACTTTTAAAGCACGCATTAAAAAAATTACAACGCAAATTAAAAAAACAAATTAAAAAAGGATGTAATTACTAATAAAAAAATAAATTATAACTAATTGTGCTGTAGGAGGAAAAGTCAGTGAAGACGTAGACTACTAAGAAGTACCACCAGCATGGAGTAGTGTGAAGAAAGGCTAAGAAAACGATTTTTTGAAGATCCTTTTTGTATTTTCGTAAAGCTGCACGGTTTATTATGTTTTTGAATATCGTAAACTACTCATTGTATTTGCAATACAATTTAGAAAGATTGATTAAATGAATAACCTAATGAATATCCGCCGATAAATTAATTGAGAAAATAAATAGCTTCCAAATTTTTATAGCTTAATTTTTATTTAATATAAAAATTAATAAATCTACTTTTTTAAAGCTGTTTTTTTAAACCTGACAGCGCGCAATGTGTTTTATCATACAGACAGTTTTATTAAATGACTGTTCAATTCAAATCAATTTATTTCATTTTGTTTTTTTAGTATTATTCATTTTGCTTTCCTTTTTTTTTGTGCGGTTTGGATTACAGAACAGTATAATCTTATTTAAGTGGTTTATCATTATGGCTGTACCAATGTACATAGCTGGGTAGATGCATTCGTTAAATGTAATTGAAGAAATAGCACCATAGCGACTAAAATAAAGAGTAGGGATAGATCAGAAACAAAAAAGATAATGAATGATGAAAGGAAGGTAAATGTTATAAAGGTAGAGTGAGACGTAGGTGGGAGGATTCGGTTTTGAAGGGATTAGTGGATGAAGGCATGTAGACAGCGATTGCAGATGACATCGCCAATGAACAATTATATTCTACTCATTATCAGGCACTAATTAATTTTGACTTGGGCAAAATTGTTTCGATATTCCATCTCCCCTTTTGTAATTAAAGTTCTGCATTTAGGGACGGAGAATTCCTGAATACATATAAACGTTTTTTTGGGGAAAAAAACACTTTTTTTTTTATAAACTTTTTTTTTAGTGCCATTTAGCAAACTTTACTGGAAACATATAGAACGCTTTTTCTACAAATAACAATATGTTTTTTAAATTTTATTCTTTGTTGTGTGGATTAAGGTAGCAAGAATTTGATAATTACAATATATTTTTAAGGCTTCCTAGCATTGTTCAAGGCCTGAGTAACGACTGAGAGTTGCCAGTATTTGCTGTTTACGTCATCAATAGTAAATTCTAAGACCATTAACAATTTTTTTCTCGATATATCGTGAACGGGAATCGATAGAGGTGATGTTTACGTCCTATAATAAATTTAAACCTAAATTTGGAATTTTTGGCACTCAAGTCTTTTTCTAAAATCGACATCGATATTCATACTGCATTTGCAATTACACGTTAGAGCAGAAGCAAAACTAAAGTTCAAAACTATGATTGAATAAACTAGATTTGCCGACCTAGCGATTATTGAAATGACGAGATACCTCTACTCATTATACGTTATGGATTAACTGGTAACAGATAACGGGATGAAAGAAATTTCACAAAGAGATTGAAGCGAATCAGAATGAAAAGGGTATTACATCCTTTGCTCACTGATACATCGGCAAACATTTTGAGGGTGGCTTTGTGAGGGGGTGGCGACCGCAGGCAAGGGAGTTCTCCGTCCAAACTCATTATCTGTTCTCTAACTTTGAGGGAGTCTCGGACAAAAGAGCTATACCATGGACATGATAGAAATGGGCAATGGAGATCTTTTGATCAGTGGGAGTGAATAGGGTTTACTCAGTGACGGACATTGAGTGACTTCACAATTCTTTTGAACGAATTAGGCCTTCATTAGTGATTGATTTTATGTATTGGTTAAATTATTAAAATTCTTTTTCCTTATAACAGCGTCTGTATTAACTACTTAACATTTAAAAGTGTGGCGATATGTTATTTTATTATTAAGTTAGAAGATTACGAAGGTAAGTCTCTGTGAGTGGGGACTACAGACAGGTTCATCTAAGGCAGAAGAGAAAAAGGAAATAAAAAGCAATAAGATTTTTTTTCGGGACATTGATTAATAGTGAGTATATATATATATATATATATATATATATATATATATATATATATATATATATATATATATATTATATATTTTTAATTATTTATTGTAATTTTTGTATTCATTGGCACAAAAACTTTGAAGGGAACAGAAAATCATATAATTGAGTAATTGAGGTGAAGAAATAAAATTATTTTTTTAATGAAAAAAATTATCAATTGTATAATGGGTTCTGTGACATATAAATTTTCTTTGATATCTCTCGTTCGAATCTTTTCTTTTTTGACATAGGGGTTTCCACTTATATTAATGAAATCGTCTGTATTTCAAGAGAACAATATGAACTGAGACTGAGAAGAGGTTTATGCAAAGTCACATTCGTATTCAACAGATTTGCGGTTGGAATAAATGGATGCAAAATAAAATAAACATCCCTAAATTAGTTGACGTATGCATGATGGTATAGAAGGATCAATCTAATTAGGGATCGATAAATTATTTGCCACTTCTATAATTATGTTTTTATTGAAAATTAGTTTCAAATTTTATATATTCATCTTCAGTTCTAAAAACACACAAAAATTCAAAAATAAGCAATTTAAAATACAGTTTGGTATTGTTATACATATTAAATTAAATGTGATATAAATTAATATAATAAAACATTTATGAATTATGAATTTAATTGAGACAAGAGATCAAATACATGTTGGTACTCACCAAGGTTTAAGTAGATTATATCAAACAGAAAAAGTTACATTGCTTTCATCTCTAAATAGTTTCGCGAGGTCTATTACGCATGGAAATACTAGTAATTATTTTAGGTAAAATTTACCTAGCGCTCAAAAGAAAAAAAAAACGATCAAACAGTAGTGCTACTAATCTCGGAATTTCACCAATAATTGAGAAAAACTGCTGCAGACATCTATGATAAAATAAATACTATTATGTTTCTCGCGAGGAAATAATAAGAGTAAAATATAATAGCATATTCTGAATCATTGTATGCACAGAACTAAAAAATGTCTGAATCCCTTGTAAAATAATACCTAAATGAAATTCGAAACGTGCTCGCTTATGCTTAAAAATAAAACACGTGCCTTATACCTGTGACGTTGTAGCTGTAGCCGTAACATATACATGTGTTCCTCGCTGTGATGTAACATTAAAACATTACAAAGAACAATTACTCAACTGTTTACATTCTTAAAAACGACAGCTTTAAACTGTGTCCTGTTTGTTTATTTATTTGAACGAAACTTGGGAAGGTCAAAACTAAAATTATTTTAGCATTCGATAAATATGAATATCTGAAGATTGTATAGAGAGTAAGAGTGAATAAATTGGAAAGGAATAATCCTTGTTTTTTTTTTCAAATTATTTTCGGCGATCATCAAAAACTTTTCGAAAAAATTATTTAGATTTATGCATAATTACTTATACATTTCTAGTTTTTCGAATAGTCGGTATAGAAAAATGAAAAACTTTGGTCTGCGTCGAACCTCATTGATGAGTAATGCATTAAATTATTTTAAATCTAATTTCTTTTTTGAAATTTGTTAGAATTTTAAAAAATAAAAAAAGATTTTGATCAAATTGACATTCAAAATATGTTTCATTACGTAAATTAATTTATTGTGTTAGGGTATTAGGTATTTTAGATAGTGTTTAATTATAAAAATCATTTACACCCTTTAAACATCATTTATTTTCTCAACGAAGTAAACAACAGGTTTTTTTACTATCAGTATGCACTATTACATATTTAATATCATAATTCCAACATATTACAAAAAGAAAAATAGAGATAAATTTAATCATTATTTGTAATAATTATGACAAACCTTATTATAATAAATAACTAAGATTATTAATAGATAGACAGAATAATGAATTTTCATTTACATAATTCTCTTATTTAAATATACTATGTACAAAACACAAAATACGGTGCTCAAAAATAAGCCAATTTGGGAAAAAAACTACCCTCTGATCTTGTTTTTAGCTGAATAAAAGCAGTGTTTTTAACGTAATTTTTAATGCTGAATCGAATGCATCAAGCCCCGATTCAATATGAGTTGAAAATTTCAAGATATCATCCAAAAGATGTTGAAAATTATTAGGTAAATAAAATGGACAGTTGAATAAAAAATTATAAGAACCTTAATAAAATATAATTATACTAAAAAATAATAATTTAAAAACTTTTAACATAGCATCAATTTAAATACAAATATATACAAGTATTATTATATATTAAATACAAAAAATAGCAATATAAATAAAATGTAAATGAAAATACAAATTAATTTTCCGTAACTACATTAATAACATTTTATTGGAGATCATGTATTCTCGTTTTTGGGTTTGTGTTTAATCTATTAACGAAAGCATCGTATGTCACTTGAAGCATGCTAATAATATTCTCATTGGTACCGACCCTGCTCAACTTTCGGAAATGCACTACTAAAATACTCTCCTTAATTTTTTTTCCTAACTTCTTGAGTTTCTTCTGTGAGCATCCCTATAGGCGGAATAACATCGGAAGTTATAATGCTACCATGCAGAGCAATCGCGTGGACGTTACTTGGCATGATATATTAGCTATGTAGTTATACACATTATAGTACAGCAGTTTCATTACAGTAATTTTTTCATTTTTTATGTTTCTGGGAAAATTTTGACATGGAAAAGTTGAAATTTACAATCAGAACACCTAAAAAGTATAAATAATTAGATTTTTAGAACTTCTCCAAAATTGTCCACCTCCTTTCTTATTCCCATTGGACCGGAATACATAACGTCTCCTAGTTTCGACTTTCGTTCGGTTCATAACGGAACGGCCATTGAAAAAAATTTTAAGAAACGAAATTGTTGTTAATTAATTTTATTTAATTTAATGTGGAATGAATATTAGAAATTATTCAAATTAATGGTTTCCAGTCATGAACAAAAAAAAGGTTTTTTTCCGCATTTTTTTATACTTCCAGGAACAATTTGAGTTGGAAAAGTTGAAATTCGTAATTAGCACCCTAATAAACATGAATAAGAAAATTTACAGAGTTTCTCCAAAACTTTCCACCCAGATCCCTTTCTGGGCACGTTCAGCCTTATTTCATTTTAAATACAAATAAATATATAATACTCGCCAATGAACCTTAGGGGTAGAGCAAATACATAAATATTTAATTAAAATGAATATTAAATCAATAATAGAAAAACGTGATGAATAATGATCAGGATAATAAATCCTAATTGATTTACGATGTTTTGCAACCATATTATTAGAATTTATTTAAAACGAATCTATTCACGGGAAAGAATAATTAATAATTTTCAACAAACATAAGAACAACAATGAAAAAATCATACAAAAATATATGCATTAATACATACATTAATAAATAAACATAATTCTAACTCATATTAATTTATCTTGTGTATGAAAAAGTTGACCAGGACCATAATAAACGGTTATGGATAATGATAGGGAAAACGGTCAAAGTAAAATAAATAGTGATATGCATAGGCATTTTCCCTGTTTTAGTTTTAGGTTTCGATGGTTCGGAAAAAAAGAATTAAGTGTAACATAGGTGATAGTTCTGTTGAATGGCTCCAATTGGAGAAAACTATATTGCTAACACTTGCCAGCTTACAAATATAGATTTTTTTAAATTAACGAATATAATAAATAGCACCAAATAATATTACAAGAAGAACAATATCTAATGTTGGTAAATTTATGACTTCTGTTTTTAAGTTTATTTTATTTTTGTGACTTGCATTGGCCATTTATATAAAAAGAGCATGTTTAGTTTGTTTAGAAAAAGGAATAACAGATTTTGGAGCTAACAGATTTTTTTTTTCAATATTTAGCAATTTTTTAATTTAATTTAATAAAGCTGCTATCTAAAACTTTTTAAATTTACAATTACTTCATTATATTTTATAAAAAATATATCTTTCTTACCCAGTTTCATGAAAAAGGAGCATGCAGGAAATACAGAATAAATATAATATTATATAAATAAAGGATTAATAAATTATTGCCGTATTACATTAATTTAATAAGACAATTATAACAAAAATATATCCATGGTTAGATTTTCCTTGACAGGAAAAGGCAACTTTCATCTTCGTGTTTGGCGTAATGTGGTAATTTTATAGCGATCAATCATATGTTACTAATACTATTACTATGCTATGTGTATTAATAAATGGCGGAACAGTAATAGGAGTGAGATGTTATTTTCGATCTGTTCCCAGGAAAGTTTCATAAGTTTTTAAATGTATTCCACAGCAATGTTATCTAGAAACCATAGAATATACAGCAGTAGCGGGTGCCCGGAACCGTTAGCTACGTGGTTTAAGTCGGGCAAGAGAAATATACCCGCGGTCATAACACCTTCCATGTAAGTAGGCCAGTTTTCACAAAAGTAGTTCAGTGAACTAATCATGAGGAAGAAAATGTTTTTAAAAGCACAACATATACGTTGGCAAGTAATCAAGTTGATAAGTAATCAAACATAATTTGAAGAAATTGAATAACAGAGATTCTGGGTAAAATAATTCATTTTACTGAGTATTCGATACAAAAAATGACACAAAAAAAAAACCCATATAAAATAGACAACTATTTTATTCCTAATTAATCAGCTCCAAATTAAAATTGTCAGTCGAAAGAAAGTCGGATTTCGAATCCTTTCAATCCTTGCTTTGAAGATTTATAAGTAAAAAATAATTACTTTAAATCTCTTCGGGATTCGTATTTCAAATCCGATTTTAACATCAATTAGTGACTACAGCCATTTCTTCTCAGAATCGTTAAAAAGAAATTATTAAAAAACATTTCTATTTATTTTTATTTTTTTCAACAATAAGCAATTACCAGTTGAAGAAATGGATTTATTGTTTTAGACCTCGACAAGTTGGTCCTTCATTAATCACATTTTTTCATTTATACTTCCTTTTAACAGCCGTATTTAAAATAGTGATGAATATCGGACAAGTGTTGTCCAGAATCATTCCAAAGTTTTTATTAAGTATTTAAAAAATTTAAATATTAATATCAATATTTATTCTCGTAGTTCCTTATTTTTTTTTTTATAATAATTTTATGATTTCAATATTTTAATTTGATTTACAATCATCCTTCGAATTTTCGTCTAATATATTTTAGTAACTCTATGATAAATAATATGTTTTTAGAAAATATTAGGGGGAAAATCGTAATATTTTTAAAGAAAAATGCGATTTCAGAAATTATAAAAAAAATAAATTATAAAGCATATTTCATGCATGTCAAACATTTCTCCAATCTAAATCTGCATTTGTAAAATAAACTATGCCTTCAGTTTTAAAATTTCTCGAGTAGGAGTCAATTGAAAAACTCTTCCAAAAATTATAAATAAAAAGAAACAAAACAGCCAAAGTCGCTCAAAATTGGATTTGATTCACGCACATTATTTTTAGCCAGTTGTTCTTTTTCTTTATCTCTAAGCAGGAAGATTGTCTTCAAAATCTCTTCCATATAACTGAACCAATAAACGAGAACTACTTTTTCCTACAACGAGAGGAAATGACAACAGAGCCTGTATTGAATATAAGTTTTTATACTTAAAATATTCTTCTCCCTCCATAAAAGAAAATCGAATTTGTATGAAGTCTCGATAATTTTTTTTCGAAATTCTTTTCAGCAAACGTGTCCAATGTACTATTGGGAATGCTCTATTTTCTTCGCATTAACTGAAATGTTTAATAATGGAAAGATATCGTGTTTTCAGTTTCAGCAGACCAAAGGAAAGCTTTGGTTCTATGATTGAATAATATCTGAGCATATGCCTGATAATTTTCATAGCAAACAGAATTTTAACCGAAGGGTCTTGCATAATTACTACTTTTCTAACATATCCTCTCCTTATTTCAAGACATTGAGCTTGAAGAACTATTAAAATTGTACACACATTACTTTATAAAAAATATTGATTATTAATATTTTTATTAATTTTATGCCTACTCTTTATTTAACCTTTTTAATGGCAACCGAAAATATCTTTTTATTTTTATTAATTTATTTTGAGATAAATTTGTCTCACAACGCGAATACTAAGCCAGAGAGAAATGATTTATTGAAAATCAGTGCTGCCCAAATACTTCGGGTTGCTACAATACACAGCGTACTGATCAATCCATAGTGGATAATATATATATATATATATATATATATATATATATATATATATATATATATATATATATATATATATATATACATACACACATTTTACATTTTTTTCTTTTTTTTATTTTCCTTTCCTTTTTATCACTTAATTATTCATCCACATAGTCCATAGCATTTTCATCTTTATTCGATTACACTACATTTTCTTTTTTTTCTATCTTTTATTTATTTTTATCCATCCAACTACTTTCTCACCTCTCCATAATTCTCTTTTCCAGTTAACAATCAACCCTTTCTTAATCCAGTATACAAACTCTAGATAACTGTAAAATTTATGAAACTAATCAAACATCAAAATTTGAACGCACATACTGAATAAGTATCGGCCTACTCTTTCTACAATAAAAGGTTGGTAACCTGTAGATAACTCACGCTTCTTGTCCTACTTGTAGATCATAAAGACGTAAAACATACCAGAAACAACAACATTGAGATAGATTACTATTGAATGGAATATGAAACGTAAACATCTGTTGAAAACCTGATACAGAAAACTTGACACGACTGCCATAGCCACTTCTGGATGCGATAACGTAGATAACAAATTGTGACGATTATTGTATTAAAAAAAAAAAAATAGAGGCATTTATTTAAAAGAGTCATTTTACAAAACCTTTGTGCTTACAAAAACGATTCTAATAATAATTTTATTTTCAGTGTATTTCTTTTTCCTGATTTAAAAATTGTGTAAAACTTCATAATGTTATATAGACAGTTTTCGAAATAGAATTTACATCTTTTGGTTTGTCCTCAGACCATTAGTCTGATCCTAAAAAAAAAAAAGTCCTTGTGACGGGAGTGAAGTTACGGAAGATCACCTGGCACAGCTGGCAGGGAGCAAAGAGGTTGTAAAATGGATTTCTCACTGTCGCAATTATTTCTAACATTTTATTTCTTCTTTATGTTAATTAGATACTCATTTTCAGTTATTATTTATTTTCTATATAATTAGTTTACAGTTAGTTTTTCCATATCTTTCAGTGGCAAATCCGTTTGGAACCTATCGACAGCTCTTGTGTTGTGTGTGTTGTAGTGTGGTTGGCTTTGTGCTGTCGTCTAAAATTTCACTTTTTCTGATTGCTTATATTGATTCTTCTCGACCTGGAACTGGTTTTGGCTTTTATATTTGTCTTACGATCTGTTAATAAAGAATTGTGGAGAGAATAAAATGTTATAATTATATTAAGATGTTATAATTTTATCACTCTAATAACACCAAATCCTTTTCCTTCCCACACAACTGAACCATAACAGTCCATAACCATAACACGACGATAGTTAATGTAATCTAAGCGACTTTTGCAATTTATTATTATTCTTCAAGTGTAGATGAACTCAATAATCTTTAGAAATTTTTCGTTAACTGCTCACTGAGATATTTAAAAAACGACAGAATTTTATTCATGTAAGTTGTTTCATAACGTTTTCATCTGTACTAAGGGTCATATTCAAGATTAAAAGGCTGCAAATTACTACACAATGATTTATTATTTCCATATAATGTGGTATAATAATATCACACACGACTTTCCATTCACACTCTCGCTTCGGATTAGAGTCCGGACAATTAAGTAATCTTTCAAATGAGCTCCTGGAATGTTTCGGGAGTTGCGGAGTTTTCGAGTTAGCAAATAACTAAACAAAGGTGAACCGGTTTAAATAGGTAATACTTTATAAAACATATCTTCCAAATTCAATACGCTATATCTCTGCTAATAAGCGTCCAATTTCGATGATTATTTCTGTATTGTAGAGAATATAATCACTACTGTATATTATTACGGTAGTATAGATCCCTTTTCCGGCTCTCAGGTGCGATGGATTTTGATGAATGAGGCATAAAATGAAAAGGAATTTCATAGAGAAGTGACGAATCCTAATTTCGATTGTTAAATTCGTATTAGGACTTGAATAAAAGTGATGAAAAAACTGGGAGGTTTCAAAGATTTGACGACTGAGAGTTGGCGGATCGAGATGAGATAAGTTGGGTTTTAAAGATTTTGACGCGGGCATCAAAATCATATATGATCCTTTGGATCATATTGGTCCAGCCTTTTAAAGCCTTAAAACCTACTGTTCGAGATAACGCACTATATAGGTCAGCACAGGCCCTATGCCATCTTGCGTACTTGTCGTTGTCATGGCAACTTTATATCAATTTGAGTTTGTTTATAAGAACTTTTAATGAGTAGGAAATTATATTTGGTTTCCATGTCCAACTCTAAAGGTAACTGTTAAGTATGAATACTACATATAGAAAACGGTATAGCCGAATATAATTGCCTAACCGCTAAATTGAAGAGATATTTCCAGTAATTACTTATTAAGTATGAACTGGAACTTCAACATAGTCATTAAAAACTATGTAGCTTCACCAAACGTGTGGTTAAATAAACTTTCTTAATAATATTATATTGTTTATAGGAATAAATATGTTTCCCTAATATCACTTATACTTGGAATTAGGGATTAGAAGATATGTAATGCGAGAGTCCTCGCTCGAGTATACCTTACGATTGACCATAAATGATATGTATTTTAATGAACGAATGAATTATGGGTCTATACACTCTGTGATTGGCCGCCATTTTTAAACGAAATGGCATATGGTAATGTCCAGTCTGAGGTCATCCTGGGATGATCAGTGACTTAGGTGCCAAATTCCAAGAAAATCTGCTCCGTAGTTTCAAAGAAAATCCGTTTCTAGATTTTTTTTTTTTTTTATTCCGCATTTGGTTTCTACGCATCTTGAAACGTAAATCTCAAATTTTGAGAGGGTTGAAATTTTTTATTTTATTCGGTCGATTACAAAGATTCATTATTGAAATTAATCACAAAAAAAACAACGTTGATTTGAAACATCTTACCGTTCGTATTTGTAGTTATTTTTTTAAAAATATAGAAAAACATGTTCTGTTTATGCTTGAAAATTCTTTGGACCCAATAAGAAATGATTAACAAATAAACAGAGTTGAAAAATATTAATAAAATGCTTATACAGTTGTTAAAAAACATAATAGTTATAAAAAAATAAACGAAAATGAATCATCATAGGCCCAATGTTTTAATAAATAATTATGAGTAGAGTTTAAAGTATATAAATTTCTCGCCTCCTTATACAATTATCATTTCTGTATAAAAATAAGATGCAACTGTCCATTAGTAATTATAGAAAGGAGCAACAAAACATGTTTTCCATCAATTAATAATCCTTATGGCTTATTAACACTGATATCTAATTAATTTTCTCACCTCTCTGGTGTAACATGTTGAATATTTTAAATATTTCAAAGATAAAGTACAAAATAGTGGACAAGGGTCATCTAGGAGCTAATAAGGCGATTGTTTACTGATTGCATTAAAAACCTAATTCCTTTAAAGTTATTTTGACGACGAAAAAGACTAATATTGGATATTGTATATTAAAGCATATGCAACCTTTGTAATCTGACATGAGTTCTAAAGCAATATATAAGTTCGGACAATAGGGAGTCGCTTCTTATTTCTCTTCACAAGACCTTGGAGAACTTGATAGTAAGTTTAATATCTCCATCCTGTTCATAGCAACAAAGTTAAATGCCGAATTTCCAATATAATTTCTCAATGTGATAATTAGGAAAAACAAATTGTATGCTTTAGATAAAATCGGTGAAAAGAAATTCATACGTGTCGAAAAGTTGTTTTTTCACGTATAAGATGTGAACAATTTTTGTTTGGGAGTAATAACAAATAATTCGAAATAGCGTCTAAAAATAGGTGAAAAAAGATTTCTAAAAAATTGAAGTCGGTCAACAACTTTCGCAAATCGCCATGATTGGACATTTAAGAACCACGTAAAGTTATTATATTTACATGCAATTTAAACTATAGACAGCCACCATTTAAAACCACAATTTAATTTAATATAAAATAATGTTTCTACGACATGTTCTATAATTAAATGTCCGAAATTGGCTATATTTCATGGCTGCAGTTATTTTTGGAAAAAACAGGATCTAATAGCGTTTAAAAACACAAAAAAATAACTTTGGTCTATTGAAATTGGTCAAAAAAGTTTGAAAAAAAAAATATGAAAAACCGTGAAATGTACTTCTTTTCGGACATTAAATTACAGGGCTTGTAACTGCCATGGGAACATGCTTCGGAGCTTAAATTGTGGGTCATAATGGTACCTATCTACAGTAAAAATTATAAATAAACATAATAATAGCTTTTCGTGGTATGTAACATTTTCTCTTCGCACGCACGACCGAGCGGGCTAAGCAAGAAAAAGCCCGATTTTCAAACGCGTTATTGAGGTATTAAATCTTCATACAACGTAAAAGGCATGCAAATAGGGTTCCAGAGCAACTCCTCTGGGACAAATAGCGCTTTGAAAAATTGTTCTACGACCATTTTGGGCCTTGTTAACGCCGTTTTTCGAGAACATCTGTTTTTACATTTTCGCGTTTTCTGAGAAAAAGTTATTATTTTTGCAGGAAATGTTCATTGAATGTACGTAATAATAAAGCCACAATTTGATCCGTCAAACATGCTCCTATGGCAGTTGCAAGATCTGTAATTAAATATCCAAAAATGGCCATGTTTTACGGTTTTTAATTGTGTTTTTTTATGTAAAGTTGTTGACCGACATCAACTGTTTGAAAATCATTTGTCTTCTCTTTTTAAATGCTATCTCATACTTTTATTTTATTTTTCTCGAACAAAAACTTTCACACCAAAAACGTGAAAAACAACTTTTCCGTACGTGTTGTTTGCATGAATTGTTTTTCTTAGATTGCTACACACCAATTTTAATGAAAGCATATACAATTTGTTTCTATTATTGTGCACCTAATTATCATGTTAAGAAAGTCCATTGGAGATTTATTTAAAAAAATAAACTATCACTCCTAGACAGTTCACTATTATTATTTTCAGTTCTATTAATATTTTCTTTTAATAAATATTATCAATTTTTCTCTCTTTGGGTGGATAAACTTATAAATACGATATGGTTAAAATCCATAAATTATTACTTTAAACTAATATTAAAGATAGTCTTAAGAAGACAACGGTTGGAAAGATAGAAATTATAAACAAGTTATAAAATTATTAATTCAACAACTACAACTCAAAAAATATGTATAGGTTAAGAAATGGATGTATTAGTAATTAGTAAACATCATAACCTTGGAGTATTAGTCGAGCGTAGATAGCACAAGTATATGACGTCTATATATATTTATATTTTAGCGTATTTCATGGATAAAAGTCATTTAAAAATATCATGATTTCTTTTTTAGTTAAACTTCAACCCCATTTGAAAAAATTGAATTTTACGATCCAGCATAATATGAAGTCGATTATAAAAAAAAAAAAAAATCTTCGAAAAGATGGATGGTATCTTAGGCTGCATATAAATAACTGATATATTATTTAGCTACTATAATTTTTTTTTAAATTACTCGGATTATTATAAACAAAAAACTATAATACGAGGAAAACGTCGAATAAAATTTTTGATGAATTATACTTTCAGAGGATGTTATCAAAAAATTATCAATACAATACAGATTATTACCGACCGTACTAAATTACTCTTGAAATCGATGGAACAAATTTCCTGTTTGAATATACCTTAATAGATAAATATTTGTGAACCAACAAAAACTGTTTATTTATCGAGACATGTGTTTTTTTATCAATGGCACTACGCCATTTCTATAGCGTTGGATACATTAAGTTTCTTGATATGATTAAATTGATTCCTTAATATTTTATAAGCACTTAATTTATTTTCTTGAAAAGAAGGACAATGCTTAGACACTGTTGTAAACATTAGACCTTCTACACGTTTTCTCATTTTTGGTGATGAGAAGGAAAAAATATATATTTCCCGAAAAATATCGACTTTTGAACTGTGTCTGAGGAGTATAATTTTATGCAGCTTCATAACCCTTAAATTTTGTATTTTAGTGCAAATACGAGCTCAGTGATGGTGCTCTGGCTGCTCACGTTTTATTTTATGACCGTAATTTCCAAGAACCATTACGACATAAGCAGGCGAGATGACTAAAAACAAGAATTACAAGTATTTCTCGGAAGGGAAAGAATGTACTCACTGTTGCAAGATTACGAAACTGTTGAAAATCTTTCATTTAGTTAATATAAAAAAATATTGATTCTTTATGCGAGTAATAGTGACTGCACATTACAATCGAATTTCTGATGAATTTTTTTAGGAATTTTTAAATGAAAAATAAATAAATTATTCCAAAGCGGACTTCAGAAACGTCCACTTTAACTTGAGAACAGTTTGGTTTATTTCAGATATTTAAAAAAATTATTGTCACCGCTTCTAGGGTCCAAGTGGTCCAAAATAAATTAAGTTGGTTGTTTGGCCAATTTTAATTTTTTTTTAATAATTTATACGTTGATTCCTCCATGTTTCGAGATAAAAACAGTTGGAGAAATTTATTGTCTTTGGCAGTTAATAAATGGTAGCCATTTTTCTTTGGTTCTAAATTAAATAAGGTAAATAAACTAAGAATAAATTGTTTTAACTATGTTTAAATTGTTTGAAAAAAGATTTTTTTTTTTAAATTTGAGAGTTAAACTTCAGGTTAATTTTTTTATCATATTAGGAGCAGAAATAAATAAAATGTACTAAGAAAACGTTTTTTTAGTTTAAAACATTACCTTTAAAATGTTTTTTTTTTCTTTCTTTCCAAGTCATATAGTTTTTGAACTATAGAGGAAACCGCAAATGCTTGCATTTCGTGTTTTTCCCCATTTTCGAACAGTCACCAAGCTTTAGCCAATCAAATAAACTAATAAGATTTTTATTTACCATAAATCTTTTCTAAAGCACTGCAACTTTTTTGAATTTCAGATTTTTAAATCCAGTCACATCGGAGATATTAAAACTGTAATTTAAAAAAAAAAAATTGAATTTTTTAAAAATATCGTAAAAACCAAGGATACATTTAGTAGGGTTGATATTTATTCTGGTTTGCATACTATTATGCATCTACCGAACAGAGAAAGAGGTAAGCTGTTTATAGTTCTCTTTCTTATAGAAAAAATGGTTTGAAAACGGATTTTTTTTTAAATTTGAGGGTTAAACTTCAGGTCAATTTTTTTTATCATATTAGGAGTAGGAATACATTAAATGTGCTAACCATAAATTTTTTAGCTTTATCTTTAAAATAGTTTTTTTTTTTTTTTATCTTTTTAAGTCATATAGTTATTGATCAATAGACTAAACCGTAAAAGCTTGCATATATCGAAATTGGCTGGTAGAATTGAAGAAAAATGGCTGCCGTTTATAAACGACCAAAGAAGAAAATATAAACTGTTTTTATTTTTAGAAACATAGAGGAATTAAACATACAAACTATAATAAAAATTAAAAATCCACCCTTGGACCATTTCATATGGATTGACCCTCTACCGAATACGAGGATGATGTAACATCGATCAGTAATTACAACTCGATTAGTAGAAAAAAGTAATCAAAATGGCTGCTTCGGTCGTTTAATAATAAATTATATCTACAGACTATACCGTCATTGACTTAATCCTAAATGAGTCCTTTGGGATGAAATATTAGTACATGGTCTGGCCTTAATGTATATGTTTCCTTTTGGATTATCCGTTCATGAGATATCCTTCAGATGACACTAGTAATTTATACCCACAACTACGAAACCCGAAGAAAGGAAGAAAACATGAAGAAAGGCGTTGGATCATCATGGCATATGGCTCATGTTCAACAATGCCCAACATGCAGGTAGGCATGTAAAGAATGTTGTCAGTCCTCTCATAACCATTTAACACATTATAAAATTAATAGATATAATATTACAAAAATAGTAAGATTGAAACCATCAATGGATCGAAAATTATAAGGATTTACGCATGCCTTGATCTAATAACCATACAAAAGAATTACACGTCATACGACATTGACACGATAATCTAAATAAAACTAGAGCGACAAACGTGCTGTCGCGAAAAAAAAAACTTTGTACTCGGCCACAAGCAATAAATAAATAAAGAAACCAAACCGCTATTACACTATTTAAGAAAAAAAAAAAAAAAAAAAATTAAGCTGTAAACGCATAATTACATAATTAGATTACTGTCAATTAAACCGAATTAATTAAATAATAAACACATTTTTAAATCAGTAATTTTTAAACATATGGGTTCATTATAGTTTTGAGTAATCTAAATCTTATTTTAAAAATTTATATATATTTTTTTTTTCAAACAGGAAATAATGAAACGTTAATAATGTTAAAACAGTTTCAACAAAAACATTAACACTATAAATAATATTTATATAATTATATAATATTTTAACATTATAATATAATATAAAATAAACATTTTTGGAACTAAATTCCTTTCAATTGGACTAGCATTAGGCAAAATAATGATTTAAAATTAATCTTTTTAAACACTATTTTTTTCTTTAAACTTTTTCCCTAGCGAGCATTACGATCAAGTAAGATATCACCGAAAAATAAATTATCTTTTAATTTACTGACCACCATATTTCTTAAAAATATTATTTAAAACATAAAAGCCAAAATACACACTGCTAAGTATTAAATGGAAATCTAAAATTATTAATGGGCAAAGGTTCGGCTATACCAAATAAACCGGACTTGACTTGACTGAAGTCCTGTAGCGAACTCGTATGTATTTAATAGGAGACGGCGAAACGGAGTTCGAACTATGGATGTTGGAAAAATATCGATAAATGGAAATATCGATATTTTTAAAGAAATATATTAATATTTTTTTACGATAGTTTTAATTCGATATTAAAATTTGAGTATCAAAAACCAATTGTTTTACAAAAAAAAAAAATTAACAAAATAAAAAATATCTACAAGGTCTATAAGTTTAAAAATTTTCGACCATTATTAAATCAATTGTGATTTTCTTGCTTATTCATTCAATATTTATTTTCTTGATTTCTTTTACTTTAATGATATGTTTAAGCAATAAAATTGTTTTTTTCTCTAGATCGTAGTTATAAGTTGTTTAATTATTTCAACAAAAGCTATAACAAATTAAATAATTAATAAATTAGTTAATTTATAATCAACTATTCTTCAATTCAATGTAAACCCTCTTCTCCTTCTCCTCCTTTTAAAGATTAAAAACATCGTGGCCCGATATATCGATTTCTTTATTGATTTATTGATATTTTTGTTCGATATTCACATTGCTATTCTCAACTGGACTTGAGCGGACTTGAATGCAGTCTCCTATATACACGATATGGGCTTGCTACAAGACTTCACTCAAGTCCGGTTTTGGTGTAGTCGCCCTGTAGCCGCCCGCTGGAAAACTCAAGTCATTAAGTATTAAAAAACTACAATACTATTATTTATTATCTACTATCAACTGTTAGACACACTTTTTTTTTCATAATTAGATAATTGTTTGCCTGATTGTAATCATTTCAATCTTATCAGCTATATTACAGAAACATTATAAATCTTACAAGAACACCTATAAAAATATAAAAAGAGAAAAGTCATTTAGATAAGTTATCATTTGAGGCGTGGGAGAAGCAAAAGGGAATAAATCCAAATTTATAAATTTTTCAGGAAACCCAAAACTATGAATGATTTAGGTATTTCGCCAAAATATAAATGATAATATAAAAAATTACAAAACATGTATTCGTTTTTGAATCTCTACGCCTCATTTCATATACAAACATGCAATGCAAAATTTTAATTATTAGAGAAAACACGAACCTAGTGATTTGTCTTCGAAAACCTTAGAAGTTTTTTTATGCTTTTACTTGTGTTATTGTTATTTAAAAACATAAATAAAAATGAGAAAAAATAGATATCAATTCCTTATTGTTTTTTTATGGATCTTTGGATTTTCAGAAAATTATTTTTGTGTATTTTTTCAAAACAAATTAATTTCCACGAGTAGTAAACAAATTAATTACGCTGCTATAAGTGGGATGAAGCATAAATTCCAATAAATGGGAGCTTAGTAAAATAAAAATCTAACGAAGGACCAAATGCAAAAAAAATTATTGCACAGAAATCGAACTAAATCTTTTTATTGAAAGTTAAAAGAGGATGTTTTTAATGCAATTATGTTAAACATTATAATTTAGAAATTATTCTACCTACAAATATGAATATGTATATAAGTGATTAAAATCTGTGTGACTAGAACTACCGCATGCTGGAGAATGTTTTTGAATATTAGATTTCGGTTCTACTATGTAAAGGTAATTTTAAGTCACGCCAAAATCGTACAAATAACTCAACATAATAATTCTTGAATCATCGAGTATCAAATGTGCTACAAATTATTTTATGCTCGTTTAATAATATAAATAATTTGTAATATTAAATTAAAATTAAAATTTATTTATTAACAAATTTTTAAAAATTTGTAATATAAATAATTATTATCTATGATTATCTATGATGTAAGTTTACGGAGAAAGGAGAAGGGGCTCATACACAGAAATTATTTACAATCCCGTCGATCTCTGCTAGTGTTCAATTCTGGGGGATTGTAAACTTGACAGACTATGAGATGTTAACTGGCCAAGGAGGGGACTCACTATGAAGTTTTAATGCCGTTAAATCGCCGAGATGAACAAGAGATTAAATTTTAGCTAAAGTGATGAAATCAATATGAATAGAGTTACATACTTATAACGGAGCGGGTCTTGTCACAGACTGTTACGACCTGTAACATGGAGGAGGAACGGCAGTGACACTGGCGGAGCGAACACTAATCACAACACCGCGGCTGATAGCGAGACAAGACTGAGCCAAGATAAGGACTGAGGGGCAGTCCATTGACGTAACCGATCCGACAAGGTCCCGTAACAGGTTACCTGGGATCCGAGAAGGGTGGCATTCCACTTGGGGATGCAATCTCCTTTCTGTCACAGCGGCCTAAAGTAGCTGTCGGAGAGCACTTTTTAAATAACTCGCTTATTTCCCGCCTTTGCAAAGAGTAGAGTAAATTTGTCAGGTCCGATTACTTGAATTTTCAATTTCCTAATGTTTTTTGTATTTTCACAGCCGAACTGATTTAAAAAGCACTCCAACTGGCCCGCTCATCAATAATCGTTTGCTCTAACTCTCAGAGAGCCCTAAAAGCCCTAATCAAAAAAATTTCAGGCATCCCTCTTCTTCAAGAAAGTCAATATATTATTAAACAGATTAAAGATTCTTTTAGAAATATAATATTTTAGATTTCCGGCCATTCCGAGATTCCTGAAAACCAGAAAGTAGACAAACAGGAGCAGAGCCCAGTCGCTGAAAAAATAACTATCTCTTACATCTTCGCATCAGATTTGGTTCAAACAATACATAATAGTCACCATGAGTGACTGGCACAATAATAAACTCGGAATTATTAAGCCAACCAGTCACTGGACCACATCCACTAAGCAGTGTAGAAGAAAAAAGGTGGTTGCCATACAACTTTTTTCCAACCAACAAAAAAAAATCCAGCAGGCCGGCTGGAAAATGTTTGAATGAGAAAGATCGGAAGAGGTTTCATCTAACCGAAGTAACGACCGCTGTAATTTATTACAGCCAGATCTCAATTAAAGAAATATTAGTTTAAATAAACAGCTTGTCATTAATTATTTTATTTTCATTGATAATTGTGTAATTTAAAATAAAAATAAAACAAATTAAAATTGAACTAGCCGAATGACGAGAGGATAAAGAAAATGACAATCAATGATTTAAAATTAAAAAAAAAAATCGTTTAATTATTACGATTTTTTAAGAAGTCCAATACGTGAAAGAATGAAGAAAATCTCAACAAACGATTTAAAATACAAACCGTTCGGTATAATTCACGAATTTAAATATTTTATTAAAAATTATGGTACAATAAAATTAACTTATGATCAAAGAAGGATTGAGTTTTCTGTCGGGTCTATTTGAAAAAGAGCTTTCAACTATGACCTGAATAATTTCGTATTATATTGCGTATAATATCATTATACATAATAATATTATAATTATCGAATGTACATTATTCGTTTTACATTTTATACTGTATTATATATCCGCAATGTATTGATATTGTCCTGTTTTAAATAAAGCAGTAAAGCTATTGTAAATTATTGTACAACACATAACTATTGTATTATTTCATTCAACTAAACAATTAAATAAAGAAATAATTAATTAATACTAGCATGTCTCGGTCTGGAAGGCAATATTTATAAACATAGTACCATTCCTTTCATTCATTATCTAATAACACTCAGGAACAAGATTTTCCGTTTTCTGTTCTTTTACATGCTTCTATTGTGTTATTATGCCCTGATTTCAGATCTGTAATTAGTATTTTTTATATCACTTATTGTTTTTTTAAATCAAGGTAACTCATTTTTTATTTAAACTTAAATTTCACAAAGGGGACTTTTATGAGGAGAGAGAGAAATTATATTCTGGTTTGATTGTTATCAACAGCATTGATGTTAAATGAATTGTGATAACTTTGTCCCACTTCTTTTCAAATCCCACTTATTCACTCTTTACATCTCTATAATATATTCTCTTTCTCAAGTAAAAATTGGTAATTATTAATTTTTTCCAATATATTTCTGTAATAATGATCTTTAAAACATATAATATTTCACTTTTTCCCAGTATGTATGATTTATTTAATAAATGTTTTTTAAAATAAAAGTTAAAAATAATTATGTATCAATCCACACTAAAAGATTAAAATTAGTTTATTCCATCCATCAACAATAAATTTAAAAAAATATACTAAAACAGACCACCACATTTTGTTTTATTATAGTAATATTTTCTTATAATATACAATTTTTTGATACTCAAGAATATCATAATTATACTGTTATGTTTAGATAATATTTTTTTTTTACTTTTCTATAAAGCACAATCCTAATACAAAGACCATTTATATATAAGCACAAACCGTCAAAATTTGATTTAATGACAAAATGTGTTTAAATAAATATTAACATATCACATTTTCCCATCTGATACTATACACATATTCTAGTATCAGATGAGAAAGTTCAAAAAACCTACCTAAGAATGGATCGAGTTCGCGTAATATTCGCCGAAAATACGGCTGATTGATATATCCTGCAGATAATAAGATGTGACGTGGATGCCGATAGCACGAGACACAGAAGTGACTGGTATTGAAGATGCGCAGTTGGGGGGGAGGGGAAGAGGGGACGAGCTAATGCGGAATTCGACGGAACCCTTACATAACGTTTTATCTAATGGCGGCATTACTTCCAAATTTCTGACTACCTTGGCTTAGTTAAATATAACATCGCGATCCCAGGTTATGTACCGCCGTATAAGCAAAAAATACTCGGGGATTCCGGAAGTACAGCGGATTCGACCAATGATGTGGAATAAGATGCGACAGTGCAGGGCCCACACATCCATTCTTATGAAAACGAGAAAGCAACTGCTAGGACTAAAAAATAATGGCCACGATACTGAAAATTAAAGATTAGGTTTTTTTTTCCTTGCCTAAACAAGGCTGTCAAGCAGATACTTGAAAAATAAATTACGCCTCAAAAATATATCTATATGAAAACATCTTAACATAAATGAGACACATTTAATCCATATATATACTTAGAACAAGCAATAGCGAAGTATTGCCGGGTCAGCTTTATAAATATTTATATATATTATATAATATAACGGATATTTTTATATGTTAAACATACAGCTCTATTTTTTCTTTCAAACACAGTTTATTAATTATGAACATTTAATGTTTTTAAAAAAACATTGAAAACACTTTATTTTTAAAATAGCCAATTCATAAATTCAGCCAATAATCGTGCAATAAAAATCGCTCAAATAAACCTTGAATATTAATTATCGGACTCCACTGTTCATTTTTCAAAGCAAAATAAAATGGGATTAATATCTCGAAAGGTTGTCAGTTAATATTTTGCAGAAGACGTGGCTGAGACCTGATAGGATTGTTTTAATTAATATTTAACCTAGGTTGTATTGAATAATGAAAACATGGTGACTCTTGTATGCAAGATCTATTCATTTGAATCAAAATTACGCATTTAATCATAAAATCTTTGCAAAGAAATAAAGGCGAGGCTGTAATACTCGCCATTTTACAGTTACAAAATTACTTACAATTGGTTCGTCCTTCTTTCCAGAAAACATAAAAGTTGGAATTTACAAAACGATTATACTTCCAACTGTTCACACGAAATGGGGCCACTTACATAAAAGAAAGAACGACGCCTAAGGGTTTTAGAAAGTGAAGTATTGCGTAAAATATTTGGACCGAAAAAGGGTTGATCAATCCGAAAATTCAGACTGCTTCACAACGCCTAACGGCGTGACTTATATCCTACATGTTATCATATTATAATGCAAATATAATTGAAGTGATAGCTTCATGTAACGGTGGTGTAAAGTTGTAGGGATGGATTGCAAACGAATCACTAAAAGGATAATCAGCGCTAATCCGATTCGCAAGCGTTCTAGGGGTCGCCCGAAACGAAGGTGGGAGGGTTGTGTTAGGTCCGACCTAGAAGATTCGGGTTTTGATGCAGAGTGGAGGGAGGTTAGTAGTGGTGGAATGATGGATCTATCGGCGTCGAACCTCCGGGTTCCATTAGCCTTTTAATTATTAACGACAAAAACATCAACTGTACCGACCAAAATATGAAGAACGGCTTTAGGTTAGCCGAAGTTCGAAGCCAACACAACACATTTCCGTTGCCTATGCACCTCCTATATACTAGCTCAGTAATAACACAATGTCTGAATTTAGTATACATTTTTTATAATAAATTTCATTTATTTAAATTTACATCATTTACTAAACAAGTAAATATGTTTGATAAAAGTAATATGTTATATAAAAGAGGATAACTTTTTCGATGAAAGATAGCAATGGGGCCATAATCGTTAAGGAAAGGATTATTAAGAGTTGCTTAAAAAGTAACAATTAAACAAATGATTTGAATGTCTTTCTTTCAGTATGGATGGGAGTCTTTGGCAATTTTCGCTACGTACCGAATTTTATTCTTGAAAAAATAAAGAGCATACAGAATTTAACAAAAGAATTATGATTGATTCCGTCAAGAAGTACTGCTAATTAACTGTTCTGTTCTACAGGGATGAATGAAAACATTATTAAAGGATGAGGGAGAGCATAATGACGCAGGTTCACTAGAAATCAAGGAAGTAAAATTAAAATTCTTTTTCAATATTTTAAATTTATAGTCTATTAGATCGTTTTTATGGGTATTCTCTTAATTTTTAAGGCTTTAGAGGTAAGAAATTCCTTTGATAGTCTATAGTATAATGCGAGCAATTTTTGTCTTTATCTGTGAAATGGATCGCTGAATAATTTTGCTTAAACTTTTAGACAAGCGATTTTAATCGGCATTGATAATTTTATTGTCCCTTCATTTATACTAAAACGTGAACTTAAATTGGACGATTAAGAGAGCAGAGGATTTTGTTTTGTTCGATGTTTTGAAATTCCCGAATGATTATAAATGATCATATGTTATAAATGTGTTGTAACATTTTTTCATCTTTATTGTATTGATGTTACCGTGTATTTAATAAACGTATTATAATTATTGTAAAGTACATCCTACATGCAACATATAATTATTGTATTCTTACTTCCTTGTACGAAGTAAAGGAAGTATTTTGATCGCGAAAATTTTCGGTTTTCAGATTTCGACGGAAATATCCATTTTGACCATCCCTGAATCCATTTTGACTAGTTTCGTCGTGGCGTCTGTACGTACGTTCGTATCTCGTATAACTCAAAAACGGTTAGCTGTAGAAAGTTGTAATTTTGTATTTAGGATTGCTGTAAAATCTAGGTGTGAACCTCCCTTTTTGGTCACTGCTTGATTACCGGAAGTGGTACTTTACTTGAAGGTCATAACTGATTTCCATCAAAAATACTATACAAAATTACTTAAATTTAGTATTTATACTTTATATATTGATTTAAATAACATACTAGATTTTGGTCTAAATTGGAAAACCGGAAGCGGTAATTTACTTGAAGGTCAAATTCTACTTTACTTTACTTTCATCAAAAAGTATTACATTTAAATTAAATACTTAAGTTATATATTCCGGTAATAAAGGTTACAAACGCAATTTGGTTTCCCATCTAATTAAACATATTAATTACTTGTTGTTTAAGAGTTAAAATTGAATGTACGCCGAGTGTCGTTTTTGAGATATTGCGATCTTCGGAAACTAGTTAATTGGAAACCAAACGTTTTTATTACTCGTTTTAAATGTTAAAATTGAGTGTAAAATATTGGTTTTCCTCCCTATTTGCGTCATGGATAGATGGATGTCGCAACGCTGACTGTCGTTTTTGAGATACTGCAATCTTCGGAAACTAATAATCAAATTCAGGATCACTTTTTGAGCCACCGATTTATAGTTTAATAGGCGTACAAGGAAGTCATGTGTTGTCCACATCAGATATTTTTAAACAACGTAAACTAAATAAAATGAATTAATAAAATAATTAAATAAAATAATTTCCGAAAATTGCTTGGTCGACAGGAACTGTTAAAAAATGTCAAAACCAGAGGATGAAAAACACAAAGATAAAATTTTACAAATAGGAGGTAAGAAATCAATAAATTTCTCAACAAAAAGCATTCCGTAGGCGAGCCTGAATTTTCCAACCACAACTGGTCAGAGGATTGCTATCATAGACAACCTTTCCTCTAAATTAATGAGCACTTCTCCGAGAGGCTATCAACAAAAGACGAAGATGACTACCGCTTACAGAGAACAAAGGCAGAGGGAGGTTGAAGACCTCGCTGACTGACAGCCACTCTCTGGTCCCGCCGTTGGCTGTGCCGTTGGAAAACCGATTGGTGGGAAATGGGAGGTCACGGACCCCATCTATCATCCTTTCCTCCCCGACCAGCCTACGTCTTTTTTTATTTTAGGTCTCACCATGGCTCTTATCTACGTTTAATATGGCAAAATATCTCAAGTATAAACTTAAACCGATAAAACGGCATAGCTCTGAGGAAGTTAGTTCCTTTTTTAGATACAACATTTCAGATAATTTGTCACAATTCCTAAGAATTCTCAGAAAAATAATAATCATCAAATCTTATAGATATCTAACCGTCGTCGACAACGTATCGAACATAAAGAATAGAAAATGGTTATGCTGGCTTTGATACTGTAGTAAAGTCATAATATTTTCATACATATTTACCTACCTCTTCAATTTCAAGATAAATTCATAAAACATAACTTAAACAAAAGGAGGCTCCAACTTACCTGAAAAAGACAGAAATTAATTACAAACTAATAAAATACCCAAATTAATCAACAAATAGATGAAAATAAACAAATATGAAAATAGATGAAGGTAAAATTAAGTAATATGAATAAAATTCAATTTTGTTTTCTTCTTAGTCGTTGATGAACCCTACGTTTTACGCCTCTAAACCAAATTAAACACAATAATATGATATTTTATTTACACTTTACATAATTCTTTGCTAACAAGAAACACCCCCACCAAACAACATTTGCATTTAATATATGTGTGTATATACAGTGGAGCGTCGATTATCCGAATGTCAGTTATCCGAACGTTCGATTATTGGAACGTTTTTTTTTATTTGTGTAATTTTAATTAATTTGATCATGTAAATTACTTATTGGTATTGTTAAAATTATTGTTATTTTGAATAAAATTCAAATACGCGTGTGTGCGCGACTGCGTGCGTGCTTGCGAGCGTGCGGGCGTGTGTGTGCGAGTACGTTAATTTCAATTATCCGAACTTTTGATTATCCGAACCAACACTGACAACATTAGTTCGGATAATCGACGCTCTACTGTATATATATATATATATATATATATATATATATATATATATATATATATATATATATATATCTGATATTTTTATAGTCTTAAAGTGTTTTATAATCTACATATTCAATAAAATGAAAACATATACATATGAAGATCGACTTAATCATTTATGATGCACATGGACAAAAAAAAAAATAGCCTCTTTTTATTGTTATAATTTACGATAATCTTTCTGAATTGAAAACAATTTGAAAAATTTATTGATTTTAATACAAACAAAGAAAGATTATCAAATTCAGTTTCAAATTAAGAGCTTCATTCATAGAAGCCATAGACAGATAATATGAATTATTGATGTTTCTTGATCGATTGTGATGCTATTATGATGAAATAAATATCGGGATATAGTCAACAGAGTATATTTTATATTGTACAAGCCGACGTTTCGGCTCAATCATGTGAGCCCTCATCAGGGCTATTTTAGTTCGAAGTGGTCCACTGTTCAGTTCAGCCACCACTTCGAACTAAAATAGCCCCGATGATGATTAATAATATTTAAAAACGACGGTTAGTAATAATAAGTTTTTAACGGTGAATGAAATAACATAAAAAATGAATGAAAGGCGAAATATAATGACTAGGTTATAATTCAAGACGCTAAAAATCAAGTAATAGTTGATATTTCAAGCTTCATTAATTCTGACAGTCCTAATCGTGAAATAACATATCTTAAAACTGCTCAGATATAGATATAGATAGTCGTTATCAAATATAGAAACAACCCATTCATAAGTGTTATTTTATAAATCGTGGTGCCGAAAATTGTAAATATGGAATCAAAGAGACATAATAGTTTGCAACTTGAAAAATTATCATAGCAACCAAACCATGTATTATTATTCAAATTTGGAAGATAACACCCAATCACAGGAAATATTATGTTAAAAATGATAACTTTATAATTTTAATTAAACAATTACCAACCTCTATTGTAAGATAGTAAGTGAAACGAAGAAAGAACATAAAGCGTTAATTGAAGTACTAAAAAAATAATTCTGTAACGGTAAATATAATAGGTGTTCGGTAAATAATAATGACAGATAAATTAAGTTAAGACTAGTAAAATTTTGTTGCTTCTTTGACAGATCGACTTTATAACAGCTTTAATTTAAAGTAATTTGCATTATACTGTATCCTTCACTATATTCTGTTAAGTTGTAAACAAATTATCAAGATTGAAATAATTAATATTACGATCCCTCAATTTTATTACGCCAATAAATATAAGTAATTTTTCAATGTACTTTTATTATTTAATTAATATTTTAATTCAAATAATGTAGCGTAAGTCGGGGTAAGTGCATACCTACGGTTTTATTTCAAATTTAGTTTGTTGGGAGAGATGCCATCTATGGGAATTTGAAATAGATAGGATGAGAATTAAAACCAATCCTATTTGAGTTCACTGGTCTGGAGGAATTAATTACAGGAAGGTTCCAAACTCAGCATTGTGTTTCAAGTGTGCATGTGGAGTTCGTAAAATTTCGCTTTATCCTATTTTGCTCAGAGAATATTGGAGGTTTTTCAGTTTCTTTGTGGTAATTACTATTTTAGACATTATCATTTCAAAATAATTTAATTACTTTATCCTTTTCGCAGTTTTCGATAAATGCACTTGCCCCAAAGGAATAGTATGCTGGAGTTAGTCCATACCAAGGACAATGGGGCAAGTGCTTTTTAAAGCAATTATTTTAAGTTATTCTACAATGGAAAAAATCAAAACGTATCTAACTGTTGAATTGTTAAACGAATTCCTGATGTTTGAGCGACTTTTTAATTCTTAATCAAAATTTCCTATTATTCCAAACTCGTTTACCCGCAATAGAAAAAAGTGTAGAAACTTCTAAACGCAATTGCCTTAATCTTAAAACTTCCAAAACCTATGTCTTCATCAAATTTTCAATATATATATATATATATATATATATATATATATATATATATATATATATATATATATAAATAAGGGGTATGCCCTTACTCCGTTTTATCGGGTCAAGTTCATAATTCACATTTTTTATCTTTATATCAAGCTGATATTGATGTCTGAACAATCCCAGATGTTCTTGGGGTAGTTACAAAATGCGAATAAAATCATGTTTATAGGAATAATAGAACTTTTTTTACATTCATCCAAATTCAATCTTATGAAATTTTGGTATGTATTTACTCTGGACTTGCCTTACTAATTCGAGAGAAAAAAATATTTCATTTACTTGCAAATATTTTAAATTTCAAATCCAATTTACTAATATAAATATTAAAATTTATTTAAAAAAAAAAATTGAATTCTTTCCGGTAAGAAGTAGACATTTTAAAGAGGAAAACGGTTTCATGGCCATAGTCTTATACCAAAATATACAAAGTATTGTAATGAGATCATACTCAACAGTCTTCCAAACTGAAACTTGAATAGAAATAGCTGCTCTTGAAAATCTAAAGCAGAGTCTCAACAGAAAAATAATTTACAGGCGGCACTATAGCCTTAAATCCATATACATCACATCATGTCTAGTCTGGAAATGCCTCGATATCTTAAAGCAATTAGCAAGGAATAATAAGCATATCCTGACCCCCAGACAGGAAGGAATAGAAGACAATGAGGAAGCTGATGCCCCCTAGCGAGGAAATGTTTCTGAAACAATGTAATTGACCCTGAGCCATGTAGCAATACATATACTGGTTAAACCATGAAAAAAACCGATTCCTGGGAAACAAAGAAGAAGATAATACACTTGGACTCGAGAGCCTGGCATGAAACAATTCAAACTCTTCATCGAATTGTAAAAGGATATAACCAGATTGTACCTACACACGACAAAGAACGAGTTGAGAACAATAACGGGTCTCCTCACGGGCCAGTGTACGCTAAAATACCATCTCAAAAAGACGAAATTAGTGGAAGATTCCACTTGCCGTATGTGCCTAGAGGATGAAGAAAAGAAGAGTACCTCACAAAAGATCCACACGGGCCGTGGACAGAAAACCTTTTCCATCCCTCAGTATAATAATAATAATAATAAAAATAATTATATAAGCCTTATATACCTTGCTGAATACCAATCCAGTTCCACTCCTCGCTATAATCCTCCTCGTAAAAACGGCGGTGGTTCAGAGACTATTTATAAAATATCACAATAGGAGTCTTAGCAGAGACCTGCTTTACCCTCCATACCCTTATTATGGTAGCCAGTAAACTCAAGCCCATAAGTAGGGCAGATTATAAAAAAGATTAAAAAATAAAGAAGATTAAAACGATTTCTTGCAAAGCAGCTGGAACAAATTGCGAAAACGGATTACTTAAATGGAAAACCTTATGGAATTGGCAGTTTCACGGCTATTGGACAGAACCAAGTTATTTACATAGGATGTATATACGTGTCAGGATTCTTGAGTTTAGTTATTCAAATATCAAGTATATTCAAAACGACTAATATAAAATACGTTTTTAAAAAATCCAGATTCATCTTGCAATTGATGTGCATTAAGAACGGCATTCCTATATACGGCTCTCGTTACTATACAATAAATGATATCCGTTTACCTGACTCAACTAACCATTATCGTGTGAGCTCAATAAAAATCGATTTAATCTGAGCCTATCAATTTAAAAAAGTGTAATTTACAAGCAAAGCAAGATTGATTATAGTTTAGCGAACCTAAACTCTGGTAAAAGATAAGGGGATTTAGTAATTAATAACTCATAAATTATTATAATCTGATTGAGGATAACGGAAATTATCATCATTATGTGCACCACAATCCGATAAAATACATTAGATTCAGAACTTCTGAAAACCTTGTCGTCATTGAATTTGTTCATTTTTTATTGCTAAGAAAAAAGTATCAGTACACGCGAGATTTAAAGATCCATCAATTATAATAATTTGAACAATTTTTATTTTGACTTACTTCTTAAAATAAATAAATAGCTTTATTGTGAAGGGAAATTAAAGTTTTAAACTAAAATTCGAATTAAAAAATCTCATTGCTTTTATTACAAATTTAATAAAAAAAAGAAAAAAAATTTTTTTCGTACACTTAAATGAGCAAACTAAATAAATATTTCATTAAAACGGGGCCCATTAAAGCTATAAAACGGTAACTTAAAATAATAATTTATCTAATAACAAGAATTTCTAGAGAATAGATTGTTTTTTTATAGGAAAATATTGAATATAAGATTAATGCACTACATATATTTTTATAAAATAAGTCTTAGCACATCTTAAAGCTAATAAAATATTAGGTAAATTTATAACAAATTAAAAGGAAAACAATCAATAGCATAATTGAAATATTATCGCGTTGAATTCAGTATCTGTAATTGGTAATTATTAACCATTGTTTAAATTTGTTTCTTAAATCAGTTACTACTAATCATATTATTATGTAAAAGGACAGCCCGTTTATCGTTTATAACTGCTAACCGCAGTAAGTTGAGATTTTTAAAGACCCTACAGCAGATGGTGATGCAGTTACAGATGCTATCCATAGTTTTTTCGTCTCATTGTATAAATTGACTGATGAGAAATCCACGTCATTAAACAAATTGAGGTATAAATATAGATGTAGAGGTATTATCTTTAATCTACCTTTAATCTGCATACAAGACATCAGCCCATTTAGTGTCCCTATCTCCTCCTGAGACTGTAGTTCGGCTACATTCCTTGAGGGTGTTATTTCAAGTTAAACAATGGCTTGGAAATAAAAAAGATCCAGAAAAATAAGGTTGTAGGAAAACTCTTTTCATCATTTTCATTATCAATATATTTTTTCTATGGATTGATCACTCTTTTCTTCGGATTTGATATTTTTACTTTCCCTTACCTATATACGAATTATGTAAGGGGAAGTATTGTGATCGTGAAAATTTTCGAGTTTTCTGTCTTCTGGACTGTCTTCTGAGTCCAAATTACCAAGTCTCGCAAAATGGTCTGTATGTCCGTGTGTCGGTGACCAGTCTAGCTCAAAAACGGAAAGCTGTATGATACTGAAATTAAGTATTTAAGGTTGGCACATGCATGTGATGTTACATCAACATTTTCGTCAAAATCGACTAACCGGAAGGGCCACTTTATATAATCGATTTTACACATTTTTACAATTTTCTCGAAAACGGCTCTAACGATTTTGATAGAACTAGCCTAAATTATTCTTTATAAAGACCTTTAACTTTTCATTTATTAGTATATCACCGAGGAACTGCAGAGAAAAAAGTTATGATGAAAAGAATATTTTATTTGCGCAAAGCTTAAAAAGTATACATTTTATGGTAAAATATGTATAGAATTGTATGGAAGGTAATTAAATAATCTAAAAAACAATAAAAGAATCATCAAAATCGGACCAGCATTATCAAAGATACAGCGCATCGGACTAAGCGGAATTAGCTATTATATCATGGATTTTACAATTGTTTACAATTTTCGCGTATATGGCTCCAACGATTTTGGTGAAACTTGCCTAAAGTTTTCAACTTAAAGACGTTTAACTTCTCATTTATGTAGTATATCAACCAAAAAGTGCGGGGAAAAAGTTATGACGAAAAGAATATTTTATTTGCGCTTAACTTAAAAAAGCATGCAATTTATAGTAAATTATGTACAGAATTATATGAAAGGTTATTAAAGCATCTAAAGAAAAAGAAATCATCAAAATCGGACCAGTTTTAGCAAAGATACAGTGTATTTTATGAGGAGCATAGAATAGATGGATAACCAAGCGCATCCGAAAGGAGATGGATGCGATCGAAACTCCTCCCACCAATCCGCCAATCTGTTGTAAACAATACGCTCTGTAACAAATTAATTTAAGAATAAAAAAGCCGAAATTAACTTAATAATTTCTACTTTCACATTATTTAATGGAAAGAAAATGTTTCCATGTAGACTAAACCAGAAACTTTTAAAATTGATTTGCAACTTGACAAAGTTAAAATATATAGGTAGTGCACAGAATTGTTGCACTAAAATTGTTTAAAAACTCTTTTATTGTACATAAGTGGGAGAAAAATGCTTAATGCTGCTGAATTTATTTCAAGCATTGTTTATGTGAACTCTTTAAAATTATATTAAAAAGATAATTATTATAGGACGGTATCGGAAAGTTGTGTGATGCGCGCACCGCACCAGATTTTTTGTTTACCCGATTGATCCGGTATGCTGAGTGGTTTGGTACGGTACAGGAAATTTGTAAACATAGCCTAGCTACATTTTAAAAACAAACTTTACTCCGACGATTGGCTGAAGTACATCAAGCCGCATAACAAACAAGACAACACCGTACAGATTGTAAGCTTTGAGTTCCTATTTAGTCCTTAATTTAAAAACACAATTTTATTAAATAACGGATAATTAAAATGTATATCTGTGACTAAGGAGGAAAGATTTAGTTTGGGAAGGATCAGAGTAACAGCCATGAGAACATTGTTTAAGACGACCATTTATTTGGACAAGAAAAATTGTTATATTTTGCTGAAAAATCTAAAAAAAAATAAAAAAAATAAGGTATTCAAATATTTTACACCGAAAAGGTGATTTTTAAAGAAGTTTAAAAAAAACTGATACTAAGATTAGGGACAGCCTAAAAGCTGCTTTTAAATGGAAGTATGGAAATATTAGAAAGAATATATTCTTGGGATATACCGAAACGTAGGAGGAAGGATTGCATTAAGGGTGATCTTACGGATTTGGGTTTGGACGGTGATCAGTGATCAATTTAACAATTGTTAAATATTTAACAACGATTCGTGGAATCGACACCAAACCTTTGGGTTCACAAAGCCTTTTATTTTTATAATATCTTCTCAAATATCTCATTTCAAGGAAAAGTGGGCATGGGTTACAATTGGATCAATTTGGACAAAAATGTTTGGGATCCATTCGGTTTTAAATTGGGCCGTTCACTCTGGAGAAAATATATATATACACACACACACTTTATTCATGTACTGGTAAAGAATTTAATATTTATCAATACAAGATCAGGCCATGCTAGCGACGGTTGACATTTTGAAAAATTACTGACAGGATATATTCTCCGAAGTCTATTGCAAAACGTTAGTTTCAACCATCCCGGTAATAGCTGTTAGATTATTATTACCTTAAGAAATTGATTATTACCTTGAGAACATAAAAAAGAAGAATGCCAATATTATTGTACAATAAGGAAAAAACGTTCTTCTCTCTTACGAGAAAGCATCTAGGTTCAAATTTCTGTGAGATACAATTCACAATAATTTTATTTTTATTATCAACATTCTCTTTCAAAACTTATTCAAATTTTCAACGGTAATGAATTCTTTTGAAAATTTTCAATGGGTTTCATCCTAAATGCTTCATAAAATATAACAGCTCAAATTAATTTTTCTCATGCATTTATTAGCTACAAACTTTTTATCAGTTAATATTCCGTTAAAGCGGGAAAAATTAATAAAAAATATTCTTTGGCCATGTTTTTTTTTTTTAATTTATCAAGGGACAAGCCAAAATGAATAGATTAGCCTCCATTATACAAAAAAGTTTATCATAAGCGATAATTCGTTGTTTTCAGAGTTACAACAATGCAGGATCTTAACTGAGGTTAATTAGTTCCCCACCTACACACGAAGCAGACGTTTTCAGCAGATGGAACTTCCACGAATAGTATCAAAGGGGAGTGCAGCCACTTCAGGCCTTCCGAGAATATGCGTCAATGACCTATTTAAAAAAAGGATAGCCTGAATATATTTAGACAATTTATGGTTACTGCACAGCGAGCCGAGCACTTAGCGGGATATGCTTCTGGAGCCTACGCTAAGCAGAGAAACGAACAGATTCCAACGAACCGTGCTTTTATAATTGAAAAAAAAATATACCATACATCCAGTCACCTTCATGAAAATATTACTCAAGTTGCTGGTTTGAATAAAAAGAAGCAGATAATATGAAACGTTGTATCTTTTGCGGAAAATTTAGAGAAGTGGTGTGAACGAACCATCAATAGAGGATTGTTAGTCTATGGGAGCCCTGCGATTTTTTTTTTGATTTTTTTTAGAGGGTGTTAGGATCGGGTAGTCAGGTCGATCTCGTGAAGGATGAGTAAAAATAAAAAAAATAAATCCTAGGCTCAACAAGTTAACAACATAACATTTATCAGAAGTGCTTGCAATTGGAGCTATAACGTATTTCATTTTATACTATCGTAGTTTTAGTGCCCTTTAGTAACTAATGGAAAATATCATGAATTGCAGAAATCCCACATGCCCATATTTATAGAATAGGACATGTGGAGTTTCTGCAATTCATGATTCAATTAAAAGCTAATAACTCATCCGATAGGATTTATCTGTTTAAAAAAAAAAGATGAATATGTGGAATGTTATATTTATTTAATTTTTTTTTTAATGCGAAGTGAAATTGGTCTTACATCTGATTATAAATGAGTATTGAATCACAAAAAAAGTAATTATCGCTAAAAAGATTAGTAAATGTCAGAGAGCCAGATGGATTATGTTAGCTCAGGACCCTATTTCATAATTAGTTACATAAGTGCAAGTACAAGTGGAAAGGTTCGTGTTCAGAGGCTACGTATCGTTATTAGAATTGTATTAATTTTTTTTTTTAACTTAATGTTTTTAATATAACTATTTTAAATCTTATCGTGTTTCAACATTATAACAATGTTTTAACGACTATATAACATCTTGTACTTTATTGTATACTCACGTCCTATTTCATAATAAAGTACATAAGTACAAGTGAGCCAATGGCTACGCCTATGACTTACTCTGTGAAATGTTGAAATACGATAAAATTTAAAATAGTTAGATTGAAAAATAGTAAATAAAAAATTATTGAATACAATTATTATTATCTAACGACGATAAGTAACCATATTTAATTATTTCAGTATCCTGTAACCTCTAAAAACAAACATTTACATCTGAACTTGTACTGTTGCACTTTATTATTAAATAGGGCCCTGATCTTGTGAATTTAAGTTTTGATGGGATTCTTGGATATATCGGCACAGAACCTTTGGGTTCGCTAAGCATTATCCTTATTTTATCTATACAATATGTGTTGTTTGGATCGAATAGCTGGTAAAAAATGTATAAAAAGACCATAATATGAACTGAAATAAGAAAAAGAAAATATTGACATTTCTAGGGCGACTTATTGTAATGCTGGTTACATCAATATCCATCTATGAATATCTAAATGTTTCGGCACATATCCCAACACTATTCTCCTTTTAAGTTTAATCTACAACACGATTGAATAGTCCAGAGAACCATCAGCGCTTAGGAAAAAGTATTAGACCGCAAAGAATTTTTTTTTAACTTACATTTTGGGTTTTGAGGTATCTTAAAATACTTGAAATAAAAGATACATCTTATATATATATATATATATATATATATATATATATATATATATATATATATATATATATATATATATATATATAGTTATATATATAGTTCTGAGATCAAATGATGAGATTAGTTACCTTTTAATTAAGTACTTAATAGTTAAAATAAGTAATGCTGCATGGCTTAATTTAATATGGTTTATCAATCTCAATTTATCAATGAATGATGCGCGGTGGACTACTAAAGGAAACTATTAAGCAGTAAGACGCTAAAGAGAATATACCAATTTACCAGAATAGTTTTCACAATTGCTCCATTTCCACTCTATGCAAAATAGACCAGAAAAGATCCCTGATCTATATCTCATGTGAAAACTAAGGTTTGCCGATTCGTTCCCGTTTCGAAATGACCTCCTAAAAACAAACAGCCTCGATGTGACAGCATCTATGTCGCTCCTACAATTTGTTCCGCAACCATTGGTGCAAGATTTTTTTATTTAAAATGTACTTTTTATTATACAGGACATTTATTCAATATTAAGAGTCAACCCAAAAATATATACGAAACATGATTAAATTCTTTTTTAAGTTTTTCTGCATTACATTTTTTTTTTTAATTAATTAAAACTTGAGGACTGAGGAAACCGATATACTGCAACGTTTTGTTTTCTATCTTGAAATCTATTATTATTTTAATAATTTTATCAGTAATTTGATAATTATGCCTCCTTTAAGAATAATAAGTAATAATGATATATGCTCGCATTTAGACTAAAAACTAGGACAATAAAATTGAGGCATAGCGAAAAAAAAAAATAGCTTCTTCTGAATACGTCAGAAGAGAATCCGATAAAAATTCTTGAGATCTTTTCTCAGGAATATCCAATCCATAAACGTTTTGTAGAACTAATAATCTGCTAATGCAGTAAAAAATATTGAGTCCGAAAATTTAGAATTTTCAATAATAACTTAGGAATGATACTTATTGAATTTAATTGGTAAATTAATTTTGGAAGTATAATTATAAGCAACCAAACTTCATACACCATTTATTTATTTAATACATTTTACCGACGATTCTCACTTGTTAGTTGTTCATTTTCAAGTAACTTTTCCCAACAAAACGTTTTCTTGCATGTGCTGCCCATCTTATCATAATGGCTTCTTGTCAAACTATGCTTCTCTGCATCATTTTTATTTTATATTTAAGCATAAACTTTGTTTATACGTTAGTTGTTTATTTGCCCAATTTATCATTATCGTTATTTTTAAATATGATTATTTTAAAATCCTCGGTGTGCCCTAGAAATCAGACCGACGATATTCCTGTAAAACACCTCTATCAAAACTATGCCACTTCTATTATCACTATAGAGGAAATGATGGTCGCTTTGCAAACCCGGGTATCGCTCAGCAATAATCATCAACTGCATTTCACTATCGCTAGCAAAACAACAATAATTTACATGAAACTTTAACCAGTTTTAGATTATTTTTAATAACAAGGATATTCAAGGCCAGATGTTTATCTTTAAACAGATCCAGATAGATAGAAAAAACATGGATGAAAATAACAGCGGAAATTTATGTATATAATATTTTTCTTATTAACTTATATATGTATTAAGGATATAAATATTTCATATAACGCTTCATGATAATTAATTATTTATTTTATTTAAATGCCTAAAAGTAACACATTTAAAAAAACCTGGTGCGGAGCGCGCATCACAAAACTTTCACTTACCACGCTGCTTGAAATAAATTTTAAAATTTACTATTTAGTTTCTATGGAAACATTTATTTTTCATTTAATAATATAAAAGTTGAAATTATTATAATAACTATAACAATCACTTAAATGTATGCGTTTTTCGTTATTCCATTACCTTCTGCGGCATAATAATAAGCCTGATGAGTAGGAATCTCAAACAATTAGTCACATGTCGTCTTACGAAAGATTTTCCCCTATCTTTAAAAAAAAACAAAAAAAAAAACACACAGATCATTTTGCGAGACTTGGTTGTTTGGACTCAAGATACCTTAAAATGTTTATTTCCGCTGAAAACTCGTATACGAAATGTTTCACAATTGCTATATATTTAATATATATGTAAGTGAAAGAAAAAAAAAAAGTGATATAGATTAAATTATCAAATAAGATTATTTTAAAAATTGATTTTTATCATAAATTAAGATGGTGGAAGTCCTAACTCAAATCATAAACAATAAACATTTCTTTTTTTACCATACTTTGTTTTTTTGTCGTATAATTTTAGTAATAATCTAAGTATCATGAGGATACCACGCAGGGTCAGATATAAATTTGATTGATAGTAAAGTAAATAATTTCAAAAAAGAAATATTGCAAACAAAAATTACTAAATGTTTACAAATTATATAATTCTACAGCTGTAATAGGGTAGTTTCCGATTTTCAAAACTAAACTATCCACATTATATAATTTTTAAGCTTTCGGATGGCATACAGGCCTCATAAAAATACTAAAAAATTTCAAACAAATCGTTAATTCGAAAATGTTTAGGATATCAGTTACATGAATTTAACTTACTAACAATCGTAAAGAAGCACGTATGACTAAGTGCAAGACAAATTGTAGAGATATATCATTAAACAAATATATTTATTTAATGGGTAGAAGATTATAATATGAGTTACAGAATTTACAGATTATAAGTTTCAAAGTTACAGAATTTAAGTATCATACTCATAATTAAGATAATCAATCAAATTCATAAGATAAATTAATTTAGTGGTTTTAAAGAGATAACAAGAAAATAATTATTCGAACCAAAGCACAGCTATAGTAGGTTAACCAAACATCTTTCTATCCTGATCTTCCTATCTTTCTATACACCACTTAACCACAACCACAAACATAAAATTAATAATTTTAATGATATAAATATAAGATATTGCGTTGCGGGGAGGAAGTTTGCGGTTCGGTGTGGCACCTATACCCTTGTTACAATTGTGAAAAAATCAATTAAAAATAATTAGACACGAAACATATGTATTTGATTATTTTCTGATACTGATAGCACGAAATTTCAGAAAAGGTTAGAAACCCTAGCGTACTAATACGGTTGCCTATTATAAGGAACTAGTAAATTCTGTATAATAGAAAGAAAAGGAGAAGGAAATTGTTCTACAATCGCATTCAGGAATATTTGAGCCTTAAAACCGGACAAAATTATTTGAAACTTATTTTTACTTTCATACAGCAGCAAACAGGAGTATTTTAAATTTAAAACCGGAAGTCTGAGAAAAAAGTTTGTGAAAAACTCCATTAAACCCGATAACCTATTTCATCCTTCTGAATTCTTTATAATTCATTATAATTCTCTCCTGATGAAATACCTCCCCCCCCCAAAAAAAAAAAAAAAATACTACGTTGAAATAATATAACATAGTTGATTTATACTTAGAATACTGTCAAGATTTTATTATACTACACTATGTGAAATTTGATAAATTACGCTAATTTCATAATTATATTTTACAATTTTGATATGTTATCGTAAAGTCGTTTATGACAGTTTACATAAATAATTGAAATACATTTTATTGTAAAATTGCAACAAATATCTAAATAATTCCATTTTTTGAATTTTTTTTTTAAATCTTGATTTATAACATAATTTATAGTTATGTTTATGCTCTTCAGCTCATTCAGTCAAGTCTTTGTTAACATAAATGTATTTGGATTTGATTTAAGTGCTCCAATGTAAACTATGCAAATAATAAATAAATAAATAACATAATTTATAGATTTATAACAGGAGAAAATTAACAGACGACTAGTCCATCTATATGACTTCCAAGTTAGTAGAACACCCTAATAATTTATCAGCTAAACGAAATAAATTAAAAAAAATAAAATGAGCATAATATGTAATCGATAATTATTTCAGATATGGCAATAAGAGACCCTGTTGTTTATATATTTCATTATTATTGCTACAGTAGGTATAAAAGAGGAAGGCAAAGTAGATAGATAGATAGATAAAAAACTTTATTGAAAATAAATTTACATCCAAACAAACAAACAAATTCTTTGACAAGCCTTTGTAGACACAGTATAATACCGTCTGTCAAGAGTTGCCTATTTAATGTAATTGGTGTTCGGGGTACGATGTACACTAAATAATTGATAATAATTCAAAGCCGTGCTTTTATTTTCCAAAACAATTGGTACATAAAAGGTATACTGGAACAAAATGAGAAAATAGCAGAATAAGAATTATTGGACAACAATACACACATGAGAGAGCTCTCAACAGAACAACTTTTTCAGGGAGGTAATTAATAGGCTTGCCAATGAACACGCAAGAAAATTTGACTATTGAAATTTGCAATAAGAAAATTAGTTAATTGAAAATGTTTAGCGGAAAAACGAAAAAATGAAATAATTAATTTTATATACATTGGCAAACCCATTTTACAACCATAACCTCCCTGGCACTGATATCACTATCACTGCCCAGTCGCCACATCACTCCCCCCAATGACATCGGCACAGAACCGCACCTTAGGCTTCACCTCTCTACCAGAGCGAGTGCGGTAACCACGTTGCAACGTAGGAGGGTCTGCGTCGAGGTCATTCGGATGGTCGCCTGAAGGTCCTGCGGCAGGTGTAGGAGTGGGTCGATCTCTGGTGGCGGTGCTTTCTCCGTTGTCGTCCAGGAGATGGGCCGGCTTCAGTCGATCCATGGATATGACCTTCCGACCGGAAGGCAGCTGGACAGTGAAGGTCTTCTCTTCCCTCGAGATGACTTTAAAAGGGCCAGAGTAGGGAGGAGTCAGTGACTTACGGACGTGGTCATCCCTCAGAAACACATGACTGCAGTGCCCTAAGTCTCGGTGGACGAACGTCTTGGCTGTGCTGCTGCGGTGAGGAGCTGGGCGAAGGTCCTTCATGGCCTGGCGAAGAGACTTCAACGTCGACTCGGTGTCTTCAGGACGTCTGGAAGGCTCGAAGAACTCGCCAGGGAGACGTAGAGGCTGCCCGAAGGTCATTTCAGCAGCGCTGGCCCCGATTTCCTCTCTAACGGCCGACCTGAGACCCAAGAGAACTGTTGGCAGCACAGTCGTCCAGCCATCATTGTTGAGTGCTGCCATGAGGGATGCCTTAAGGGACCTATGCCACCGCTCGATGCACCCATTGGACTGCGGATGGTACGCCGTCGTGCGACAACGCTGGATACCAAGGACACTAGTGAGACTAGTGAAAAGGTCTGACTCGAACTGGCGTCCCTGGTCGGTGGTAATCCTTGCAGGCGTACCATATCGAGAGATCCACGTGCCCAATATTGCTTCGACTACCGCAACACTGGTGATTTCCTCCAATGGGCACGCTTCGGGCCAACGGGTACATCTGTCGATCATCGTGAGGCAGTATCGCTGTCCATTAGAGGGCGGTAAAGGTCCGATAATATCCACATGGATGTGCTCGAACCGCCCGCTCGGCTCGAAATTACCCGGAGGGGTGACCGTATGCCGAACCACTTTGGAGCGCTGGCAGGGTATGCAACAGCGAGCCCACCTCGAGATGTCGGCATTCATGCTCGGCCAAAAAAATCTCTGGGCAACTAAGCGTCTGGAGGTTCGTATGCCGGGGTGACTGAGCCCATGTAGCCGCTTGAAGATGTTCTGACGCATGGATTCAGGAACGTAAGGTCGCGCATGAGAAGTGGAGGTCTCGCAGAGGACCGCTGTTGAGCTTCCAGGAGGTGTCATCCAGCGAAGTTGGAGACGAGGATTCTTCTGCATTTCCTGGATCGACGAATCATTCGCTTGCTCCTCAGCTAGACGAGCAAAGTCTTCCGTGCAGTCAATATCCTCCACTCTCGACAGCGCGTCGGCGACCGTGTTGTCATTCCCGGCTACATGGCGGATATCGGTTGTGAACTGGCTAATGAAGTTAACCAACCGAATCCGCAAGGGCGTCGCTGTGTCCGGCTTCTGCGAAAATGCAAACTCCAGAGCTTTGTGGTCTGTCCAGATGACGAATTGTCTCCCCTCCAGTTGGCCTCGAAAGTGCTTGATGGCCCGATGGATCGCCAGCAGCTCCCGATCGTATGTGGAGTATTTCTGCTGGGCTGGAGCGAGGGACTTAGAGAAGAATCCTAGAGGCCGCCAGGCGTCGCCCTCCTTCTGCTGCAAGACAGCACCCATTGCAGTGTTGGACGCATCACAGACCAGCACGAGGTCTGCATCGTGCTTGGGGTGTCCAATCACCACCGCTGCTTTAATGGCGGCCTTGCAGCGCTCGAACGCCTGGTTTGAATCTTCACTCCAAGTAATTGGCGACCTATCATTCTTCTTCGCTCCAGCCAAGTACTTGTTAAGCGGACCTTGCAGCTCTGCCGCTCTGGGTATGCAACGTCGGTAGAAGTTAAACATACCCAGAAAGCGTCGGAGATCCTTGACCGTGCCAGGTCGTGGGTAGGTGGAGATGGCCTCGACTTTAGCAGGCAGTGCGGTGACGCCCTCCGAATTCACGTGGTATCCGAGAAACTCGACGTCCGGACGCCCGAAGACACATTTGGCCAAGTTTATGGTCAGCCCTTGGTCATCCAGCCGTCGCAGTACTTCCTCCAGATGTGCTCGGTGTTCCTCTTCGTTTCTGGAGCATATGACGATGTCGTCCAGGTACCACCACGCAAACTCCAGACCTTGAAGAACCCTATCGAGAAAACGCTGAAAGGTCTGAGAGGCGTTCCTGAGACCAAAACACATCCGGAGAAATTCGAATAGACCAAAGGGAGTTATGACTGCTGTCTTCGGTATGTCCTCCTCTGCCACCGGAATTTGATAATATGCACGGTTGAGGTCCAGCTTGCTGAAGATCTTCTTACCGTGCATATTGATGTTAAAATCCGCCAAGTTCGGAACTGCATACCTGTCGGGAATTGTCTTGGCGTTTAGCTGACGATAATCTCCGCAAGGTCTGATTCCACCGTCCTTCTCCTGCACGATGTGGAGAGGGCTAGCCCAAGGGCTGTTTGAAGGCCTGCAAATCCCTTCCTCCATCATCTGGGCAAATTCCCTCTTGGCGGCGATGTACCTTTCCGGTGGAAGGCGCCGAGCTCTCGCTGCTACTGGAGCTCCGCGTGTCTCTATGTAGTGCCGCACGTCGTGCTTGGGCTGCTTCGTGAACGTGGTCGGGTTCGTGACGCTGGGGTACTTGCGCAGGATCTCTGTGTACCATTCTCCTGCTGGGACGGAGTACACAGTGGGAACTGGTACTGTCGCCAGCCTGCCGCGCGTCGTTAGCCCAGTGATGCCATCTACCAACTGGCAACCGGCGAGGTCTACTAATATGTTATGGCGATATAGCAGATCCGCGCCGATAATGGGGTAGCTCACCTTTGCCACGACGAAACGCCAGGGAAGGCTCCTCCGCAGCCCCAAGTCCACGTTCAGCAGTGTGCTACCATAGGTCGGAATAGGGGTGCCGTTCGCTGCATACAGCGTGAACTCCTCGCTCATTCTTCTCGTCGGCGTCTTCACCGGGAACACAGATAGGGTGGCTCCTGTATCCACCAAGTATCTGTGCCCGGACTTCTTGTCCGTGACGAAGAGTCGGCGGTTAATTACCTGAGCGACAGAGTCCGCCTTGTCCGTCGCTGCGACTAGTTTCCCGATGGCTTCGGGACGGGTGAGGGCCTCCAATCACACGGCTGGCGGCAGTTTGTCGCTTTACTCCCAAACCTGTTGTGGTAATAACACAGGCGGCGACCCTTACTTCTGCTACGGCTTCGTGGCCGGTTCCTCCCCTCATACCTTCCTCGGGTTTCTAGAGCTGCAACGCGATCGGTCAATCTCTCCAGGGCCGCTAGAAGCCTGTCTTCTCTGTCGTTGGAGGTGGAGGGCCGCATGGCAGCTACTTCGCCGGTTCGGTACCCCTGGATCTCGGCGATGCGGTCAGCAATGGTGCTGAGTTTGACCATGTCGGCCGGCTCCGCAGCTGCTAGCGCTGCCTGCATCCCATCTGGCAGTCCCCGTAGCCAGATTGACTTTAATAGGTCGCTAGGCAGTGTGGTTCCTCCCAAAGACTGCAGTTCCCTCAAAAAGTGCGATGGGCGGCGGTCCCCGAGACGTTGGTCTTCGAGGAGTTTCTTGATTCGAGTATGTTCGGAATCACCGAAACTCCCCATCAGCCTGGCCTTGAGTAATTCGTAGGGGTTCTCCAATGGAGGTTGCCTGATGAGGTCTATGACATCTCTGAGCGGCTCTCTGTCCAATTGCGTGGCCACGTATCTAAATCTAGTAAGCGAATTAGTGACCCGGTACAGGTCGAAAACCATTTCGCACTGTAAGAAAAACATCTCCGGATCACTCTTACGAAATGTGGGCATTCGGGCCGCAACTGTGGCCGCCGAAGCAGCTTCGATCACCTGGGGAGCAAACCCCGTCTCTTTGCCCTCATCGGCTCCATCGAGTGTCAATAAATCGAATTTATTGCTAAGGGGCATCTTCACTTATAGTCCTTAGCGTACAAAAAAAAATTATAACAATTGTACTCACCGATCACGTCGGGGTCACCACTTTAATGTAATTGGTGTTCGGGGTACGATGTACACTAAATAATTGATAATAATTCAAAGCCGTGCTTTTATTTTCCAAAACAATTGGTACATAAAAGGTATACTGGAACAAAATGAGAAAATAGCAGAATAAGAATTATTGGACAACAATACACACATGAGAGAGCTCTCAACAGAACAACTTTTTCAGGGAGGTAATTAATAGGCTTGCCAATGAACACGCAAGAAAATTTGACTATTGAAATTTGCAATAAGAAAATTAGTTAATTGAAAATGTTTAGCGGAAAAACGAAAAAATGAAATAATTAATTTTATATACATTGGCAAACCCATTTTACAACCATAACCTCCCTGGCACTGATATCACTATCACTGCCCAGTCGCCACACCTATATATATACAATTGTTATACAATAAGAAATATAAAGAGAAAAAAAACAAAAACAAAAAAAACAGCTCAAATACATCCTTTTGTTAATAATTTCTTAATTAAATACATTAAATATCAATTTAATAACAAAGAACATCCAATTTATAATTAATTTATTTTTAATCAATTTATTAATAATTTATCTTTAATACACTTGGTTTTTTATTTATTTTGTGATTTTTATTTATATATAGGAGAAGAATATTATGTGTTGTACTGCCGAATCAATAACATTCTGTAGCCATAAGCTGATATGTGGTACTGGTACAAACTGTTCCAATCCCTACCATTTCATAAGTCTATTAGTTCATGACGACTGAGTAATTTTTTCCTAAAATACTTGGCCCTATATTCTTGTAAAATCGGACAAACAGCCACGTAGTGGTATAAATCCTCAATTGCATTGAAGGCAAAGTATAGTAAATTATGAGAATCCCATATAGTCACATGAATCCATATGTTAAGAAATATAATTGTTTTATATTTCTTTATAAATATGTTTTATATTATAATTGTTAAATTATAATCAAATCGTACAATAGAAATGATAACTTAAAATTATGCTTTTCTCCTTGGCAGAGCAGTCGATCATTTGTATGATTCCATTGAGAGAAGGAATCGATAATCACATCTCGAATATGGCGGTCATTAGCTGTTGCCATGTGAGGCCTAGGTGAAAGCTCCAATCATTACTTCCCTAATGGGCGCGTTACAAACAATCACGTTGCTGACAATTAAAGCACGATAGACAATTAATTTTTAATTATTAGAAAATGTAAACTTTAGTGTCACAATTGATTAAACAAAAAACCTGATAGTATCAATGGTCCCAACGAAGAACAACATTATTTTCAAATGAAGATTTTGAAACACCAGGAACTAAACTATTCGAACATGGATTACAAAAAAATTAACATGGATGAAAATACATGGCAAAAAGAGCAACAATGTACAAAATCAATTTTTCGCAAAAACCGTATGCCAAGATATATACTGCAAATATCCGTACGTCAGAGGTAACTTGTCGTAAGTCCAATTTTGAGTAAAATATTCAAAAATCTAAATAAGGAGTTTTCTATCAAAATTTAAGTCCACTTCTCCAAAACAAAGATTTTTTTTTGAAGAATTGATATTCAGCACCCAAGAATTATTCAAATTGTTTCAAATCTTGAATTCTTCCCCGTCAAATTGCACATCAAAATTTTCAATAAGAATTTGCCTTACGCCATGTGAAAAGTGGATATATGATTAGATACTCCTCAAATGTAAAGATTGACCAATATCCGCAGCAAGCAATCCAGAGCGATCTGGGACTACTCTTTGCTCTCTCGCAAAAGCTCAAAAAATGTTCCTGCAGCTTACTACTGGACGTGTGGTCGAGCGCCAACTCCGAGTTGGCGCTCGATCACACGCCTCTCTGCCCTGAAGATGGCCTAAAACGTAGGCCGAAACGTCGGCACAAATATATAAGTTACTTATAAGTGTTACTTTTTGACCGCAACCCCCGACCAACTTCTCCCTTAAGATATACATCTACGGTCAACGAAAACTCTCTCCAATAATTTGATTTAAATTTTACATAATATTGAAGAATTTCTACGTAAATATTTTAATCTTTGACTCTATCTTACTAATATAATAAATTGAGTCGATTTTTAATTTTTTAAATCGAATAATTCACAATCAGACTTCGATATTTAATAGATGAAAATTATTTCAAGATCCAGACCAGCGAAATATGATATATAGAATACAGATACTTTGAAGATATTAAAAATCTAGAAGATGAAAAAAATCTAGGTCATGCAGATATAACAAATTCAAAAGGAAAGTAACAGGAATGGAAAAAAAAAGAAGAAATATAGATATATATATAGATAATCAAAAGGGGTTTAGGAAAGTAAAATAAGGAAAAAAACATTTAAAACAAGCTTTTATAGTTACAGTAAAAATCTTTATACTTCATGGTCTTACAATGATTATAAAAAATAAATCTGTAGGATACCAATTACCCAGATGAGTTTTACAGAAGATATTGCAATCGATTTAGCGAATAATTCTTAAAGAGAAAGGAACTTTTCAAGGAATTCCTTTATTGATAGACATAAAATAGTGCATTAATGTGGCAAGAGAAGAAATTAAAAATGGATTCGAAAACTATTTAATGGAAGTTCCAGTGAGAATCCGAATCGCAATTTCACTGAAGGCTTCAATATTGAGCCCAGCTTCATCAGAACTTGGCGTGGACTAATAATTCGGAAAGGCTATCCATTAAGTTTTGGAGGGAGGTTCATTCAATATAATATTAGAGTATACTTCATGCATTCCAATAGTAAATATTAATTATCAAAGACAACAAATACACATTCAAAAATGGAAAACACAATATTTGTTAAAAATTAGGCAGTGACTCCAGATACTCTATTTGGGATTATAATTTTTAATAATGAACCTTCGTAATCGACCAAGAAAAAAAAAATTGTTAACCTCTCTACACAAAATTTAAAGTTTTACATTTCAAAATACGCAAAATCCAAAGATCAAATTAAAAAAAAAAAAAAATTGTTCGTCCACGGTCTGCATATTTTCTTCGAGACAACTAGATCGATTTTTTTGACATACAGTTTGATTTTTGATGATTAAAGAAATATTTAAAATTTGAGGCTTCTCATGGTGTATTAATTAACATTCGCTTTTAAAATTCAAATAATTTTAAAAGCTCTAATAATTTGAAATACTAATGATAATTGAAAGCTCTAGTAATTTTAAAGTAATGTGATCTAAAACGAAATTGTATTCCTTAAAAAAAATAATAATTATAATTGAGGCAGGAGAAGGGAGAGGGGCAAATAGGCATTCAAACTCATTTAATAGGCATTCAGCTTAAATTCAATTAAAAAAAAAAAAAAGAAGCTAAAAATGAGTTTACCGCAAAACGGTCACATTTCAGTATGCTATTAAGATGACGCAATGCCACAAAATATATCTTATAAATTCTCTAGTCGACTTTCCTCTCTTCGGGATAAATATTGTACCCGATACTTTATTTTCGAATACTTAAAGGCGTTGTTCTTAGTATTACGTAAGCAGACCAATTTCACAAGAGCAAAGAACAATGGTAATTGTTCCGCATAATATTTTAAGATTTCTGGACTATAGTAGCGAACTAGGTAGTCCTGGAACAGAAAAGGAACAAACATTACCCGTATTCAATTTCGTTTATATTTCCGTTTGAAATCATTTTCTTTTAAGACTCACTTTGTGGTATACGCTCGACAGCCTATATATAACTAAATATGGTCGGTATAATATAATATAAGATATCGTATATTTAGAATATGGCCATACTATATAAACAAGAAATGGTCATATACATACATACATACATATATATATATATATATATATATATATATATATATATATATATATATATATATATATATATATATATACTACATAGAATATGGGATACTTTAATATACTCTATAGAAAATGGCTATATAAAACTAAATATGGTCCACTCCAACCCATTAACTAGATTTCAATATTTCATTCAATAGTTAATTTCATTTAGGGTGAAATAAATTTTGAAGATACCTATCACCGAAGCTATTTCTAAGATCTCAGGAACATTTCAAATTAAAACGCAATAACTCAGAACACCAGGTTTTGTATTATATAATATTTTAATATAAATTGAAAGAATCCTTACATGTCAACTTCCTAACTTGATTACGTGTACCTAACAAGTTTAATATTTAAGGCTTCAATGTTAGGTAATTCTAAAGGTATTTGATTAAACGCCCCACATCACCTGAATTAATTGCAATACAAGTCATTATTTGAATTTAAATTAAAATTCGAAATAACAAGCACCGAGTAAAAAAGCATTTATTAAATCGTTTTTAATTTTTTATTGCAGTTTGAAATAAAATTGGATATATTATGAAGGTTAAATGGGCGAGCAAAAGATAACTTCAAATCACTCTTTCTTTTCTTCCCCTGCAATGCGTTGACGTTTCGAGATTGTGTTCCCATTATAAAAATTTATTCTAAAAATCAGATAATTAAATATACCTACCATTAATAATAAATAAAATTAATTACCTTACACATTGCAATAAAGAGATAACAATTGCCATTAGAATCAATAAAAATTATTTTGTCATATTATTCAAACTTTGCCAAAAGCTATTAGCTCTGCTTGTCATCTAAACGTATAAATTAGGTATTTACTATTGTATTGCGGGAGGAGGGTTTGTTTAAAATAGACATTTGTTTTCATAATTATTTTGAATCTATATAAGTATTTATTTCTATAACTTTTTATTTTTATCTCTTATCTAATTATTGTAATTGAAATTACTCATACAGTTATGATCAGGAAGTTTCTTTTTTATTTATAATGTCTATATAATGGCTTCCTACATTCTTAGCATCAGTTTTGTAGCTGACTGTTATTTTGTTATTGTTAGTAATGTGCATAGCTTCAAACAACTCTAATTTTATATTTATTGTTCCATTCATAGTATCTATCATTTTATGTCTCTCAAAATTAAATTTGCAAATTTTATCTAATTAAATTAATTATGCTGTAATTTAATGGTTTGATAAGTGCCATTGCATTTATATTCTCGACGTTTTTACAGTTGTAGATGTGTTGTTTGATGCTTGTTTTCAATTTTTTTTATGTCTATGAAGACCTAATATATTAATTAAGTTTATTATTGTTGTATAAGTAAGTATTTACTTATTAGAAATTATTTTTTTAAATAATTTAAAGTTTTAATTTTAATGGTTCAGATGATATCCACTTAATATATGATTACCAATTTCATATTCCTTCATTTATCGATTCTTTTTTACTTTAATTAGTTAGAAAACAATGTATATAATAATATTATGGATTTAACTATTTTTATGGTTAATATTAGACCTCCTATGAAGAACTCTTGAATATGAAGAAGGGTTCTTCACCTTGGTGCAACGTGACACGAATTAGAGTACTATGTTTATGTCGTGACTCAAAGATGAAAACAATCGTATATAGTTTAATTAAAAATAACAGCAGCAAATAAATAATGTTGAATAACATAAATTTCATAATAAAATATACTTTAATAAACTAAAATCAGTGAGAATATTTTTAATGGGAGCCTTTAGATGTTTTGAAAATTCAGCTAATCAATTATACCAGACACGACTGCACCTTAGAACACAAGGTTAAATATTTCGTATTACATACTTAAATTTTTGAAATGTAAAATATTTTGTGCATCTTTTACAATTATAGATTTTTCATTTCTTAATCTCAACAAAAAAAAGCACAAAATGATTCTATATTTTCGAATGATTCAGTATTACAGAATTAAATTATAAACGATACAGTAAACATAAAAACAAACCTGTTACTATAACGGTCTTTGGGTAAAGATTTCTTCCATAAGACATTTCTAGAGAACTAAAACGTATTTATAGAATGTACAACTTTTTGTTATTTACACGAAGAATATCCTACAAAAGATATCGGCTATTGGTTTTTAAATGAAAGAATAATTAAGCAATAATAACTAGGTATAGTGAATAGCTTAATTATTTAGGCTTAGGACCACAGTTCAATTTTTCGAGAAAAAATATAATTTTTTCTATTTATATCTATGTTGTGTTTATTTACTAGTAACTACATTTAAGAAATATTGGAAATTCGATTTTTGAGTTAGAAATATGAAACAAAAAATAAAAAAATAAGGAATAATTTTTATCAAAGATGTACCTGAGAAAATAAACAAAACAATATACAATTTTTATTTATTTTTGGGCGTTGGCAAAAAGAAAACCAAACTTAAAGATGACATTAATAATAAGCAACCCAAAACCAGCGAAAGTACCACGTTTTAACTCATTATTAATAAGAGATTGAAAGAGGAAAAAATAGTTTGGAGTCCCAATAGGAGCTCCATTGAACTTATCTTTTCAAAGGACCTGTGGAACTTGGGGTGTTAATGTAAGCACGAAGTATTTAATTTTTACAACTATAATTTTAACGTTTTTAAATATAAAGTACAATTACCAATACAATAAATGTATAAATAAATATTACAAATATTTGTTTAATATAAATTAAAAGTACGTCAGCAATGTGTCTAATCACTGAAATAAAAATAATTAAGTACCATTTAGTTAATTAAATAAAAAAATTAGTGCCCCGGGTGAGGATCGAACTCACGACCTTAAGATTATGAGACTTACGCGCTGCCTACTGCGCTACCGAGGCCGAGTGAACACAACATAACCAATATGAACATATTAAGCAGAAGCAAATACATTATTTTAAAACTTCCTGATCTTGTTAATTTCATTATCAACTGGATTTGTAGAAGGAAGAACCACAGGGATTTTATCACTTAGGCAGAAGGGAGAACAGGAATCAAAAACTGTTATTCGATGAAAAACGTTTCAAAAAGGAAAAAAGAGTGGAGAGTAAAATATAAGACCATAAATAGCCAAGCAATTCGTATACTGCATATTTCAAATACTAAAGGACAAAACTAATTAATTTAAAGAAAAAAAGTGGAGCATGCCTTAAAAAAAAGACCAGAGAAATATGTAAGCAAATTAGGGATTTGAAGATATCAAAGAAAAGAATCCAAAACTTAGTTCTTGAAGTTTTTAACTCCAGTTCGGCCAAAGATTATAAAAGAATGAATACTCACCAAAGATAATCATTAAAGGCTAAGGTCATATTTGGGTATGACTAAGGAATAATTCTTGGCAAACTTAAATGAGTCGCACAGAAGCCAATGGCGGTTGGTAATTGTTTTCTAATATTAGTAAATATTAAATAAATAGAATGATAATATTTTCAATTATTAAGGAATTTACTCGTTGCCTTGTTTGGTTTAGGACAGAAAAAATATATTTTTTAATTATTATTTATGTATGCATAGCTTCTGAAAATGTAAAGTCGTATTAAACCAGAATTGATACGAGACTGAACAAAAATAGGAGGGATAGCTGTCAAAAAAAATAGAAATAGACCGTTATTGTTTCGTAATGGTAGACGAATTACAAAATATACATAAACAGTCATGAGAAAATAATTTAGTTTTCAAGATTGTGCCATTGTCCTGATAGATACTCACGTTTTTATTTGCAAATCCTGTGCATATCTTGTTTTGTTGCAAAGCCTACACATAAAAAAAAAATCTTTATATAATTTTCTGATTAAATCAATAAACCAAATAAATTTTAAATTAATCCATCAAAACACATTAATTCGTTAAATTTGTATTACTAAATTTAAAGTCATTGGGTTCTGAGAAACTTATATATCATTAATAAATAATAAATAAAGAGGGAAGACGTAATTCAGAGATTAACCAATAAAGTATGAAATTTTAGAAATATAGAATAAGAAAATAATAAAGAAGTAAAAAACATTAATTTAAGCCTATTATTATGATCACAAGTTGCTTTTAATATATTTCACTACAAATCATTTTAACTTCTACATCTACACTTTATTAATTTGCTTGTATATTTTTATTTTTTCCGCTATATCTTATTCTTTCATACATTTCTAATTATTTTAATTTTACATATTCAATTTTATTTATTTTCATATTGTAATACTTTTTTTTTTAAATGCCGCCATATTATATAGATAGGTTTGGGGGGTCAAGAAGGTTAGACATCATGGATAAAAGTAGACCGGCTGACGGAACGAGTCAGTTAGAGAAGCAGTGAATGAAAAGAAGAAATATCAATGGATATTTATTTGGATACTTCTACCATCAACAGACAATCAGCAAGAGAAACCTCACGAAGAGAGAAATTATTAAGATGTAGGAACCATGCAGAGGTTGTGGAAAAAAATGCAAAGACCAAATCCTGGGAAGACCTCGGGAAATCGATTGGAGATAGATAGACATAAGGAAATTCTTGAGTACTCTTAAGGCACTTCGTGGTAGGAAGAACGCCTTCGAAGTCTGTCAGGAATAAAAAGGATTCCAAGAGGCGTTACTACTACTGACAAAAAGATTCTGATAATATGGAGAAAAAATTATGAGAAATGATTTTCTAAATACGAAAAACCAAAAGTAATACACCACCGAATAAGGATGACGAAAACCGAAGAATCAGTTCAGAACCTGGGTGACTGCGTTCGATAAGAGGGAATAGAAGAAGCAATAGCTAACATTAAGTTAGGAAACGCAGCTGGAAGGGATAATATTTCACCCGCATTCATCAAGTTCGGAGAATACATAGAAAGGACCCTTAAGGCGCTATTTCAAAAAATCTGGGATGAAAAAAGAATCCCGATGCACGAGAAAGAAAACCAGAGTGAGTGTGACAATTACGAGCCCATCAACAAATGGCTATTGAAAGAAGGCTACGCCAAAAAATAGGGAATGATCTAGAACTAGAGAGGCTATTAATTCAGCCCACCAGAAGCGCTCCGCCTCAGTGTCAGGTAGTCCGGATCCTTCTCTTTTAAAAAGGGCATCAAGCCAAGTCCTCTCCTCTTTCTAACATTTATGGATGAAATTCTCAAGATTTGCAAAAGAAGAACTACCAGGAAAATTGTCGGGAATAGAATGATTGTTCCAATTTATAAGAAAGGAACCCCAACTCTATGCGAAAACTATAGACCGATATGCCTCACCTCTGTAGTGTACAAAGTATATATAAGAATTCTTGAGCAGCGTCTGAGAACCGTGGAACGGGACATGGAAGAGGAACAAGCAGCATTTCGGCTTCACAGACAAACTCAGGATCACATATTCTCCCTCCGGATGATAACTGAAAAAAGCCTGAGACAGAGGCCGCGACATGTATCTTGTCTTCCTGAACCTAAAACCTGTTTTCGATTCCGTTCTTTGTCAAGAAATTTGGAGGGCGCTCCAGGAGAGGCATTTCTCTTCTAACCTTATCAGCGCCATCAAGTCAGTCTACCAGGATCCGAAGGGTATCATCCAACTCAATGGTGCTAAGTCTGCTCCCTTCAGATTTTATAAGGGAGTTAAGCAAGGAGATAGCCACAGTCCACTCATCCTCAATGTTGTTATGGACGATGTGCTGAAAATGTATAAGAGTAGGACTCCCAAAGCTGTTATCGGATACTGGAATATGATACCAGTGCAGGTGCAGTGTTTCCTGTACGCGGATGACATTGTGCTGGTTTCTGGCAGTCCAGGAATACTGCAAGTCGCTGTGGAGGAGTCGACGGAGGAGCTAAGAAGAAGAGGTCTTGCTATAAATCCAGACAAGAGTAAAGTTATGCATGTAGGCAGGGAAGCGGAAAATCTGAGAATCGTATGTGACGGACGACAACTGGATGACTAGCTTTACATAGGTAGTATGATTAGCCGAGACACCAAAATAGACCAGGAGGTTCTCAACAGAGTAAATAAGGCTAACCAGGTCTTATCAAATATCGGCCACCCTGGTAGGAAAACAAGAAATCAGCAATGATGCCAGGCTTCGAATCTTTAAGTCGGTGTTCCTCCCAGTCTTGCTTTATGGATCAGAGAGTTGGGTTCTCTGAGAACGACACGGGAATCAGGTCACAGCAGCAGAAATGAGATATTTAAGGAAAGGAGCTGGGAAGACCAGACGAGACCGAGTGAGGAATGAAACTACCAGGGAAACCCTCGCAGTTAGACCAACGAGGGATATCCTGGAGGAACGCCAGCTCAAGAGGTACGGACATGTTTACAGGATGGAGGACGATCGTAAAATCAAGCGGCTGCAATGAAAGGGGCAGAGACCGGTTGGCATGCCGAGACTTACATATAATGGTTGTATGGAGAGACTCGGGAGCGAGCTGGGCTCCTCCTTGATGGAGACAAGAAGAATGGTCCAGGAGAGGGACACGTACAGAAGATAACGGTACGGCACGGTGGAGATAGGGAAAGAAGAAGATCTCCAAAACGATATGTATACCGGTGTTACTATATGGAGCAGAGCATTGGCGACCCTGGAGAAATATTTCTCAAAAATAACTGCTGCAAAGATGATTTTCCTCATAAGAATAGCTAGAAAGTCAAAGAGAGACTAGTAGAGTAGTATTTTTACCTATATTTCTACCTGGAACTATGTTTTACTGAAAAATGATTATCTGATAAATTAGATAAACAGTTATGTGCGATGCCATTTTATCCACTTCATTAGCAATCTAAAAGGAACGAGTAAAAAAAAATTAGAAAAATCAACAAAGAAAATTCGTTGAACCACTAACGTGAAATTTCAATTTTTCCATGGATTCACCCAAGCATGATTGTAGCCCCATAGTATGAGCAAGTGACGGATATTATGTATAAATAAAATTATATTAAACAGCCCCATAGTATAGACAAGTGGCGGATATTATGTATAAATAAAATTATATTAAACAGCCCCATAGTATAGACAAGTGACGGATATTATGTATAAACAAACTTATTTTAAACTATATATATATTTTTTTTTTCTTTTCTTCAGATGCCACAGTTCTTAATAAAACTTCATGAGAATGGACTTCTGAGAAACAAGTCCAGATCCTGGAGGGTGAAACAGGTAAGATGAGAATTTTGATAGGCCCATTATAAATGGATGGAAATTAGGCACCCAAGTCCGGTTTTTGGGTGTCGGATCACAAACGTCTAATTACCATAATAACAGCAAAAAGCTATATTAATTGCAACAAGTTTTTTTTTCTCTTTGTAGGTAATAATTATTAAATCTTGAGGTCATTTGTTTAAAAGAAAATGTTTTTCTAAACAAAGAATGTATTAATAAAGTAAGAGAATAGACTGATAACGTCTCATTATTTCATTTTTCATGATTCAGGCATACAAATATTCATGCATAGTAATGGTTTTCTTATATTTTTGTATCATATGCTACTACAGTTTTTCATATTATATTTCTCAGTGGCGGATTTACGCACAGGCATTTGCTTGGAGCTGGAATTTATGGGGAGCAGAAAAATTTGAATGAAATTATATTTTTAGATTCAAACGAATTCGTAAGTATAAAAACAAATCAATTATGCATACATAAATACGAAAATTATACCCACTTAATTTTTAACTCTAAAGCAATAATTGAAGACATGAGTGGATGAAGGTGATGTGCAATAAATTTTCTAAATTGATTTTTAGAATTTTTAGAAAAAAGATTTTTAGAAAAAACCTTCATACGAATGAAGGTTTTATCTTTGCATAAAAATGAAAATGAGTTTATACTTATCTGTGTGTTTTCTTTCTTGACCGCATTTCCCAGCAGAACTTCAGACTTTCCTTACAGCTTTGGGTATACAAAAATTGTTTGCTGTACAGCTTCAGTTTCACTGGTATTGGTTTGAAATGGTATTTTTTAATTTCATTTATCTAATTTTTTAAGTTACGTTTTGTAGATTATTTAATTATTTTTCAAATGAGCATCTGGAATGTTTCGGCGGATCTTTAGTTTTCAAGCAACATGCACGAAATATATAAAAAACGTGGGTACAAAGTTCAATATGCTGCAACTCAGCTAATAATGGTCCGATTTAGATTTTTTTTTTCTTTTGCAAAGAATTTAATTACATGTAACTTAATTACTTAATATTTACAAAATCACCATGAAATGCATAGGTGCTTTTTGAGTTATGTGCAAATAAATTTTCTTTTCTTTATAACTTTTTATAGGTAATATAGAATTTTTTTAATTTTTACACAGGGGGCTCTCTCGGAAACTTGTAGATTCGTTGAAAACTGAACATTGAAATTTTGACCGGATTTCTATAATAGCAGAGGTAGGAAAGTAAAATCAACTATGAAATAAAAAATAAAAATTAAACGAATCCCGCGAAACGTAATGCAATGGTAGTGCATATTTTTTGTTTGAAAAAAATGCTTAAGATGCTAAATAGATTTTAAAGAAACGAATGGATTTTGATTTATATATCACGAGTACAAGGAGTCTATGTCGTCTGCGAAGTAAATGGAACCTAGCCAGGACTAATTTATAACTATAGAAATAAGGTTTTTGCACTAGGTTAAACTTTTGAATAGCTAGAGCAAACTGACCCAATAGATTCAGATATTTTATTCAATTTTAGATATTAAGTTACCTAATACATTAATTAAGATTCTGTTAGTTTATTTTAGTTGTTTGAAAATATGCTTAAGGACTACTTAAATTTTAATATTAATATATATTTTATAAACCACCAAATATAGATTCACAATAAATATTTTACATGTTATGAAATTTAGAATAATATATTAATTATCGTTAACTCTGAGGTTATTCGGAGGTTAATTATAGGTGCACCTATTTAGTAATTGATGTAGGGTGACGCTTTTTCTCCTATGATGATTTCAGCCGATAAACTGTTGTCCCTTAAGCTTATCTATTACTTAACGTATTTTAAACTATTTCAGCCGGAGGGCTTTTTCACACCGACCGATGAATTGGATATCGAACCGACATCTGATTTATGTAGAAGACGTCGCAAAGTGGGGCAAATCGTAAATTTAGGAGTACAAAAGTCAAAAAGCAAAATTAAATTTAGAATTTAGTTTTCGTGACAAATACGAGTGTACACACAAATATTTTCTTCATTCAAATCCAACGGTGGTAAATTCCTTTATTTTTTTTTTTTTTTTATTTATTGAAATTTACAAATGTATTACAATCATACAACAAGTAAATGCGAAGTAAGAATATAAGACATGATAAAGACTTGTGATGTGGCCACCCATTGGTGTAGCACTTCAATGATTATTTAAAGTTAAAAGGTCCCGTGGCCATCTTCTTATCAGACGCCTCGGAAGATTATCAGGAACACCTAGGGACGAAAGGCTACGAGCAATAGTGTTGGTGTGGGTAAGGAGTTTGGAATTAAAGGAGGTATATCTATTTCGTGCTAAATCTACAACAGATGGGATATTGAGGTCTTTGTGAATAATTTTATTTGTGACAAATAAGGAATTTTAAGGATTTTTCGAAGGATTTTGGATGGTAAGGATTGGATGTGGATGGTTTATTGGCGCCCTAAAGCTCTATCCCGTATATCCAAATAAGCCGGATAATGGTGATGTTCGTATATATACTCGTGTATATGAGCTTTTTGTAGAAAATTGGTAATTTGTAGCGTTTGTCATGTAAGTGTTGAAGTAATCGGAATCTACGAGCGGTTTTTTGTCGTTGGTAAATTCCAAACCTAATAATTTATAAACGAATCCAGCTTTTATATAAAGGATTAGATGATGAGATAAAAATTATGCGGTCAGTTAACAATTGGTTGCTCAGGACTCAATTGGGTGAAAAAGTTAATTTTATCCATTTAGACGAACGTAGGGAACGTAAGAGAAAGTAATAATCACAGTCATAAACATCTAGAAACTCTTAAAAAAGTATACAGAACTAATTTCTTTTAAAGCAAATTTGAAGTTTTCTTTTATTGATAAGTTGTATGATCCGCCTGGATTCGCTTTAAATTTTATAGATTAATATTCTTTGTGATGACAAGTTTCCATTTTTTATGGAATTTTGGTCACCCGAATTAGTACTTTAAAGATCCATCGTTGTGATCTAAGAAAAAAAAATAGCACCACTATTACAAAACTTTTCCTGAATGAATTAGGTTTCGCTACCAGCAGGAGTTTTTACGCAGGCGGAAAAAGAAGTGCTGGCGATATTAATCGCGAAATTTCTGACGGTCAAAATCGAAGAAATTAAAAAAAAAACGTTTAAAAAGAATCTTCAGAATCATATTCCGAAATAAAACTTTAAGGTTAGATTTTGTTAAAATCAAAATTGGAATAAATTATCAGAATTAGGATAATGATAAGCTTTATTATTTTTAAATGTTAAAATTTGTATGTTATCGTTGTAGTAATTAATTTTTATTTATTAAACCATCCTTTGGGCTGTTATTTTGGTTCATAATACAATTCAGTAAGCCCTCCTTTCATTATATAATTGAGGACAATATTTTTTTGTTTTTGTCAAAGTGACATCCTAGAGTTTAGCACTTCTAAATTTACGATTTGATTTTATTATCGTTTTTGCATTATTCTGGCCAGATTTTTCAAGTATAAGTATCGTAAATAAGCTAAAAGGGTAATAAAATATACACTTCAAAATTTAAAAATTTAAAATACACTTCAAATATAAACATTGACCACCGTCCAGAATAAGCAATAATCTGTAATATTTTTTTGCTCTCCTGTAAAATTTTGAAACTTACGAGTTTATTTAATTTTGTTACTTACGAGTTTATCCCTGACGTGCAGATGTATGAACTAGATGAAATATAGAATAGAATATAGAATAATTCTTTTTATTTCAAATTGTTTCGAACTATGAGATCTTTCAATCATATATTTCATCTGAAATAGAATAATTGTTTCTATTAGCTTTTATACTGTGCACATACAGCCAATTGAGTCTGGCGCAATCATTGTCAGTATTGATTAGTTTAAATAAATAGATAATAACATAATATTAATTCATTAATAGTAAAGTAAATACTTACTGTGAACGTAAGATATGGAAAAAAAGATATATAATTTTTTTTTCTATATCTTACGTTCACAATAAATGTATTTACTTTACTATTAATCAATTGTTATTATATTAGTATCAATAGCAATTATTGGGTCAGACTCAATTGGCTGTATGTGCACAGCATAAAAGCTAATTGAAACAATTATTCTATTATAGATGAAATATATCATTGAAAGACCTCATGGTTCGAAACAATTTGAAATAAATAGTAATGTATGGTATTTAATGAAAGTTTTTGGGTTCAGTAATTGATCCTTTCTTGTCCTACAATGAGGTTATTCAGTGAGCATACACACTCAACTACCATGATTTTCTCTTACCCAATTAAGGGTGTCCGGTTTATAGAGGCTGGGTGTAACCTAGGAAGGCTTTCGACCCCATTATCTGCGGCTTACTTCCTTAAGATAAATATGTCAAGATAAAGATGCATATTTTTCCATATGTAAAAACGTTCTAATAACGTATTCATGAGGTAAAGTAAAAAAAAAAAAAAAAAAAGGGAAATGGTCTCGTCCAAGTTGATGCTAATTATTTTGCCGTACCACTATTGCCTAGAATGTTAAAATAATTCAGATTGCTACAGAATAATGAATTTTCTGAATACAAACAAAGTAATAAAATATTGAAATGGGTGTGCAAAGTTCTTTTGTAGTGGGTCTTAAACTTATGATTCTTAAGCTAAACTGTTTGAGGTTGAATTCGCTGATGCCATTTTCTCTGCCGAAATCGACCAATAAAGTTGAATTCCGAAATTGTAATTAAAAATTTAATAAGTGAACATAATTAAAAAACGTCCAACAAGTAGGTCAGTTCTCACCATTTCCATTGGGTACTTGAAGAAAAAAAAATCCAAACAACAAATGTCTTAGGAAAAAAATGCTTATATTGTTTATTTATGTTGTTTATCCGTTTTTGAATTATTATGGACGTATCAAGGTAAATATGTTTGCGCATGCATAAACGAAAGTAGAACCTGTAATTTTAATGAACCATTTTTATACAAGTGCTCAACTTCTCTCGAAATTTGGACCAAATCGGACAAGCCGTTAAATATAGGCGGGTCAAGGAAAATAAGTTTGCGCATGCATATGCGATAATACTTGATTGAATTTGATAAAATGAATATAGGACCATCTATATGGATTTATAGTTATTATGGATTTGGCTGTAGACAAACACAAAAGAAAATTCGTTCCTTGATGTATAAAATGTAAAACGCGAGTGGAAATTTCTGCATGAATGTAGACACGCATCCTTCCCACGGTAGTGAGGAAGCAATTTCTAAATGATATGCGTAAGCAATGAGAGTTTTTTGTGTGTGAACAATGGAGGTTAATGCGCTCAGTAAATATTCATACACTAGAAAATATTCAAAATGAAATATTGAATTTTTTTTTATTGGTTAATTATTTTAAAAAAATTGATATCCTCTTCGCGGGTAACTACGTCGGAAGAACTCAACTAATCAGCGTAAATCGAACTTGATAACGCGTTTTGAAAATAAAACAATAAATTTTGTCAAAATGTTTTCGCTTTTGAGATGAGAGGAAAAGGAAAAGAGCTCAAGCGATTAAGAAATTTTAGCCGCGATAAGAAGAGGGACAGGCACGTCGATCCGGCGCTAAAAGGCCCCCATTATCGCTAGTCCTTGTCCGTGCTAAAAAGATAAAAGAGGCTTGTCATATCGTCTTCTGTCACGGACATAAAGAGATTCCTTGGTACTTCAATAGAAACAGAAAAGATCGTTACAACATATAATGATGTTAGATTTTTTCCTTTAGAAGAAAGGGCTTCTGCACTGTTAATCCACTTAAAACTACTATTTCCCTATAATATGAGTTTATATATATATATATATATATATATATATATATATATATATATATATATATATATATATATATATATATATATGTATATATATACAATGGAGGTTAAGGTTGTAAGGTCAGAGGTTACCTGTTGTAAGTAACGTTTTCAAAGTTTCACTGGATAGCAAAAAGAAGTTTCAGATCCCTCCGTACTGCTTGTTGTGGATAGTGGAAAAATCTTTTTATTTGAAGTGCTGAATACTTTATTATCATTTTCGATTATTTACGATAGTTATAATCGAAAAATATGGCCTGAATAATGCAAATACGATAATTAAATCAAAATTAAAGCCAAATATTTTAAAACCATTTAAAATGAATATATGGATATGAGTTATCAGTATTATATATTATATATGGGACTAGGGTGGCCGAGAGAGCTAAGGCGCTTGAAATAGGTGATCAAAGTTAAGCAATGTCGAGCGTGGTTAGTGCTTCGATGAGGAACCGCCCAGATTTGGGTGATCGCCTGCCGGGAAAAATCCACGCAGCCCGTGACTATCCTCCTCTCCCTCCGCGTATGTGAGGCCCGTCATCCTGGTGGAGGCAACTGGCACAGACCGGGCGTAGGAGTAATGACCCTACCCCGTGTACCTAAATTGTGAATCGCGTTGTAGTCTTCCAGGATGTCAAATAGCGGCCCGGAAGTTTGGTCCATGGACGGTCTGCTTCGGTGAAAGAAATATAGGTCCTCGAGCGCTTGCTGACCCCAAACAGGCATAAATCGTGAGTCTAGAACGATTTGTCAATGTCCTTGAACCCGACAGTCGGTGAGGTGGTGAGGACAGTAACGAATTGGCATGAAAGCAGCAATTGGCAGCCTGCCTTTGCATCACGGAAACTATGGTTCGCAGCAACGTGAGGTTGGGTGACCCCTTCAAGGAAGACCACACCGTGCAGCTAAAGATCTGCATGGTCAATAGTGCCAACAGAAAAAAAAAAAAAAAATATATATATATATATATATATATATATATATATATATATATATATATATATGAGTGTATGTGTGTTTTTTTTCTATGCCACTATAGACCATGAAGATCTTTAGCTGCGCGGTGTGGTCTTCCTTTTTACAGACATTTTATCGCTTGGAGAACCCAGGCCGCGTGGTGGGGGTTCCCAACCTCACGTTACTACGAACCATAGTATCCACGGTCTGTTTGGGGTCAATTCAGCATTCATCTTCACACCAACGCGTCGTACGTTTGTTCAAACACTCGGTTTAAGGATAGTGACAAATCCGTCTAGAGTCAGAGATTATGGTTGTTCGGGATCAGCAGGTGCAATATATATATATATATATATATATATATATATATATATATATATATATATATATATATATATATATATATGTATTTTGAATTGAGACATCTAACATTATTATATATTTTTGGTAGTGAATATGAAACAAGACTGCAATCCAACAAAATTTTCAAATTAGTTTTTCTCCAAACAATAATTTTTGTTCTTCCGAAGACCATTTTGCGTTCAAAGGTTCATAAAGAGCCATCATAAGACAAATCAAAACTATAAAATAAAATATACTGAAGGATGTGAATAATAAAAGCTTAAATAATAAAAAAAAATATTTAAACTAAAAATTTTACACTAGATCCTTTCCTTAATTATTTAAAAGAATGGTGTTCTATCTGGAGTTCAGCGATTCCTAAGTACTGGCCCAAGTGGTACTTTGTCTTTGAAACATCTACAGTTTAAGGTATAGACAATTTCCAGCATCGCTAGCTAGATGGCCATAATTAATGAAAGCCTGGAAAGGCCAGTTAATAGCTCGGTTTTATAAACATTACTTTGGCTTTACCCTTAATAAGTCCCCAGAAACAGTGGATGTAAAACATTAGACAAAAAACATTGACCCTCCTCCCCTATGAAGAAAAAACCAATTTGATTATTATTAATCCAAACAAGCTTTCAAGAAATACTGAGGATAGGTCAGCGATACCTTTTTATACTATTTTCAACACGATGATGTACGTTAGTAATCGGCTAAAATGTTCCAGACAATTCCCTGCGTAATCACAAACTTGTTAAATAAAATAAATTACAGTAAATATAAATAACTACCCATACATATCAGTGAATAAATTTTTTTTTTCTGCCGTTAACTTTTTAAGAGAGGCACTCTTAAACTGCTTGTGAATCTTTAATTTGAGAAATAGCATACAAGAGACATTTCCTCTTAGCTCACTTAATAATAATGATAGAGTCAGCTAACTGACCAACAATCTAGGGAATGTAGAGGCGATTTCCTTACAAGAAAAAACAGTCCAGTTAAAATTATTAATTACTAGCGTCTTATTTTCACTTCAATAAAAAAAATAATATTAAAATGACGGGGGAAGGGGAGGAGTGGTGGAGAAAAAAGTTCAGAACCTTCTTAACATGCCGAAATTTTTACTGAAATTTATCCCCATTTTCATGATATTGTTGATATCCTACTCTACATACAGGATTTAAGTTCATTTGACCCGGGAAAAAAAAAATTATATATATAAATATATACTAGTATGCCCGAGCGAGAACTCTCGCATTACATATCTTAATGAATCCTTAATGAAATCGAAGTATAAGCGATAAACAATATAATATCGTCAAGGAAGTTTATTTAATACACACATATGGTGAAGCTTTATAATAGTTCATAATGACTATGTTCAAGCAATAGTTAATACTTACTAAGTAATTAACTTGCCCTACTGGAAAGTGCCCCCTCAGTTTAACATTTAAACAATAAGACTCTACTATAGCACTTTCTGTTTGTAGTATTCTATCATTCATGGACATAAAAACAATATTTTATTTACAAAACGTTTTCACAGTTATTAATAAATTTTTGTTAACAGTCTCATCAACTGGCTTTAAAAGGTATAAAGTTGCCATGACAACGGCACGGACGCAAGATGGCATGAGACCCGTGCGGACCTATATCGTGCATTATCTCAAAAACGGTAGGTTTTTAAGCTTTAAAACGCTGGACCAGTATGATCCGAAGGATCATACGTGATTTTGATGCCCGCGTAAAAATCTGTAAAACCCAACCTATCCCGTCTCGATCCGTTTACTCTCAGTCGTCAAATTTGTGAAACCTTCCAGTTTTTTCATCACTTTTATTTAAGCCCCTGTAAGATTTTAAGAAACAAAATCAGAATTCGTCACTTCCAAATCCATCACTCCTGAGAGCCGGAAAAGGGATCTATACTACCGTAATAATATATAGTAGTGACTAGTATACCCGAGCGAGAACTCTCGCATTAGATATCTTCTAATTCCTAATTCCAAGTATAAGCGATATTAAGGAAAAAAATTTATACGTTTAAATAATATAATATTACCTTAAAAGTTTATTTAACATATACATTTGGTGAAGCTACGTAGTTTGTAATGACTATGTTGAAATTACAGTTCATACTTAATAAGCTAACCCTATTGGAAAACACCTGTTCAATTTAGCCGTTAGGTAATTAGATCCAGCTATACCATTTTCTATGTGTAGTATTCATGTTTAACAGTAAGGGTTTCATGGAAAACAGTGTGTAATTTCCCACTCATTAAAAGTTTTTGTAAACAGACTCAAATTGATATAAAGTTGCCATGACAACGGCACGTACGCAAGATGGCGTAGGGAATATGCGGACCTATATCGTGCATTATCTCGAAAACGGTAGGTTTTTAAGCTTTAACACGCTGGACCAATATGATCCAGCGGATCATATATGGTTTTGATGCCCGCGTCAAAATCTTTAAAACCCAACTTATCCCGTCTCGATCCGCCGACTCTCAGTCGTCAAAGTTTTGAAACCTTCCAGTTTTTTCATCACTTTTATTTAAGCCCTTGTAAGATTTTAAGAAACAAAATTAGAATTCGTCACATCTCCGTGAAATTCTATTTCTTTTGATACCTCACTCGTCAAAATCCATGGCTCCTGAGAGCCGGAAAAGGGATCTATACTACCGTAATAATATATAGTAGTGACTAGTATACCCGAGCGAGAACTCTCGCATTAGATACCAATGCTTATTCTAATCCCTAATACAATCGAGATGTAAGCCATATTAGGGAAACAATATAATATTACCAAAAAAGTTTATTAACATACACATTTGGTGAAGCTACATAGTTTGTAATGACTATGTTTTACAGTAAATACTTAATAAGTAATTAGCTTACCCCACTGGGAAACATCTCTTAAGTTTAACAGTAAGGCGATAAACTTCAGCTACACCGTTTCCTATGTGTAGTATTCATATTTAACAGTTAGGGTTGGACATGGGAAATAATATATAATTTCCCACTCATTAAAAGTGTATGTAAACAGACTCAAATTGATATAAAGTTGCCATGACAACGACCCGTACGCAAGATGGCATATGACCCGTGCAGACCTATATCGTGCGTTATCTCAAAAACGGTAGGTTTTTAAGCTTTAAAACACAGGACCAATACGCTCCGTGGGAGCGTATATGATTTTGATGCCCGCGTCAAAATCTTTAAAACCCAACCTATCCCATATCGATCCGCTGACTCTCAGTCGTCAAATTTGTGAAACCTCCCAGTTTTTTCACCACTTTTATTTAAGCCCCTGTAAGATTTTAAGAAACAAAATCAGGATTCGTCACTTCTCCCTGAAATTCCCTTTCTTTTGATACCTCATTCGTCAAAATCCATCGCTCCTGAGAGCCGGAAAAGGGATCTATACTACCGTAATAATATATAGTAGTGATTATGTCACCGGATCGTAATTAGAAAAAAAAGTCTGATATACATATCCTTCAGAAAACATTTAATTCTCATGTTTTGTAAAACATTTCACTCCCCATAAAACAAAACGATCCAAAACCTTTCAACAAAGCACTCGATTCTCAACTTGATCCTTAAACAAGCCGCTAGCAAAGCTTTCATGAAGGGGACCCTGGCTGCTCCTCGCCAAAATTAGAAGGTAAAGTTAACAAAGTGTGATACGAAACAAAGGAAATCCAACAAATTAACGTGTACTTTTCCGATATATATAACTTCATCCACATCCTATCAGAAATTTAATAATTAACTAGGTAACTATATATAACTTTTCGATAGAAAATAAATGAATTTCATTTATATAATTATACACAAATACAAAAAAGTAACTATAAGACAAAAAGGGAGAGAGAAAAGTTTCAATAAACTTAATTCCTCGCGAATATTGTAATTAGGAAAACGTGAAAAACAAAAATGAAACAATAGTTAAATTATAATTTACTAAAAGATGAAACTTATTTTTAACTAATTTATACTTTTCTTATGCATTATATGTAGTATAATTAAATTCATAGTTCATGTATATAATGAGAGTTGTATTATAATTTTTTTTTTAAAGTTTTCAACACAAATTTTGCACAAAAACCATAACAAAATATGATAGCAAGAATGCTAACAGAAGAGAACCTAATAAAGCATTGTCTCTATACTTGAGTGACTGACTATTAAGGTTTTGGTCCAAAACGGAACAGTCGAATTGACGAGTCTTTTAGGGATGTGGAATGGATACCCCCTCTTTCTACAGGAAAAGGGACCTCCGAACGTTTTGAGAATTTTAATGCAAAAAAAAACCTGTTTTAGATCAATTTAGGAAGTAAGAAATTGATGTAATTTGGAACCTAATTTATACAAACAAATGAAAATTAGAAACGTAAAATTAAAACAAGCGCACCGCATTTACGCTAGTTCACTATATTTATTTAGTTCAATGTAAGCGTAAAATTTTTCTATTTACAGCGCTCTAGACTAAAAATTGTCTTCAGTATAAATAAACGGACAACTTATTTGTAATATGGATAAATTTCAAAACCATGAGGTTTTATTTTACCAAGACATTTTCGGAAACCGACGGATGATTGAGAAAACCCATAAATAACGGGACTGCCCCGTTCAAAACCGTGCGTATGTCTACCCTTCTCAGAACTCAAAAAACATTAATCATGTTCATCAATCTTGATATTCAACTGAACTAGTGGAGATGAAATAGGGCAAAAAGAAACATATTGAAACTATGCACATTGCACAGTATTAAGGTATAAAACCGAAGCCTTAAATTTAATTATTTTATAAACAGGTAGGTAATGAATGTAACTATTTTTTTTAAATTTTGTTATTGGAATGATTATAAACTAAATATCAAAAAGTGTCTACCGCATGTAACATTCTTTATTTTAAATAGTTCCTATAATCCTATATTATATTCAGTTGTTCAAATATATATCCCTCAGCTCCATTTTTTTGTCAATCTGTTATGAAATGTGACGTGAGATATACTATTTATTTAATGCTATTTGAGAGAATGATGATTTTTTTTTGGAATCATTGAACAATAAACAAAATATAATTTATAATTAAAGCAATATCTGAATAGCCTCAACTAATATTATTGTAACTAATAGGAATTGTAAGTAATTTGCTAAAGGACAAAAACAATAAATAAAAATACTATATTTTTAGGAATGGAGCTCGTGCATAAATAAAATGGTGAAGGTTTATTAATGTATCAAAACAACTAAATAATTTATAACTATAAATCGAAATAAAGTAACATTTGGTAATAACCGTTATCAGAAAAAAACAAGATAATGTATACTAAATATAAAACCCAATCTATTGTTTTTTACCACAGCTATTTGCCATCCATTTGTCAGGGACGAGGTGTGCTGACCCGGATCGTCGAAAGCGGGGGAAGAGGGAGGGGAGGGTATGTAAACACTACCAAAACGTGACTAGATTACAATACCGGCATGTCACTAGTCCAGTCTCATCACTCTTTACGAATAGTGCAATGGCTTAAGGAAACAGCCCTCCTTTGAGGTGTTTGGACAGAAAATGGTGGTATCAGCATTGAACCTCCAGGTTCTCTCAGCATTTTAGTATTGTAAACTACTTTCTTTCATACTGAATAAAATATTCCATGGATCTGCAGATCGTCGGTATAAATTTAGACATGCTTTAGCTAGAAATAAGAATAGGAATCATATTTCGGAATGGTAACTAATATTGGTAAGAGACACCCAGAACGTTATAGAAGCATATAGTAAAACCATATCAATGGTTAAGAAGTGATTCCACGTAGTTACATAGAGCCGTTGTAGTTCGTTACAAACGCACTAAAACAATCTTTCTGTGGGAAATCGTAAATACACTAATTATTACAGTATATGATTACTAACAAATATGGCTGTACTTTGATACGCCTCCTAGGAGGCATGAAAAATACACAAAATCATGGACAAATTCGGATGGATTGGATTTTAAAACAGGTTTTTGTCCTTATTGTAAAATAGTCTTTTTCCAGATGCGAGGTATAACTTCTTAGCTAACGATAAGTTACTCCTCTACAACCATTGATTGCAATCTACAGGTATACAAATACAGTCGAAGTATCTAAAATGACAGAAATATATTATTATTATTATATATATATTTATTATTATTATTATATTACTATATCAATTATAATATGGAGTTTAAAATATTTCTCTTCAACGGGCTACAAAGTGATATTTTGAGGCTACAAACGGGGTAATGCTTTTCCCTCTCAAACTAGCACACATGCATTAAAAGGTTTTTGCAATTAAGAAGTTGTTTGCTGACACTCTATCAAAGCAGAAAGTCCTACAGATTATCCATAGATTGCAAAGAGTATCCTATCTAGTAGAAGGTCAAGTTTTCCTTATTTCTATCAGTGCGAATCAAACAAACACATTAACGACACGCGATGTTCGAATACACTATCGTTGTGTTGATAAATGTTTCGATAGTGTACAAATTGCCCCAACGCCATGACTCTTATCAATTCTCGCGTAAAATGAAATAAAAAAATAAATCTTATTATCAAAATCAGATTATTAAAAATTATACCCGGTTTATATCAGCGGTTTATTTTTTCGTCCTTCAATAATTTATTTCCAAGTCCATTAGAGTCAACAAATTTGCCCATTATCCTATATAGTAAAACATAATTATTTTCCGTAGGTGGCAATTTCAGTAGCTCATTACTTTTTAATGTAAATATTTGAGTTACTCTCTCAAAAATATTTTTTTACCATCTACCCAACGGTGCTTTCACCTCATAAATGTTCCCTCACGAAATAGTCTATTGGTAGAACACTCAACACTCTTCGAAAAGAATGATGATGAATAAGGCTGGCAAGATCGGCTTCTTCTTATCGCTGATTGTTATGCTGGTACGCTGAGAGAAACAGAGAGCAAAAACTGGTTCTTGGAACGGAAGGATTTTGCAAAAGGAAAAAAAGGACGGAACACGAGGATTGTAACTTGAGGCAAGAAGATAATTATGGCCTTGAACCTTGTAGTTATTATCTTTTAGCTGTACTCATTAAGCCGGGAAAAAATAAAAATTTATTTATTAATTAATTAGCATTATTTATTTAAGGTCCGATGCCATAAAGTTATCCACAAATATTGTCCATATTCACAATCAGATGTTTATAAATTTTCTACTGATACGGCTTAGAAATAAACGGCGTAGTATTTACATTAACTGCAACACTGAACGGTTGTGAGGGTTTAGCAAGTCTAAACGACGGACACAGTAGATAGCACCTAAGGGTTTTATTATAGAGATAGGTGCATACACGCGAATTTTATCTATTTCATTATAATTATGCTATCCTCTCATCTACATGCCCTTCACCGCTATTATCCTACATATATGAATGAATTACAATAATACAATTAAAAATCTAAGCACCGAGTGACTTATATTCTTTAATCCTTTCATCGAGAAATATAAGTTTTAAGTATAAAGAATATTAAAAAATATAAATGAAGTAAAAATTAAATAATAAATAAGACCAGCTAATTTATTTCCAATACTCGAGGAGAATTCCGATACTGATTTGACAAAGGTAATTGAACCTGTCTTCACACCACCATGAATGCCACCTATTTCACAAGAGATTGTCGTGTGGGTGAACTTCAACCAGGGCCCTATTTCATAATAAAGTACAAGCATAAGTAGTAAAAACGTTAGTGGACAGATTCATATTTATAGGTTACAGATTACTTATCGTCTTTAGATAATAATAATTTTATTCAATTTTTTTTTAATTTACATTTTTTAATATAACTATTTTAAATGTTATCGTATTTTACCATTTTACAGCGTTATTCGCAGACCTAGTGAGTCATTAGCTAACTTTATTAAGAAACAGGGGGTGTCTATAAAGTAAAGTACAAGGTGTTATATAGTCGTTATGCATTGTTATAATATCGAAACAAGATAGATATAGTGGTATGAGACATTTTTAATGGGCCGAAATTTTTAAAAGAATGGTGGAAAGTAATGTCGGTTTCCAACGTGAGATTTAGGTACCAAATATAAAATAAAAATAAAACTCAAATTTAGCATTTTTACTTCCTTGCACGAAGTAAAGGTGGATATTTCGGATATTTCAATGGAAATATCCATTTTGACCATCCCTAAATCCATTTTGACTAGTTTCGTCGTGGCATCTGTACGTACGTACGTTCGTATTTCGCATAACTCAAAAGCGGTTAACTGTAGAAAGTTGTAATTTTGTATTTAGGATTGTTGTAAAATCTGGTTGTGAACCTCCCTTTTTTGGGCACTGGTTCATTACCGGAAGTGGTACTTTATTTGAAGGTCATAATTGAATTCCATCAAAAATTATATTAAAATACTATATAAAACTTCTCAAATTTAGTATTTATAATTTATATATTGATTTAAATAACATAATAGATTTTGGTCTAAATTGGAAAACCGGAAGCGATACTTAGGTCATATTAGACTTTCATCAAAAATTATATTAAAATATAATGTAAAACATCTCAAATTTGGTAAATAGGACTTTTATATCGATATGAATGTATTTACTATATTTTGGTTAAAATTGGTGAGCCAAAAAGGGTACTTTACTTCATAATAAGCTTACATCAAAAATTATATTTAAATTAAATACATAAATCATATGCTTCCGTAATAAAGGTCACAAACGCAATTTGGTTTCCAATCCAATTAAACATTTTTATTAATTGTTTTAAGTGATTACTTTTATTTACTAAGTAATTACTTTTTCAACCACCGATTTATAGTTTTATAGGCGTTCAAGAAAATCATGTGTTGTCCACATCAGATATTTTTCTTGGTCGATTACAAAGGTTCATTATTGAAAATAATAAATCAAAATCACAAACTATCATTTAGTAACATAAGTAAGTATAAATATGAATTAATGATACATTATATAAATGTTTTCTTTCAATAAATAATTATTAACAGCTATAAAACTACAAAGACCAGAGGTTCGAATATCACCAAATAGCGACAATAATAATTATTTAAGCTATCATGTATAATTTTTTTTTTAAAACACTAAAAAACTTAGGTAATAAATCAATTATTCCCATATAAAAAATCTGGATAGATTCTTTATTAACGCTGCTATATTTTTATTTTTAATCTAATTAATTCGATCAATTAACAAATAACATCTTTTTTTAACAGCTAAAATGACAAAAACAGCCTGACATAATTTATGACATGTCATTTCTTCACATTTCTGTATGTCCTTTCGTAATATATTTGTAAGCCATGAGCTAATTTGAAAGTATAATTAGTTCAAGAGTTGACAAGATTTCTTCTGACAGTTTGACGCAGTGTTTAGATTTCAACTCTGCGACGGAAATGTTTCTATCCTATTTATTTACTTCACGGCACAATTCCACGGGATTGACATCTACTAAAACAGAGACTGAATTTGAGAAAGGTAAACAAGAATGTAAAAATATGAATTGAATGAAAAACATGAGTGGATGTAACAAATTTAATGTTTTGGGAAAATAACAAATAAAGTTTTTTTATGCAATCTATTAAAGACATCTATCTAATCCACGGAGAAATCGAGAGTTCAAGCAAGAATCTTGGGTAGCTAAACTTACAAGGCGAAAGTAAGCGCGTAACACCTTCATTCATAAGAAAAAATTAACTTTGAATTTACTAATGTCTTAATTATTCTTTCTTTACGATTGAAGGTCAAACGAATTATTCACACGAACCAAAAAAAAATTTTTTTCTTGTTGTATTGTCATAACATTTAAATACTTAATAGAGTTTGTCATCATGTCTTGTGCCAAATATAAACGTAAAAAACTTAACAATTGAAAGCATTAAAGCAATATAAAATAATACGTTTTTAAACCTACCGATAAGTTAAAGTTATAGTTTATAATAATAAATAATATTTATAATAATAAATAATATTTATAATAATAAATAATATTTATAATAATAAATAATATTTATAATAATAAATAATATTTATAATTATAAATAATATTTATAATAATAAATAATATTTATAATAATAAATAATATTCATAATAATAAATAATGTTTATAATAATAAATAATATTTATAATAATAAATATACCTTTTTTTTTTTTTAATCGAACTTTTCTATTATTTCTATTCAACACCCAAAACTATTAAAATAGCAAGAACATTTAATTAGTTGAACACACACCGTATATTGAAAAGAGTTTACCGGAAACATGGCGTGTTCTGTAACGCCACACGCGAGTCCATGCTTGGGTGATTTCGAAAATCACCGTGAAGAAGCATCCCATCTCGTGATTCTCATGGAGTCAGAACAGAGAGAATGAAGTAAAATACTTTTACAGCATTATTTTTTAAAAAAATTATGAATAATTTCATCAATTTAAATCAGAAATAAAAAATTCAGGAAAATCAGATCAAAACATAGCTTGTTTTTTGTATTTTTTTTCAACAGTGCAAAATGCTTAATTAGGAATTGAAAATAAAAAATAACTATATGATGCACCATGTTATTAAAAAAAATTATTATAAATAAATTAATCCGTTTCGCGACTGCCCTTAAAGGAGGGTGATAAGTGAGTGATATAAGCATCAAAATTTGTTATTATTTGGATTTCCTCAACCGTATTATTATTTGTGTTTTACAGAAAATGGAAGCACTTAAACTAGTTGGTTGCAGAGCCCTATTGTTTATATTTATGTATAATATATACATATACATACATACATGATTGCATTTTTGCCTCCTCATAAATTAAAATATATATCAATAATATATTATCAAGCATTCGGCACTAGATTTATTCATAAATTTTATCCCATGAAGTAAACATTAATTTAATATTATCTTCTAATAGATCGGAGTAAGTGAAATCATCAGCAAAAGTAGAAACACTTTTGACAAAGTGTCTTTTATTTCTTTTTAAATTTATTTCTTCTTTGGTAGTATAAGAGAGCTATAAATAAAATTCTTGTAAATTCTAATTTTGAAGTTTTTGGACAGCAGTCAAGAGGAAAACTGCCTAAAGGACTAATAACCGGCATTTCCTCGTTCGATAAGATTTACTTTTTTTATACATGCTATAGTTATGGCATCCTGCACACATTAAACGTCAACATATTTTTTACATTATAATTAACAGTAATACGTAATGGCGGATAATATGTTAATTGATAATTATTCAGTGATGTAGCGATAAGAACTAATTACTAAATATTTCATCTGAGGAAGCCGTAATTATCGGATGTGATGGAAACAGACAGAGAGCTTGTCGGACCGGTTCCAGGCGGAATGATTTAGTAATTTCTGGAGTTAGCAACACGGGCGGTCGGGCCTCCTCAACACAAACTATATTGTAGCGGGTACCTGGAAAATCTTAATGTATAGATGTAATTACTACACCATTTATATATATATATATATATATATATATATATATATATATATATATATATATATATATACATACCTTTTCCGTGACTTAATAAGATGTATTCCTAGTTCACGTTTAGCGGCGGGGCAAACTAGAACTGGGTTAATTATAATACTGACCTATCGTAGGCCTCAGACCAGTCAATTAGCCTAGAATTAAGATTAACCCTCACCCACCAATCAACCATTCAAGTCGAACAAAGCAATATTTTATACATATAGCACACCCAGAACGAAAGAGGCACAACTCAAAATTGCCATAAATTTTCATATTGTGACCACTATCATCCAAAAGAACATCCAGTCCTCAAATATCAGACACAATAGGTGATCTACCAGCAATATATGTTAGAGGAAACACCCTAAGGGCTAATAAGTATAACAACCAGTGTCTGATGTTCGTTCTAACAAAATACATTTTTTGAGTTGTGCTCATTCTAAATAAGCGATATGTTAAAATATGTTTCGATATGGCTATATGGCTATAAAATATGTTTCGATACGATATGTTTGGATATAAAATGAATAATGTAATGACATATTAAAAATATTGACAATTACTAATTAATTATTATATTGTATTTGGTAAAAATATTAAAAAGACATTCTTTGACTTTAAACTCAGATTATTAAGTAGAAAAAGTAAAAATTATATCAATACATTCTATTAGTCTTTATACTATAAACAATCAAAAACACATGCAACAAATAAACCAGGTTAATCATGTGCATGTAATTAACCTACATCCAAATGACAAGGGTACCTGAATACAAGAAAGAAAGTGGTACGAATACTACCTTTTTACAGCTCATAAATAAAAAATGCTATATTATCTCAACAAACGATCAAAAAAATGAGGAAATGATAATGATAATCAATTCAACGGCATTTTTAACATTTATATGACAATAACTAAAATTTAACACTGAGTTTAATTGCTATCAAGGGAATATCATGGCGATTGTCTGGTCAGAGATTATAAGGAGACCAACGAGATAACAGAGAAGATAAAAAAATTCATTCACTATCTGCCAGAGGAATGCGTGTAATTGGGACGGATTTTATCATATCTTTTTATTTTTCTTTATTACTTATGACATTCTTCAGTATTATCTTGACTATGACGAAGAATCATAGCTTCGATGAAGAAATTGAAACACCCTTACATTCATCGGTGCAATCGCATAGTTTTGAGTATTAATTAATATTGAATATTCGTCTATCCGGTCTATCGCTATCCGGTTTAAGATATTGTATAAATGACTTATACCTAATTATTATTATACCGATTACCAAAACTCAAACTGGTTCAGGAACAATTCAGAAGACAGAGGGCAGGGAGGGAGAGGGGGGAGGTGAGAGGGGTCTGCTAACCTACCTTGATTTTACCAAGTGGAGCCATTGTAATCCCTATGCGTGAATCAAACCCACATCACACAGATCTAAGGGTCGTCGGCAACGCGTTCTTTCACAGAGGTCTGTTATTTTCTTATGTTTGTTAAAAATTTTTTATGAAATAAAAAATTAATAAATCATTAGGTATTTATTTTTTATCACTCATATAAATTAATGATGTAATAATACTCCATTGTGATATATAGACAAAATAAAACGGAGAAAAAACAATTGCTTTTAGATTATATCAAATAGATTGATAAGCATAAATTATTCCATTTCCCGACTCGATGGCCTTTCCTCTGGCCATAGCCCACATGCTATTTAATCCTTAATTTATTTTCCACCACACCACTTGATATCAGCCAATGAGGATGAATCAATTCTTAAAAATGTACAAAAGTAGTACATCGCTGGACTTACCAATTGAAAATTATTAATAAAAATATTATTCCAAATATACACAATGAATAAAAATAGTACTTTCAAATATTTTTAATAAATATAATAAACAGATCACTTTAAAATTAATTAAAATATAATTTTGAAATACTAAAAATTAACTTAAATTATTTATAAATATATTATTTGTTACTAATATTCAGTACTAAATGTGTTTAAATTATTTTACTATGCTAACTCTACTATTCCATATGGTTTATAGAATATTAGCAATAATAATATTGCAGCTTATAGAAATATTAACTTAATGCTGTCCAATTTTCGCCATTCAATAATTATATCAGTTACGAATCAGTCAAACTATTTTTGTTAAAGTATATTTCCGAAATTCGCTCAAATATGGCATGTGGCTATAAAATGTGGGGCATCTTCTATTTCCTTTTTGTAACACATAAAAAACAAATGGCAAGGTCCTTCATTGAACAAAATTACAAAACAACGTTTTGAATAAAAGGAATAAGATATGATGAAAGTACTAAATATGCCAAATAACCGATTATTCATATCTTAGCTAACGGACAATCAAAAAGAAGTTTCATCAATTTCGTCAAAGTTCTAGAAAAGTGCTGGTGAATTCCCAACTTACATTTGCAAATCCGAACATACCGGTAATATAGCATATCAAAAGGAGGATTTTTTATAACTAGGTTGGGAAGCACACACTAGCAGTTCACATTACAAGGACCAAGCTTGCTGACCGAGCCCGGTACATAATGGATTGTTCCCTCCTGACCGAATTAGCATCAACAATGCAACAACGTTTTCTTACCAATTCATTCATGTCCAAGGATCGACAAAAAAGTTTTATGAATGAATTTGAATGCGACTCAGACTTTGGAATTGATATCAAAAACAAGTTTCCTTAGAATATATTCACTTTCAAAATTTAGAAAAAATTATTATGAGTATGAGCAGTTTTCCTCTTAAATAATGTTTTAAGTTGCATTAATAAAACCGCTTTTACCTAATGCGAAACCATATTTTTATAACGCGAAATTATATTTTTTTAAATAATATGCGACTACTTTTATATAAGAAAGATATGTAGAAGTTTTATACAGTTTGATAAAATGAAGATAACAAACAATTGTTTAAAAGCTTGGGTAAATTCGCAAATAGATATAATACAAACATCCTGGAAAGAAGAAGATAGGATGGCCGCTCCCCAGTAAATATTTGAACAAGTGTTAGTCACATTATCGAATTCCTGTTGAATGAATTAAATGTAAAGAAAGAATGACTAATGTGCCAACTCAAAATTATCAAGAAATTCAAAGGCATAAAAATGTAAAATTTATGGAATGATAATTATTATAGTTCATCCAACGGTTCTCTAGACCGCGGTTTCTTTAAAAATTTTCTAACAATACTTTGCTCTAGCTTTCAAATTATAATGCGCTAGTTTCTAAATAAATACAACCAAGAATTCAAAATATCTGGCTAGATTGTTACTATCCATACAGCGAGCTACACACATAACAACTAGCTCGACCACTACTATATATTATTACGGTAGTATAGATCCCTTTTCCGGCTCTCAGGAGCGATGGATTTTGACGGGTGAGGTATCAAAAGAAAGGGAATTTCATGGAGACGTGACGAATTTTGCTTCTTAAATTCTTACTAGGGCTTAAATAAAAGTGATGAAAAAACTGGAAGTTTTCAAAGATTTGATGACTGAGAGTCGGCGGACGAGACGGGATAAGTTGGATTTTAAAGATTTTGACGCGGGCATCAAGATCATGTACGCTCCCATGGAGCGTATTGGTCCAGCGTTTTAAAGCTTAAAAACTTACCATTTTCGAGATAACGCACGATATAAGACCACATATTCCCTACGCCATCTTGCGTACGTGGCGTTGTCATGGCAACTTTATATCAATTTGAGTCTGTTTACAAACACTTTTAATGAGTGGAAAATTACATACTGTGTCCCATGTCCAACCCTAAAGGGCACTGCTAAATATGAATACTACACATTGAAAATGGTATAGCTGAGTTTAATTCTTAACTATTAAACTGAAGGGATATATTCCAGTGGGGTAAGCTAATTACTTATTAAGTATGAACTATTACTTCAACATAGTCATTACTAACTATGTAGCTTAACCAAATGTGTGTTTTAAATAAACTATCTTGGGAATATTCTATTGTTTATACGAATAAATATGTTTCCCTAATATCGCTTATACATGGAATTAGGGATTAGAAGATATCTAATGCGAGAGTTCTCGCTCGGGTATACTAGTCACTACTACATATTATTACCGTAGTATAGATCCCTTTTCCGGCTCTCAGGAGCGATGGATTTTGACGAGTGAGGTATCAAAAGAAAGGGAATTTTACGGAGAAGTGACGAATTCCAATTTTGTTTCTTAAAATCTTACAAGGGCTTAAATAAAAGTGATGAAAAACTGGAAGGTTTCATAACTTTGACGACTGAGAGTCGGCGGATAGAGACGGGATAAGTTGGGTTTTAAAGATTTTGACGCGGGCATCAAGATCACACATAAACCTACCGTTTTCGAGATAACGCACGCTATAGGTCCGCACGGGACTCATGCCATCTTGCGTACGTGCCGTTGTCATGGCAACTTTAAGCATGTAAAAACAAGTTGGGTCTCTATACAAACACTTTTTAATAAGTTTTAAATTATTCTGTTTAATAATTTTTATTTTTAGGTTTCTATGAATGATTGAGGAGATTATACATTCTTTCCCGTGTCTAACCGTAATACACTATTAAATATGAATACAACAAAATTATCAACAAAATGGTATAGCTGAGTCTTATTGCTTAGCTTACTTATTAAGTAAACTGTTACTTCAACATAATCATTATAAACTATGCTGCTTTACCAAATGTGATTGTTAAATAAACATTCTTGCTAATATTATATTGTTTCTAACATTATACGAAGAAACATGCTTCAATATAAGTAGCATATACTTCGATTGGATTTGGGAGAACATAGATGTCTAATGCGAGAGTTCTCGCTCGGACATACTAGTCTTGTTAAATTCGTGTCCATGACCATTTTAGGAGTTGTGTAGACTCACATCCTATCCACATTCCCCAACTGTCTTACACTTCCTTTCCCAAAGGCGGAAAAAGGTTCAGGAAGACCATTGACTTCTGATCCGTTTTCAACTTCTATTGATTTCTTTCCTGTTTTGTCCCATATACTGTATGCAACATCATACTTTATTACGAATGTAATGTTATTTAATAAGTATTTCTAGATTTTTAAAATACCTCATTTGCGTTAAGATGCATGATTCAGATAAATATGTTACCATTAGGAGGAAGATTACTTGGAGATAGTCTATGTACTACTTTTTTTTATTCTTTGTTACTAGTGTTAGTAACAAAGAATAAAAATAAATTTATATAAGAATTAAAAAAAAAAAAAAAATCTTTCAGTATTTTCATTCTATAGGCGAATATCTGTACATATCCTCCGCTATTTCCATATCTCAATATCAAATTTTATATTAGGAAACCAAAAAATAGAAAAGGGGAGATAATTTTGTATATAAAGATTTTTAATTATCTTGAATCTAAAATACCCATGTTGTAAAAAATATACTTGTTCCTAACAATATTAGTCTTTTAAACTTTTAGATTGAATCCTTATTTGACTTTAAGCATAAATGTTTCAAATGTCTTATAACGGTTTGTTTTTCTGTATTGATTTGGGATAACCGGTCTGGAAAAAATCATGGCATGGCATCGAAAAATTCATTACTTTCAAGTTATATCCCCAAAAATATATGAATAAATTTATTTGGTTTCAAGATATTTTTTTTTTTAAATGCTTTGGTATAATGATTCCAAAGCACTTTATATTTTTCCTCTATATTCATAGATGGCAGAGATATGGGACTATGAAACCTTTTGTCAGCCGCCATTTTGAAGCGAAATGGCGGATAGTAACTTCGAGTTATGAGGATCATCCTGGGTGACCTGTTATTATGGTGACAAATCTTTAAAAATATCAGTCTCGTAGAAAGGGTTTTTAATTCGATTTTTGGATTCTACGAATATTGAAACATAAAACCTCAAATTTTGAGGAGAAGGGGCTAATTTTTTATTCTTGGGCAACTAAAAAGGTTCATCATTAAAATAATAAATACAAATTATAAACTGAAGTTATTTTTTTTTTAAAGAACTCGATGAAGTGTAAACAAAATCAATCAAATATTTTGATGTTCACCTTCTTATCAAAGTTGCAAAAGTAGCTTAAGATCAGTTCCTTTACAAGTTGTACATGTTGTCGTTGTACAAGGGATCACACTTAATTAACAACTTCACTTAAGACGTTTTCACGATTCTTAACAAACAGTTATATAGTCCTACTTAAGACGTTTTCACGATTCTTAACAAACAGTTATATAGTCCTAAAGTGTCATCATGAGCTGTTCAGCGAAAACGTTCCTAAACGTGGAAGACCAGAGAAGTTGAAGAAAAAGATTTTTTAAATGAATTTTTTGTTCGCTGAGGGTCCGAAACGTGTGTAAGAATTCGAAAACATTCTCGGACAGATTGAAATAAAACTACTTTACACAGGTAGAAAATTAAATGCAAATTTTACATCGTTCACGTTTGGCGAGGCGAAACTCGCAGAAATGGGAGGAGCCACTTGCCTAGCCCTGAATATAGCCTTGGCGTCGCCTTATCTGACAATCATAATCTGAAATCAGGACACAAGGATTTACACGCCAAGAATAAGCTGTCAAATAATGGAATGTGCTTTGAGGATTAAAATTTAAATCAATTTATTAAGTTGTAAATAGTATATTTTAAATGGCAGTTAACAATTAAACATTTCGCCCAACATGGAGAAACATGAACACATCAAAATCACGCTTACGTTTTTTATAACGACTAGGATTCTGTACGGGAGTGGAACCTAGAAGCAGAAAAATTGCAAACTTAATCACTTTTTTTCTCACGTCTTAATACGTAACGATGATGAGTTTTCAAACTCCAGATCAACAGAATAAACTGCAAAATCTCTTGTAGGAGGTTCGTTTGAATGGTAATCTTGACTGTAGATATTAATAGGACTTGTTAGACCCTCCATTAGCCCGGACAGAGAACTGAGTGGCCCCGTCAAGTTTTGATATACGTCGGTCTTTCCGGAAGGAGTGTTTCTCATTCGTCGACTCATTTAGTCTGAGAAGTTGAAATTAAGGCACAAATCAAACAGAGGACAGACAATAAATCATTAATGGTTGTTAGAGGAAAGTTCGTTTAGCCTTAGAGTAGAGTAAACATTTCCAATAGAATAATGAAAACTAGGACAGCTGCTAAAATATCTGATGTGGATAACACATGACTTGTTTGTACGCCTATTAAACTATTAATCGGTGGCTCAAAAAGTGATCCTCAATTTGGTTACTAGTTTCCGAAGATCGCAGTATCTCAAAAAACGACATTCGGCGCCGCGACAAACATCTATTGACACACACGCACAAATAGGGAGAAAAACCAGTATTTTACACTCAATATTAACACTTGACAACTGTTCTTCATTAAAAGAAGTAATAAAAATGTTTAATTGGATTGGAAACCAAATTGCGTTTGTAACCTTCATTACCGAAACATATGATTTATGTATTTAATTTAAATAATATCTGATGTGGACAACACATGACTTCCTTGTACGCCTATTAAACTATAAATCGGTGCCTCAAAAAATTATTCTGAATTTGGTTACTAGTTTCCGAAGATTGCAGTATCTCAAAAACGACACTCGGCGTCGCGACATCCATCTATTGACACACACACAAACAAATGGGAAGGAAAACAGTATAATACACTCAATTTTAACATTTAAAACAAGTAATAAAAATGTTTAATTGGATTGGAAACCAAATTGCGTTTGTAACCTTTATTACCGAAACATATGGTTTATGTATTTAATTTAAATATAATTTTTGATGTAAGCTTATTATGACCTTCAGGTAAAGTACCCTTTTCGGTTCACCAATTTGAACCAAAATATAGTAAATACATTTATATCGATATAAAAGACCTATTTACCAAATTTGAGATGTCTTACATTATATTTTAATATAATTTTTGGTGAAAATCTATTATGAGCTTCAAGAAAAGTACCGCTTCCGGTTTTCCAATTTAGACCAAAATCTAGTATGTTATTTAAATCAATATATAAGTAACAAATACTAAATTTGAGAAGTTTTGCATAGTATTTTAATATGATTTTTGATGGAAATCAATTATGACCTTCAAGTAAAGTACCACTTACGGTGATCAAGTAGTAACCAAATAGGGACTAGATCACAACTATATTTTACAGCAATCCTAAATACAAAATTTCAACTTTATATGGCTAACCGTTTTTTGAGTTATGCGAGATACGAACGAACGTACGTACGTACAGACGCCACGACAAAACTAGTCAAAATGGATTCAGGGATGGTCAAAATGGATATTTCCGTTGAAATATGAAAACCGAAAATTTTCGCGATTACAATACTTCCTTTAGTTCGGACAAGGAAGTAGCAAAGGAGTTACATAAGAGGTTTCACTGTCACCACATTCTCATGAAATATTTACTAAATAAAATCGTATTATTGTGAAGTGTAACTATAAGTTGTTGAGAAAAATTGAGTAAAAAGTTTGGAAAGGCTTTTGATTAATAACTTTCAAAGATCAAGCACAACTAAGAATGTAACACCTTTTTTTCAACAGAAATATATTTGTGAAATTTTGTTTGTAACCAAATACAGTTTCGGTAGTGGCAATTTTAAATTTAAAACTAGCTAAAAATAGACATAGTAGTCCGGGAGCTAAGGCCAAAAAGCTTGTCTGATTTCAAGAAAATGTTTGATCGTCTAGGCCGAAAGTACTCTCATGATAGAATGGAAATATAACTGCCTGCCACTCTAGATCGGTTGCAATCAAATTTTATAGGACAATGAATTCGTCATTTTCATCACTTTTTGCAGATTTTCCTCATTAACTCGCTCCCAGTGCATTATAGGTAAAACTTTAATATGGCCAATTTTAAAGAACGCTCAATTTTCTGTAAGTGTTATATTTAGTATTTTTTTAAATTCGGTACAGCTACTGAGATACAGCGCCGTAGAAATCTGCAAAATATCAAAAAACTTGGATATTCTGTGATTTCGCCTCAATAACGACTTTTCATCGCACTTTAGCACAAATTGCATAATAACAAATCTTGTAGAGGATTAAATTTTATACAAGATCCAGACAAAATATTTGTAATTATCCTCAACAGATGCAAGGAGATATTGAAATAATAAGTTTAAAGAAAGTGGACTTTTCTCAGATTTTCCTCATTAACTCGCTTCCAGTGAATTTTAGGTAAATCTTTGAATTAACCAATTTCAAAGAACGTTAAATTTCCTGCAAGTTTTAAAGGCAATATTTTTTTAATTCGCAAAAGCTCCTGAGATGCGGGACCATTAATATCTGTTAAATATCAAGAAAAAGCAAAAAGTTGGATATTCAGTGGTTTCGTCTAAATAACTATTTTTTAGTGCAAAATGCATTATAACCAATTTAGTATAAGGTTGAATTTCCTACAATATCCATATAAAATATTTGTAATTACTCTCACCAGACACCAAGAAATATTGAAATAATAATTCCCCTTTCCCTAAAATTGTAATTTCAATATTATTTGGCGTCTATTGAAAGTAATTAAATATATTCTATACGTATATTGTAGGAAATTTTATCCTCTACTAGATTATTTTGTACTAATTTACACTAAAAAATAGTTATTAAGGCGAAACCGCTGAATATCCAACTTTTTGAGTTTTCTTGATATTTAACAGATATGAACGGTCTCGCACTTCAGCAGCTGTTCCGAATATAAAAAAATATTACGTATAAAACTTGTAGGAAATTGAACGTTCTTTAAAATCGGTTATGTTAAAAATTTACCTAAAATGCACTGGAAGCAAGTTCCTGAGGAAAATCTGAAAAAGTCCACATTCTCTAAAATTGTTATTTCAATACCTCTTGGCGTCTGTTGAGTCTTCTTCTTCCATGGCGCTACAGACAGGTCCCTGGCCTCCTCAAGAAGTCTTCGCCAGGAGGCTCCATCTTGTGCAGCTGTTATTCAGTTTTGTACTTTAAGTAGAGTCAGAGCGTCCTGCCATCTGAGTCTTAGCCTGCCTCTATCTCTGGAGCAGTCCAGCCTCCCCTCCAATAACTTCTTGGGAATATGGACATCCCTCACTCTGGCGATATGGCCGGCCCACCTCAATCTTTCTAACGTAATGGTCCATAATACGTTTGCTCCACCATAGAAGTAGTCTACTTCATTGTCGTAACGTCTTCTCCACTGGTCCCCTTGTCTATTGGGCCCAAAAGTATTTTTATCACCCGTAATATTTTTCTTTCTAAAATAAGGATTTATTTTTCTTCTTTGGCTGTCAGAGTTCATGTTTGTTGAGAGTAATTACAAATATTTTGTGCGAATCTTGTAGAAAATTTAATCTTCTGCAAGAATGGTAATTATGCATTTTGCCCTGAAGTGCATTGGAAAATAGTTATTAAGAAGAAACCACTGAATATCTAACTTTTTGCGTTTTTTTTTTGACATTTTGCAGAATTGTACGGTCCCGTATCTCAGTAGTATTACCGAAATGCACTGGGAGCGACTTACTGAGGCAAATCAGAAAAAATGGGCTAAAATGACGAATTCTTTGACCTATAAAATTTGATTGCAACCGATTTAGGGTGGGCGATCTCCATATTTCCAGTCTATTATGAGAGCACTTTTGCCCTAGACGATCAAAAATGTTCTTGAAATCAGACCCGTTTTTTAGCCTTATCTCCCGGACTATAACGTAGCCGGTAAAATTTTATGCATGAATTGCATGGTGTTCGGACGCCACTAACTACGCACGCCAGAATTTCAACGGATTCAATGTCTACCTATGATCATAAAATACGGATAATGTGGTGTCAGCCCACTACCCCTCCTATAAAGACGATGCTGCTCCTAAAACAAATTATCTATGTCTTCCTGTGAGCTAACCGCCTCCAAATTTTCTTGACATGCCCTGTCCCTAAGTCATTTGTTTTATTTTGATAAAACCTCTAATGAAGCCACAGTATCTAACCAGTAGAAAAGAATAATTTCAGAATTCAATCAACCTAACCCTGTAAATCATAAAGTAGATAAACACAATACATTTCTCATTGATATAGACTTCATAAATAAATTTTTGTTAGTTTGGCTCGCCAATATCTCGATATTAATAAAATTTATTCATTGACGTAACCAATGGTTAACAATTTGCAATGCCAATATTTTAAATCAACAAATGATATAAATAAAAATAATAATGATGAAGATACTAATATGATTATTATATATATTATATACATTATATATATATATAATACATGACTTTAACAAATACATTGCATTAGATTATTTTACATGTATATGATTATACCTTGAAGACTAATTATAGTAATTTGAGTAAATCTAATGTTATTTTTCAGATGCACTTATGCTTTCGAAGTTGATATTTCAAAATATACGAAGACATAAATTACAAAAACTTCCCACGATTTTATGGAAATGCAGCTGTGCAAAAGATCAAGTACTGTCAGAATAATAAAAATTAGACACGATTGAAAAAAGTACAAAATTTTAATGACAATGATAACGAAATGGCCATAATTTATTATGGTTTAACGCACCAAATATTTTATTTATTTTCGTACTATCTAGTCATAAAAACTGATGGATAAATAGAGATTAGCTGTTCCGAAACCGTTTTAAGCTATTAATATGATTCATGATTAGGTTTGTTCCTTGTGTTGCAGGAGGTACTTTTGATTAGTAAGGAGAGGAGTATTAAATATTTGTTTAAAGCAGAGACGAAACTTCAGATTCTGTATTATTCAAGACAATGCTGAAGTACAGCTGAAGTAGACACCAACTCCGAAGCATACACAATAATTGTCATTAGAATGCTTTACAAGTACTAATTAACATAGAGATTCAATACTGATGACAAATGGAAATGAGCCAGAGACGACTTTAGAAACACAAAGACTACTTCACGATAGGATTCACCAAGTTCTGAGAAGTGGAAGAGGTTCCAAGGAAGGCGGCACGAACCAGCTGATCCTTATGGATGCAGTCAGTCTACGGCAGATGGCAGGCTCAATCAATATCTACCGCTAGGCCTCTGGGGTTTTCCGGTCAGCCTGCGAGTAATTTGGAAAAGGAAATTCCAAATTTGAAGTAATGACGCTAATTCAAATAGTTTTATTTTGTAATTCTTTAATTTTCCTTTGAGCATATTTACAACACAGTAAATGATAAAAAATCTTGTCAGTTCGAGTTCTACAATTTGCTATGTCTGATCACGACAAATTTATATTCCAAATTTTGTATTTTAATTAATTGTTTTCTCTTCGTAGTTAACCTACAGCAGTAGGTACTAATAACTACAATAATACCTATTGATAGTATTGATAAAGTATTAATAGTACCAGATTGCATTCTTTAATGTTAATCCTCTTTTCCGTGTATAATAGATCCGTTAACAAAGTGTTAAACAGTAAGAAGCAAATAACTTGGGAGCTTCATTCGAAGCCCTCCCTAGCTAAGCCACTGATATCACAAATAAAATTCTACTATACCAATCACGGGCTGTGTATTATAGCAATACATAATATTTGAGCAGCATGGCTTGATATAAAAGCGCTTATCTCTCTCTAGTGCACTTGCCTAAGGATATCAAGGAAACCAGACATTACGCAATATGGCAAAATCACAGAATCACTAAAACAGCACATGGTCGGTGCCATTTTTAGAAGGCAAACAGAAAGATGAGAAAGATATGGTTCAGGTTAGTATCAAAAACCTCAACACGATAACTTTGCTAAGAATGAAAAACTGCATCCACTAACCTGTCATGAGTTAATATCGTACTTGAAATGTTAATATGGTTAAAATGTGGCCAAATGTTTTACCAGGAAATTACCAGGAATGTGGTACAGGCCCAAAAAAATAAATGAAATGATCATTTTTTTAATCAATATTTATAAAACCAAAATAGAACAAAATACATAACATTAAAACATCAACATAAAATTTCTGTTCGGCCAAATCTCAAGAAACTCGGAACAGTAGTCTCGGAGAAAAGCCGCGGAAGAACGGATTATTTTTTTAATTGATATTCGGATTCTACGTACCTAAAAACGTAATAACTCAATTTTTTAGGGGAGTCAAATATTTTGTTCTTCTTGGTCGATTGCAGAGGCTCATTATTGCAAATAATAAAACAGAATCAAAATCTTAAATTTCTTGCTTCCCCATGGAGAATCGGACCGTATGGTTCGTATAAACTTTTTTGTTGCACTTGAGGTGCAGAATCGGCACCTGATGTGTCCTGGTTTTTATCTTGAAGACACTGCATTAATAAATTGTTTAAGAAATATTATTCCTAATAAAATTGAAATACGAATATTTGCTATATACTAAAATTTGCGTATTTAATTCCTTAAATTTTACTAATTTACATATCTAAGGAAATTGTAAATAACACTTTGGAATTTGCTGGCTATAAACATAAAAATATACGGCGGCCATTTTGGAAAATCTGCCATAAACCGGCCATATTGGCCAATACGCACATGTAGGACAGTCCCATCTAATGTGGGAGACATCTGGCTACTTAAAAACTTTTAATAAGGTTCATGAATGAAGTTCAGTATATTAAGAATAATAGGAATACTATTTTACTTAAAACAACATGAAAACAACTGATGGTTGGATGATTTTGCTAGAAGGTAGAGAACAATGTTTCCTTAATGATAAATAGAAATTAGATTTCAAGCACTATCACCCTCCCACCTACGTTTCGGTCTACCCCTCGGACGTTTACCAATCGGCTCGGCGTTTATTAACTTTTTAGGAATTCGTTCGTTACTGAGCCCAACAACTTTACAAACCCATTTCAACCGTCGTGATGATATCACTTCGATTATATTAACAGGGTGCATGCTCCGCAATTCCACGTTGTGTAACCTCCTAAATTCTCCAGTTGACTCATCCTTTATCGGACCAAATATTTTACACCTTATTCTCGAAGTAAATGCAAGTAAAATGAGTAAACGAAAGTAAAAAGTGGCTAAAATATTTGAAAGGGAAGTGTTAAAGCTATCCCTTTGTCCTTGATGGAAAAATCAGCCAATCATCTCCGATATCTCTTCACCAAGGTTTCTCCGACTCCAGGTACAAAACAAGCTGCGTAAGGGCCTACTGCTCGATTCTTTTTTCACTAGGTCCCATCCCCAAGGATCCGTTACTCCCCGGTGGAGTAGATACAGGATATAAGAACTGGGAGGGATGGGAACTCTTATACGGCATACGAAGCAGTTTAAAGGATTTTTGAGGAGTAGGAAATAGCTATGAATTTAGTGAATGAGTTTCTAGTTTTGGGGCTCTCTATGATCAGATATACAAATAAGTTAGTAGAACTCAGTCTGGTATGAGATTTTTGGAATGCGTTTGCCATCTCTGTGGCTATTCTGCTGGGATCAGTGTCCTGAAAAAAGAATTTGTCATGCAAGTTATAGAGAATATAAAAAAGTTGACATGGTCGTATCAATTGTAAAATAAAAAACAAAAAACACTTCTTTCATATCACATCACGCTTTTGGTAGAGGAATGATGCGGGTGATGGCTAAATGTACAAAGTGTCATTTGATCATAAATATACCTTGCTGAGCGAATTGCATCGTTCCTCTAGCGCAACTGTACTGTGAGGAATATGAAAGAAACTTTTTGACCATTCGATTATTCCCAGTTGACACAACGATTTAACTCCATGTATTGAAGTCCGTCAAAATCAGTACTACCTGGCTTTTGGAAGTGCGTATTATAAACTTCAAGGCCATTGTCAATTTATTGTTTGTACTGCCTTGGCGCTGACAAACTCAAATAAACATCTAATTCTGAAAACACAACCTAGTTGTAGCTTTTTTAATTCACTAGACCATTGTTAGTTATACAGTCGTCACCGATTCGATTTCATTAAAACCTTTTCATTTCGGTTTTCTAGCACGCTCCGCTACTTCTTTCAACGACCGATTCAAAGATTGGATTCAGTTCGAACAGTTCCTCCATGGTTCTTAGCCAGCAATACTAACTACAACCCCAAGAAATGGAGCATTCGTGAATTATGATATATCGTTTATAATTAATGCTAGAATATTGAACATAACACAAATAAAATAAGCGATAATATATTTCTTTTAAAAATTTTCCATCAAATGGCAAGGAAGTTGGGAACGCGTGATTGATCTAATAGTCAGGTGCTGCAATTTGCAGGGACTGAAATTATTGGAATGGAATCCACTATCATTATGCCATCAACTTTTAATTACATCGTCTATCACTTCATTAAGAAATAAAATTTGCTGATTAGGGCTGTCTATTCTCTAGTTACAACACTTCTTCAAGATAACTTCATTATTTTAAAGAATTATCAGGAACACTTCACTTCTTAGACATAGATTGACATAAATATTAATTAAAAGAATAGAGTTTATAATTAGAACTCTCTCCTTCAAGGATTTTAAACAGATTATCGCAAGATGAGAAAAATAGAGACTGAATTCAGAGAAAGATCCTTCCTTAAAAAGTTTTTTAGCAAAAGCTGAAATCATTCTCTCTTAATTTTGAAAAAAAAAAAAAAAAAAACAAGGATCGAAAGTGGGGATAAAAGCTCAACAAGCAGATCTCAAAGAATTGTATTAACGTTTCTTTTGTTTTTGAGATATTTAAAAATGAATTGTTAACCTACACAGCTTTCTTTTTAAAAGCCGTCGAAAAAATGAAAAATTAACGAATGAAACAGCCACATAAATGCTACAAGGAAAGGACAAATACACGGGCTGTGAAATAGTGTTCTCTTTTTGTCTGTTTGTGGAAGATGTCTTATCAATGAGCGCATTTCAGCCTTCTAAAATACTTTTTTAGATTTTTAACTTCTAGTTTATATATTTAACATTTTGCCACTGATCCTTAGGGATAAAGGCAATACCAAATAAATAAATAAATTTAACGTTACATTGTAACAATGAAAATATTAGAAAATAGAAAGAGAATTCTCCTTTATTTTTTCGCTAGAACAACCATTTCCAATTTTTTATACTTAGATCTCGAAAACATTTTTTTAACCAATCGGATTAAATTAAGTTACCTTGAAACTCTTTTCTATATTGAATCATAAAATAAATATAAATATATACTAAAATATTTTATATTATATAATAATATATACAAATATTAAACATATTATGAATTACAGTTCTTTTCGTAACTTTTGGTCAATAAATTTCGTAGAGCAAAAATTACGAAAAGAGCTGTAATTCATAATTATGCAATATTGTAGGTATTTCCTAGGCACACATTATATATACTCGAAGTTTGGCCTTGCATACTAAGAAACTTAGGCAACACCGTTCTTGCGGGAACATGGGACTAATCCATAAAATATCCATTAAATATTATGTAAGGTACTAAATATAGTAGCACCCTGGTAGCCAAGGTTGGCCAGACTGCATCGAACTAGGAAGTGCACAGCACTGTGTCATGGTGAGCAGGTTCGACGAGTTGTCCATACTTAATGTACCGACGTTTACATTTACATCGTAACGGCGATACGACAGATTAGTTGAGCTTAGCATTGCTACATATTCCATATGTAGTAATATGGAATTAGTTAAGGTACTTACGTACTATATGGTCGACAATTGCTGTGAGTTATAACCTTCACTGTTACGTTTTAATATGATCAAAGCTGTCGGTCGACATACAGCTCGCTATACCCGCACAAGAGATAAACAAACCCCCAACGGATCCTTTTCAGTTGAGGTCGAGGCCGAAATTTGCATATATGGGAATTAGTTTATGATGTAAGGTTATAACTTCAACAAATGGTCGACCGTTTAGTACCTAAGTGCCCCAATTAAATGTTGCATACGAGTTATTATATTTGATTACAGGCCCCTATTCGACATTACTGTGGACTGTTATTTATTACAACAGGCTGTAGCAATGAAACACAAAATAATGAACATCTCATAGAATTTTCTGAGCTATTGATTTTAGATAAACGAGCCAATTTCAGTCCTCTTCTGGTATACAAACGGCATTTTACTTATGCATACAATTTACTTCGGCCCGATCCGCGGTCTGCGATTTTTCTTCGAGACTAATCGTTTTCATGCATTGTAATCCGGTCAAATTTTCTAAGTGAAGTTTTTAACGGATCTATATGTTTCGGAACCTCCTGAGTCCAAAAAACACATTTTTGGTCATCCGTCGTGTGTCTGTGCCACGATTTTCTGTTAAAACGGGTTCATTATTTTATTGATTTGTTTTGTAGAATTTTGTTCCCTCCACACCCGATGCGCGTTTACCAAATCGACCACCCTGTGCGCAATAGCCCAATAGATCTTTTTTTGTAACGGCAGGAACGATTTTGATTAAACTTTCCTAAAATCTTCCCTCTAACGCACTCTTAATTTTTTCCGTATAGCGCATCCGCAAAAAAAACAGAAGAAAAAGTTATGAAGAAAATAAGACTTTATTCCCGCACATTTCAAAAAGTATGTTTGATGAATAATGTATAAATATTTGAATAGGAATTAAATTCCCAGCAAATTGAAATTTTTTGCTATCCAAATCAGTCCAGTATTAGAAGAGATTTGTACATATGTACGTTTTGAGACATACAGATAAATTACGTACGTTATAAATTTTTTTGCACAGGTTTCCATGGACACCAGTTCACCTTAGTTTAGTTTTTTGATAACTCGAAAAATATACATTTTCTATATTCCAGATGTGCATTTAAAATATAATTTGATTGTATACAAAACTAAACATGAAAAAAGATGTAGTACTAATATAAGGAAAGATTTAACAGGAATTTTAAGGAATTTAACAGTAAACATTTTTTGTTTTACTCTGACCCAAAGCGGTAACAAATGTCCTGTGAGTGGACACACCTTACATTTAACTTTAGGCCGTTTTAGTTTTTTTTTTTTTTTTAGATTTGTAACTACAGTCAAAGGTAACCCCAGGATGACCCTTGAAACTCAACATTACCATCCGATGTTTCGTTTCAAAATGGCGGCCGATTAAAGGCTTCAAACGCCCATGTTTCGGACATAAGGAAATAATGGAAAATATAAATATTTTTTTTTAATCATTATCATTTAGTCATTAATAAAAAAACTAAACAATTCAAATAAATTAATAATTTTTTTTACAGACCGAAATATAAGTATGTATATGGAAATAATTACACTATGATGTAATAATTTGTAGCGTTTTTGATCTGTTTTAAAGTACCTATAGGGTACATATTAATGTTAAAGTACATTTTAAATGTATTATTACTTTTTAAATAGTTAGGAAAAATGAATAAAATTAATTTTCTCTTTCTTTATCTGTTCCCTTGTTTCTTTATCACCGATCGTCATCTTCTTTCCATAATTTTTGTGAGACCAGATATATTTTCATATATCTCTAGTAAGTAGTTGCGATAGAACGCTTTTGGAAACGCTTATATGAAGTATAATAATCCTTTAAATTCTTACATTATGATTTATAGACGCGAATCGAGTAATTTTGCGAAGTTTACCATGTTAAGGTTTTAAAGTTGGTAGTATTCAAAATTCCTTACATTATTATTTGTTTACAAGGTAACCGAAAAATTCATAAAAATAAATTACATCTATATGACCATTCGCATTTTTTCATGAAGCACGCGCATATCAATAAAAATAATAAAATGTGAATCTGTTTATTAGTGAAGCTCAATAATGGAACAATGCTAGACAAGATAGAAGTAAAATAAAAGAAAAAAGAATCCTGGAACGAAGTTACTAAAAGAAGACAGAAAAAGGCGAAGAAAGTTATGACACTTCCAACTTGTGATAGAAATGTTTCCTTTCAGCGCCCGGCGGAAACATTATAACTAACTAACTAGTTGAGAGTTTTTGTAATATATGTGGACTTACTCAGTAAAATGCCGATCTACTCTTTCGTGGATCATTTTATTGAGAACCTAATCACATATTTAATTCCTTTATATATATGTATATATATATATATATATATATATATATATATATATATATATATATATATAAAGTTCTATTTTCGTATGTATCTTAATAGAAGAATTCACCATTTTAAATCATGCAACTGAAATTTTTATTAAACAAAAACAACATTAATAATAATAATAACAAGAAGTTTAAAAAGATAATGAAATACAAATAAAACAATATTAATACCTGAAATAAACTGAATTTTAATAATCTACTTTCCTAATTCATACACTACGTATTACAATTTGTGAATAACCTAACAAGCAAATCATATGTTAAAATAAAAACATTAATCTAACCTGACAGTAAAAGTGTTACACACACACACATATATATATATATATATATATATATATATATATATATATATATATATATATATATATATATATGAATATATTGGGCATCTACACGAGATTCATTGACTGACGCAAATTATATATATGCATATATTTCGCTCTTGCATATATATATATATATATATATATATATATATATATATATATATATATATATATATGAATATATTGGGCATCTACACGAGATTCATTGACTGACGCAAATTATATATATGCATATATTTCGCTCTTGCATATATATATATATATATATATATATATATATATATATATATATATATATGCAATATATATATATATATATATATATATATATATATATATATATATATATACATATAAATATGCAAGAGCGAAATATATACATATATAAAATTTGGGTCAGTCAATGAATCTCGTGTTGATGCCCAATATATTCAATATAGAATCCCATTTAGGTAAATGCTTTCAGAAAAAAAAAAATTATAAAATCCAATTTTAAGATTAATTAATTAGCAAAATGCTCCCTCATCGGTAAATGGCACCCAAACTAGAGCGGCTCGTGTCTGTCCATCCAGCAGTATCTTGCAGCTTTGTTAGCAATCTTCTCATGTTCTCTTTGCTGCCTCTTTATTCCACCTTTTTGCGAAAGAAATTGTTAATCACGAATTTCCTTTAAAAGAAAAGTTGGCTATTTTAGCCGAGTTTCCTATTAACTGAATCCTAAATACCGTGATTGCTGTTCTAAAAATAATTCATCCATGGAACAAAGAAATAAAATCCTTTGCAATAAAGGGAAGTGACAATGAATTTAAAAATCATTACTTTTTTATTACGCATTACCTTTTTTTTAATAGCGTCTTTAAAGTTTATCCACCTAGTAAACTACAAGAAATTCTCTCGTGGAAAACCTCTCCTGGAAAGCTCAAATCGGAAGAAGTAATCCTTAACGGACAGAAATCGGACACGCACCCTTCACATATGGATACCTAATGAGAGGCCTAGATCCACTGCTTTGAGAAATATGCAACACATCCTCTGACTCCAAAACAAAACATACTATTACTTCCACTATCACCGAAACACTTGCGGATAAAGAAGAAAAAATCAGAATAGAATTTAATTCATAAAAGCTATCAACATTGTAAATTACATTTAATTATGGTACAGATAATTCTAAATACAAATATCTGATGTGGAAAACACATGACTTCCTTGTACTCCTATTAAACTATAAATCGTTGTCTCAAAAAGTGATCCTCAATTTGGTTACTAATTTCCGAAAATTGCAATATCTCAAAAACGAAACTCGGCCTCGCGACACCCACCTATTGACACACACATACTCTTGTTTCTGGAGGTCTCATTCCGTTATTAAATGTCGTTTTTTTTTTTTCAGTAGGTAACTAGTTTCCAAGAGATTTCTTCGTGTTCCGTGACAACATTAGAACTGTCAATATCACTAGATAAAGCATTAGAAATCGACAGTTTCTAAATTTTAAGCGGAAAAACCCACTTAACTTATATCTTATTCTCCTGCTGCAGACTTGTTCATCGCACGAATGGGGAGGAAAACCAGTATTGTATGCCTAATATTAACATTTAAAATAAGTAATAAAAATGTTTAAGTAGAGTATAAACAGAATCGCGTCTGTAACCTATATTACCGAACTATATGATTTCTCCATTTAATTTTAATATAATTTTTGATGTAAGTTTATTATGGCCTTCAAGTAAAGTACCCTTTTCGGCTCACCAATTTTAACCAATATCTAGAAAATACATTCATATTGATATATAAGTCCTATTTACTAAATTTTAAATGTTTTACATTATATTTTAATATAATTTTTGATGAAAGTCTAATATGACCTTCAAATAAAGTACCTCTTCCGGTTTTCCAATTTAGACAAAAATCTAGTATGTTATTTACATCTGTATATACAATATAAATACTAAATTTGAGAAGTTTTGCATAATATTTAAATATCATTTTTGATGGAAATCAATTATGACCTTCAAGTAAAGTACCACTTTCGGTGATTAAGAAGTGACCAAAAAGGGAGGTTCAAAACTAGATTTTACAACAATCTTAAATACAAAATTTCAAAATTCGACTAACCGTTTTTGAGTTATGCGAAATACGAACGAACGTACGTACGTACAGACGCCACGACGAAACTAGTCAAAATGGATTCAGGGATGGTCAAAATGGATATTTCCGTTGAAATCTGAAAACCGAAAATTTTCGCGATTACAATACTTCCTTTACTTCGTACAAGGAAGTAAAAATAATAAAAATAAATATGATAGTATATAACTATTTTGTAAACAACTCAACTATTCATATTATTGATAAATTGATAAATAAATTGATGGTAGATTATCGACTGCTGTATGTCTTGTAATAAATAAACAGGACTCAGCAATTATTATTTTTTTATTGCGCCATCATTAGGGATGAAATTAAATTGGATATACAAGATTTATTGATATGTATAAAGAAAAAAGACAAGAAAATAATAAAATGGGAAAAAATAATAATAAAAGTATTATAAATTATCTTTAGTCATAAAAAGTTTAGGAGTCCTGATTACTTATTCAACGATATAAATATAAATTCAAAATATAAATTAGAAATGTCCAATGCACTTCATTTTTCTCCATTAACTTTAAAATGGTATAATTAGGTAAATAATAATCACTGACCAGTAATAATAGATCATAAAACAGTATCGGTCCAAAGATATGCGTTCGTGCCCAACAATAATAAATATTAATATTTAGTGAGTATGTGCATCAGAAATTTAAATTCAGATCCGCTGTACTGTCCCAAAATAGAACTGTCCTATTGATTCGAGAATAAATGATTCCAGATTTGTTGACCAAGTTGAAACAACCTATGCTGTTGAATAACATATGCGGCTAGATATCACGAAGTTCTCGTATTTACGTTTATTATAACAAATACATAATTTTATTCCTTTATTTTCAGCTGAGAACAAATTTTATTTTTTAAAATTATCTTTCACTTTTGATTTTCATTCTCCGTATACAGTACCTTCATTACATCTCCAATCCGAAGTAGGTTTTAATATATTTATTAAAAAAATGTTCAGTAGCTCAGGGTGCTCAGTAGCAATTTATATTGAGATAACGACTCAAAAAAATCTAAAAACGACTTTTTTGTTCTCAGAGAACCTTAAAAAGTTAAATTATGCATCGCACATTCCGTAACTGTAACATGTACCACTACAACCCATGAAGGGTCTTGGTTAAGAAGTACTGTTCCTAGGTTGTGCAAGGAGTTGAAGAACCAAAGTGCACTCTAACACCAACTACAATGACATACAAATTGTCTAACATAATTTAACATAACATAATGCAAAAACCGGTTAATGTCGTGATAGATGCTGAAATTTTGACCTGATAGAGGCTGAATGTACCCCCGCTCTAGTTCTGCCTATAAAACGACCTCACATACAGAATTTCAGCTCATTTGTTCAAAAAAAGAAAGAAAGCGGATCACCATCTAAACCATCATTTAAATCAAAAATCATCATGCAGTGAAAGATGTAATAATTTATATGTAATTTTGCATGGACTAAATTCGACTTAAAAATAGTGTATTTTCTTACTTCTCTGGAAGTAAAGATTTATATCACATGTAATCAAACCATTGATTTTAGAATAGAACTAAATCATACAGAATGATAGTGGACAATATAAAATTTTATTTAGCGGACATACACAGCTCTACCGCAGTGTTTATTTCTTAGTTTACCTTCGTAATTTACAGACATAGAAGAAAATCCTCCATTTTGATATTTATATCCAGGCGCCACAAAAAGAAATACAAATTTAAAAAAGATAATTATTTATACTTAAGAAAAGCTACTCAAGACCGCGGCGGTAGGTATGTTGGAAATAGGCCCAAAGATCTTATCCCGTAATGATAGGATACAGCGACCATAATAGCGACCCTCTTCTCGGAGACCTGTATTTTACAAAGACAATGGCTATATTGTATTGTAATGATTGGCCTAATATGTATAATGTCAAGGCAGTTTTTTTTTTCTGAATAGGAGTGCAAAATTTGGTTTGTTTAGATTTATGTAATGAATCAGTAGATAATTTATCGCTTGGTTTTCTGTAAACTAAAAGTTTTTTTTAAACTTCTTTACTTTTTTTTTATGTTTTTTTTTCAAAACATTAACTTGCTCTTCCGAATAATAGTCAGTAACCATGAAGCATAGAAGAAAAATTCAAGTTTCAAAATAAGGTTCCTTAGAAAGGGAAAACCAGTATACCATCAGATCAAACCTCGGTATAGAACCAGCACAAAAGGCTAATAAAGAACAGTGTCTAAGTGGGTTTGAGCACGTTTCAAGAATGAAACACAATCCATCTTGCCAGAATGACATACGAGGCTAGGGTTGACTGGAGGTCTAGAAGTAGACCCCTAAACACCTGGGAGAAAGGAATACGAGGATGATTCGCAAAGAAAGTTCTGGAATGAACCAGAAGAGAAATGGTTGAGGATCGTATCGATAACTCGTAGGCGAAGGGCTAATAGAAAAGAAGTATGGAGATAATAGAAAATAAATACTTAAAGAAGTATTTCTTACTTGAAGAATCAAGTATAATTCTGTCAATAAAATGTAGAATTTGTCAATCTCAGAAGTATTTAAATCATAGTTAACAAATTAATATAAAATTCTTTTTTTATTTTATTTTATGGACAAAAGTCATAGCGTAAGCTATGACAAAAATAAATTTAATTACGGAGAACACATTTATGTAATCAACCGAATAGTTGCATTTATAATTTTATAATGTTTACGGTTTAACTGAGAGATCCCTAAATACAATTTTTATGATTAAAGGCAACGGTATAATGATTTATTTATCATATTACGACTTTAGTAAGAGATGCCAATCTTGACAGAGATATATTTTTAGATGGCCATTACTTTAGATGATCTTGTAACCACGTTTTGTTTTGTTGCGATTCCGAAAGCAGTAAACCACTACTATAAATAATACCTTCAAACAAAACTTGTTTATTCTCTGGGATGTCAGATATTTTCCTTTGATCCTATTTCCACTGTGAGGAAACTACTGCACGAAAACAGGAGGTTTCAAACCGAGAGTTTAAAACAGTAGCATTCGATTAAAAAAAAAAAAAAATCCCATCAGGATGTTATATCATAAAATTGCTACTATCCGGAATCATCATTCAAAACAAAATTTAATAATACGACCCAAAATATTAACAGGTATTTATACATAAGTGGAATATATCTGCGGTTTCGATAAATAAATAATTTAAAAAGTACGCACTATAAAATGAGTACTCGTTTAATTAAGTTTATAAAAATTAATATAATATTTTACCGATTTGGTTAATGAGAGCCTACTTCATTCAGTCTACTAGTAAAATGGACTAAAAAAAGTTATAAATATTTCAAAATAAGTGTTATAGATTTATAATATAATATTATAAAATAATATATAATATATTATATTATATTATATTATATTATATAAATAATTATAGATTTAATTATAAAAAATAAATAACTCATTGCCAGTTCCGTTTAGAAGACTTGCAGGCGGCACTGACCTGAAGGCGATTTCACACGGAGTAGAATCCGAGCCCAATTTTTTTACGCAGAAAGCATGCATACCTTTCACACGGTTGTAGGTGTATCGGATGTCGGTCCGGTCCGACATCTGATTTAACGGGCCATGTGAAAACGCTTTGATTGTTGATCATATTTCTTTACAAAAACTAATTTTTAATAAAATATAAAATGAAAAACTTTATGTCTGAGCCGTTATGTTTATTCATAATCTAGCCTTTACTACTACTTTCATATTATAATTTTTTATTTCAACTAAATTTTCAATTCTGTTTATTTTTCACAGGAGTTTTGAAAATAAAAATTATGAATTCATTCTCGTGTCTACAGAACAATTGGAAAAGCAAGAACTTCGTTATTGGTAAAAACATGAATAGTTCAGTGAACTGGAGATCAGAAAGGGGTCTCGGTGGAAAGTTTTTGAAAATTTACTGAATTATGTTTTTTGGTGTGCTAATTACAAATTTCAACTCCTTTACTTCAATTTCTTACCGACAGAAAAAAAAAAAAATCAAAAACGCTAGAATAATTATTCTGCTTTCGTCATTTCTCACACAGCATGGAAATCATACATTTTTTTAGCTATACTAAATTAAACACAAGAGTAAATTCTTTATATTTTTGTATTGAATAAGTTATTTTTATCCTTGGCATCGTTTTGGAGATTCCGCTCTTAGTCTAATGGGATCCAGACCAGAAAGGGATTTCGGTAGAAAGTTTTGTTGAAATTCTGAAAGTTTGTTGACTTATGTTATTTAGGTTGCTGATTAGGAATTTCGACTTTGTTACCTCGCATTGTTTTCTATAGTATAAAAAACAGAAAAAAAGTGTTTTTTTCTTTTTTCTTATGACTTGAAAACCATGCATCATCCGAAAAAATTCTAACATTCACGCTATACCAAATCAGAGTAAATAACTAATAATTTTTATTAAAAAGTGTTCTTTTGTTTGCCGTTTTTAAGTGAGAGTGAGTCGAAATTATGAGACAGAATGTCGAAATTTTCGAGGAATTGTTTTTTTACTTCTGGGAAAATTTTGACGTAACAAAGTCGAACTTTCCAGAAAATGCAAATGAACAAATTTTCAGACCTTCTTCAAAACTGTGCACTGAGACATCTTGCTAAAAAAACTAATTTCGACATTCTTTCTCATAAATTCGACACGCGCTAGCTTAAAAACGGAGCAGTCAAACAAAAAAAAAAAAATCATTAAAGTAAAATTATAGGTAATTTACTCTTCTTTGATTAGGTATAAAATGAATTACAATGTCTAAAATAGCAAATTTCAAACAACAAATTGGTACATTTAATTTAAGAAATAGAATTTCATAAAATAACGTTTTTTCTTCAAAAGAGAAAATTATTACTGAAAACATTTATCTATATTTTCTTTTATATAAATCCTGGCTTTATTCGCAAGATATAGAGCTAGAAAATATATAAAAAATGTATGAATACAATGATCCGAAGATCCTGAGTACACGTCATTCTATTGAAGGAGTGCCTATTGTGCTACAACCGCAACGTAACTGACCTTACCCACTGCTCTAAGACTTTCTACTCCTGACTCACTTGAAAGCTCAACAGATGTAATCAACGGAGTATTTTACTAAGGAAGAAAAATATTATTTTTTTTATTTTTATAAATGGGAACTAGTATTTTTTATTAGAAGAACATAGCAATTAAAAGCTTTTATAGATGATGTAATCAAATTAAAACGACAAACTATAAAACCGTTAATTTATAAATTAAATAAAGTACTTTACATCATATGCCTTAACATAATATGCAGTTACTATCACAAGCATCTTGCCAATAATAATTAGTTTAAAAAAATTATGAGATCAGTAGAGGGACGTGAACTGCGTTAAGATTTACAAACTTTGGTTACTAGAGAGGGTAATAGTGTTACCTATATACCTGTCATATCTACCAAATTCATGATTTTGTTAAATAGTTGAAGAAGAACAATAATAATAAATAACAATATCCGAACTTGGCAAACTTTGATAACTAGTGCTTATCATTCCTGTCATTATATTTTAATATAATTTTTATAAAAATCAATAATGACCTTCAAGTAAAGTACCACTTCCGGTAATCATGTAGTGACCAAAAAGGGAGGTTCAAAACTATACTTTTTAATAATCCTAAATACAAAATTTTAACTTTCCACAGCTAACCGTTTTTGAGTTATGCGAGTTATCAGACGACTAACAATTTTTATAACGAGTCAGTCCAATTTCTGAGACCACACATATTGTACATCCGGGAGTCCCACCATGTGGCAACACCTTGTCAATGTCAGGTCGGCTGACCATTGCCCAAAGATCTGTTGTCTTCCTACCAGAAAGCCTGTCAAGGTCTCTCTTATATTCAACAGTTTACTGCTATCATATTCTTGGTCAGATGTCAATTGTATACTTCATAACTAAACCCTCAGGACAGTCCTCACAAGAAGTTCAAATGAGCTTCCAAGAATTGTTCCTGTATAGACCACCCAAATGTATCCCTCCTTTACTCCTTGCAACTTCACCCCTCTCCATTCTCATCTCTATAGAAGCCTTCTCTAAATTTAATATAAGCCATTCCAAATTCCCCATTCCAAAACAGAGTAAGCCATGATGAAGAAAGCTAAGATATTGTAACTTAGTTTGTAAGAAGTCTTTTAAATGTCATTTGTTTAGGCAATAAAAGTATATCTTAAAGTCTTCACTGTTGTGTGTTCGTTGATTTGCGAGATACGCAAGTACGACGAAACTAGTCAAAATGGATTTAGGGATGGTCAAAATGGATATTTCCGTTGAAATCTGAAAACCCAAAATTTTCGCGATTACAATACTTCCTTTACTTCGTAAAAAAAAACATTTTTTGTATTTCCTTAATAATCGTTATCTGAATAAGTGTCGCAATGTTAAACACGTTAACGAGTAATAGCCGCAGAAAGACTGCTATGCAAAAATTAAATGTGCTTTAATTTTTTTAAATGTTCTAGTACAATATAAAAATCGACCCTTTGGAATGACAGGGATCCAACTGTCAAAATCGAAGAAAATGAGATTGTTTGTGACAAGGGTCTATCTTGCTTCTGCTGCAAGTACGAGATCCAACTCTGGCTGCAGTGTGAGGAGAAATAACCAAGTTACAGGAACGCATGATCAGATACTAATTTTTCGTAATTCTCAAAGGGTGTTTGCAACAGTAGTTTCAGAAGAATGAGTTGGGATAAGGTTAATCGGTTATGTTGCCATTGTATTACGATGTTTTTGTAAATTTTCACTTCATCGTGACAAGCATCAACTAGCACCATATCAAAAAATTACTACTGTAGGTAGAGAGACAACTGGATAATGAGTAAATGAAACTCTGACATCAATTTACTTCTAATAATTTTAAACATATGAAGTGTTAGTTGAAAGTGTTGTTTCAAGGGATCGAAATGTTAGTTATGTAATTATTATTATTTTCATTTTAATGTTCATGAAAATTTAACGTAATCTTCAAATTGTATCGTGTACGTACATCAAAATCATGTCATAAGATCTCATCGGAACAGAATTTCCATAAAAATTTGCATACAGATAGAATTTGTCGGCACGATGTCTGGTTCTATTAAAGGAAGTGAAAAAAAAAATTGCCTGAAGGACTTGAAATCAAGCTACGATGGCAATAAATCTGTGAAATTAATTTACTCCCCTCTCCTTATTTCTCTGTTAAACGGAATAAAAGGGAAAAACGCGAATCAACATAAAAACTAGAAATATCTCTGAATTTTCATTTTTATGTCAAGGCAACCATAAATATATTTTAAATGCTAACGCTTTCGATAAATTTCAGTGTATAGAATATAATTAACAGTTCTAGATAGAAAAATATATAAGATACTATTAGGTATGAATGATCAAAAATAAAATATTACTCACGGACATGAGCGGCTATAACAACAAAGAAGTAACTTACCTGAAAAAAAAAAATAAAAAAATAACAAACATATCTTAACATTTTAATTGTAATAAAATTGCAAATGTATTAAAATTATGAGAAACACGTTAAAGAAATAACGCGCGCGTGCGCACTCGTTCACACACACAAACACGCGCGCGCGCGCACACACGTATACTAAATAATTGAATCATTGTTTGCCCCCTCCAACTCTCTTTCTCCTTTCCTTATGTAGTTACAAGATTGATGTGTGTGTATATATATATATTTATGAAAAACGTGTTGGCCCTAATCCAATAAGGCTGTAAACCAACAAAATAACAAGATCTTTTAGCAAATACCGAGATTCGGTATAATACCTTTAACAAGTTGGACCAACATTATAGAAACATAGATTGAAGACTAGAGGAGAAAAACGAGCCAACTCTATTTTTTTTTTTTAACCAGTAACAACCGTTTCTGATGTTTGGATGGGGGACGATAAAATATATTATAATAAATGATAAATTATAATAAAGCGATGATAAATTAAAAAAAAAAAAATAACGGACACAAAATCTGTAATTATTTTGAATTTTTTTCAACTTGGCGCATGCGAAGGATACTAACTAAAAAGTTTACTAATAGTAAAGTTTACTTCTAATAATTTTAAACATTAGTGTTAGTTATCCCACATTATCACTCATTATCCCACCGTTGCAGTATATATTAAACAAGTGCTCGTTATTCTTTTCCTAGCTGACCTCAATTACCGGCAGCAACAGAACCGCTCGTTAGCAGCAGCTCCAACGATTCAAATGGCCTAGGCCACAAAAGACGATCGTTTGCAAAAGAGTCGCTAGCAACCTCGACAAAGACAGTCGTTAGCAACCTAGCTACAAATCGCCGCGCCGAGCCGATTTTTTCATATTGATTGATGGCTGCAGTCCCTGTCTTTTGAGGCCGGTGCAGCTGATGTTGCAACAGTGAAAGGTCTGTGTGCATATCCTTGGAGTCGAGATCCAATGTTCCGCACTCCTTTCTTCTCCCCTATGCCATTATTTACGACTATGCACGGTCGGATCCGAATCTAATTATCATTAATGAGAAATTACTTCATTTGCGCTGGCGCAAGACTTCGACTGATACAAGCTATTGGAAGGGGAAGCGACAAATTCACATAAGTGATATGTACAAATAAATTAATAGGACCTTGCAGGCTGCATTATTAATAACAATCCTCTCACTAATCCTTCCTTCAGTTAATTAGCCCAGCCTGGAATTACAAATTGCTCAATGCCTAATATCGTCATAACTAAAAAAAAATTAATTAATAGTGATTTTCACAGCTCGAATGTACTTCTTACAAAACTTTACTTGAAATGAAATCCTGCTTGAAAATCGATAACTCTTCTACAACGGTATTATTTCCAATTTTGAAATGTAACATTGTAAACTACCATAATCAATATAACCTATTGACACCGTCAATTACCTTCATATACATCACGTCCTCGACCTCATACCTTCCAAATTATCAAATTATTTTCAGAACCTTCTACACATCCTAGTCCTCCAGTTATATAAATCCTCCCCATGCTGAAGTGATAAAAGCCTTGAGAACTTGGGAATTCTGGAAATGGAAAGTTTTTCCACTTGCCTGGAGCGCAGATAATGCACCCTTACTGGTTTTCTAGATTCAGTAAGAGTTGGAAAGGAGGGAGGGCGCTGGGATTCCTGAAGTTCTTTACTTTCAAAAAGTGGGAAAAAGAGCTTCGTTCAGGGATCTCTACTCTGAGTGTAAATATTATACATTCCTAATATTGGCTTCATGATAAATTACCCATAAGTAACACAAATCGTATAATATAAAATGAAAATAATTATTGCTTTAACTCTATAGCATTCTATAATGCTTCTAATGTAAATGGTGCAAAATTTGACAAAAGCAAGATTTATGAGAAGATATCGAGAATCAGCTATATCGTGAAGGACTTACTCTAAAGTTTCCTTACAGGAAGTCATCTAGGAAGGTTTTCCTTTACACGAGAAGCATTGTGGCACTTCCCTCCATGCGCTTCATTACTAATAAGGAATTCACAAGACGGTACAGAATTTATAGTACCTATGTATACAGTGCATGGCCAATATATAAAGAAATATTTTATTATGTATTTAATCAGTCAGGAGGAAAATTATAAAAAAATATTAAAAATCTAGATAATTTACCTTTGAATAAAAACCATTCGAAAAAAAAAAAAAAATCAACGAATCTATAGCCGATTATTAATCACAGTGTGAATATCAAAAGGTCCGATCCAGCATCAAAAGAAATTTGTAATTCAAAGTAAAATAAACTTCACGGAACAAGTAGCTCAGTGAGTAAGGCACTGAGTAAGGCAAGTACCTTCCGGGTTCGAGTTCGAGTCTGGCTGTGGTACATAACTATCTGCCAAAATTGATTATAATAATTTAATCTGTCGCATTAGCCGTGGATCAACCCTGTGATCGGGAGACCCTCCTGGGGCTCACCCAGCTTCTATAAAGTCGGCACCCTTAAGTGGGGAAGAAAACCTAGCAGTTCAGCGTGATCCCGGCCGAATCAGTTCCTTGCACAACCGTTGGTCTAGAAACAGTATGATACCTACTAAGTACTCAACCCAACACCCTTCATGGGTTGTAGTGGTACAGTTTCTTATTTTTTATTTTTAATAAACTTCGGTACTTAATGATAATGTTTATCAGAAAAAAAACTTGGTAGATAAAGCTTTCATTCATTAAATCTTTGACGTAGGTTGTATAAAAAACACACTAGTACATTTCTAATTAACTCCATAAATACATCAATATTGAAGAATCAGCTCCAAAATCGGAATGCTAAAGTAAATCTTAAGTGCATCAACGAAAAATTAAGTTTTTTTTCCAGACTCTCTTTGATGAGAGATTCAAAGAGATTCTTTGATCACAGGATAAGAGAAGGGAGAGTAGTTCGGACTGCACTAAGCTGAATCATTATTACCTGGCATTCTACTTTAGCAGAGAGTACCAAAGAATTTTTAAGAAATAAAAAGTAAATAATTAAGCTGTTTGATTTTTCAGACCAATATTTACACAAAACAAAATAGCGAAATTATTAACTAACAAAATAGCGAAACTATTTGATATGATTTTATCAGGGTTCGTTCTAAAGGTAGAAAGAAAGTTGAAAAGCATACACATCACTGGATGAAAAAAAAAATTTAAATTAATACAAAAATAAAATTCAATGGGTGTGATTGGCGAAGGGGTGTATCAGGAGAACTGATGAGAGGACAGTTGAAATAAGAATGAGACAAGATTTGGTCTTCATCTATGCCGTTTTAATTGTCCTTATTAAACTTAGACCTTGATATAGAACGGTGCAGTGAGCCCACGAGCAAAAATTTGACTCATTACCAAGTTAAAATTGTCTGTAGACAATCATATCTTTATCATGTACTAAACGAGTACAGCTAAAATATGTACGTCAGAAAAACAAATCACCATGAAATCATCTTCACCGTTGTAGTCATATTCATTTTTGTTGTGGTAAATTCTCATAAAACTTTGTTTGATGAAGGACTCATAAATGTCGAGCTTAATACTGCTATGGTTAAGTCACCGTAAACTAAACTTAATCCCAGCTTTGTCCATAAATGCTGATAAACATATTTATTAGGAAAGGATAGAGTAGATAAGCAGAACGTCCCTTAAAGTAAACCAACTTTACTATGACTTCACAAAAACCTCAAGATTTTACTTAATGAGGAGGGTAATGAAGTTGATGTCGGCATACATCCGCAGAAGGCAGCACAAGAACTCCCTCCTACACAACTTTCTCACCTCAAGTATATTAACACAGAGACAAATTGAATCCATTCCTTACAATGATTTTTTGAAAGTATAGTAATGATAGTTACTAGAGAACGGTTTTTCAAAAAAAAAACTCAAAACGTGCAAAATCATACAAGAACCCAAAATATGTAAACTTGCTTATGTAACATCTTAAACATGCAAAAATCATCTTTTTTGTTTTATTTGTAGTATTAATACACGGAAAGCTTATCTAAAACCTTGTTACAACGCCTGAATTAAAATTTCATGCGAGAAAAAAAACATAATTCTAATACAACATTAAACTACTATTAATCTATGTCAATTTGAAAAAGAAACAATCTTTAAATTAAAATATATGTTTAATAATAAAATAAAATTTAAATTAATGAATATTAACATATAATATGGGAAATTTGATTTAAACGTTGAATTTTATGCTATTAAAATCGAAATCATCTCATTAATAAACAATATATCCAATTTTATGCATCAAAAAGTAAAAATCGCGCAATTTGTGCAATATTAAAATTTAATATATAATTCCACAGCTGGCCTATCGGATAAATAATAGGTTTTAAAGGTACTAAACACAAGTGAATAAAATGAATAATAACATGGAAATCCGGTCTCTAATAATTACAATATTGAAAACCAATTTTTGTTTCCAATAAAAGGGAAGATCTAATGTGAATAGGGCTAAGTAATTTCCTCTATTTAAAAATTTTGCACTAACAGAAACAATTACTTCTTTTAGTTTGTGCTCCTGCTCAATTTATTCGAAAAGAAAAATTCCCATCACTAACAAGTGATTACTCCTAAATTAGTAAAAATAGATTTTGCATCGAGAAATAAACATCCTTCATTTATATACTTGATTGCCTTATTTATTGATGACTTTTTTTACTTGTGGCAGTTAAATCAACAGTAACAATAAATAATAACCGAAATCCCGATTCGGTTAAAGGTTTTCGAAAAAAATAATGCTATGAACGAGGTTTGTTGTGACAGACACGAATAATTTAAATAATAAACAAAAACAATACAAAAATAAAATAAACATAGAATGACAATCCTGGCTGAGCTCCAAGCGGAAAATCCCAATGATTACTTTCGACTGTCAATCAGATCGCCAGTTTAAAAAAAAAAAACTTACGTCCGGTTTAAATATAATCTTTAAACTTTATATAAAGTAATATATATATATATATATATATATATATATATATATATATATATATATATATATATATATATATATATATATAATGATATGATATATATATATATAATACAATGATAGTGTAAAATGCATCAAAATCGACTGACTAGTTTTCGAGTTTTTCGTACACAAACATATGCAGGCGATGAATAGATAATATATATATATATATATATATATATATATATATATATATATATATATATATATATTATCTATTCATCGCCTGCATATGTTTGTGTACGAAAAACTCGAAAACTAGTCAGTCGATTTTGATGCATTTTACACTATCATTTAGAGAATTTATTCTGGAAGGTTTAACATGCATTAAATTTTTCGAAATACTCTCCATAAGGAAGGAATGGAGATTTTTTTTTTTTTTTTAAATATGTATTTTTGTATCTTCGTCATGACAACTTCAAACACGTGGAAGCAAGTTCACAACGAAAATATTTTAATAAGAGTGAAATTATTGTGTGAAAGAGTCATTTGTTAATAAAATCGGAGATTAAGGGGAAAAAAGTGTAAACACGTGAAACTTTATTGTAGTTTTGACAAATTTATTATAATTTTGAATCTGTTCCTAGAAAACTTCTAAATGAAATGAGACGAATTCCAAACAATGCAGTCGATTACCGAGACAAATTTTCACCACTTTGGCCTTGGAATATTTACAGTCAAAATTTTTGTTGGTAACCGATTGTTTCGCTGAAAACTCTCCTTCTCCCTGGTAGGAGTTCTAATTACTTCTATCTTATTTCTAATTGGAAATTTTTTTCAGAAATCAAGTTTGAATTTGAAAAATATTAAAGAAATGTGACTTGATTAAAAAACAACAACATATTTTTCTAATAGCCTATGGTTGCATAAGTAATAAAATCACATTTATAATAGTAATAGCTTTATAATAAAAATTTTTTTTCTTTATTTCCTTTCATTCCATACAACTACGGCAATGCAATTCAGGATATTGAATTGAATCATGTGTTTCCTCGGTAAATCTATGTTCGCTATAATACTTCTATTTAATTTCCCATACATTTCATACAGCAATAAACATGATGAAATGTATATATAAATAACGTGTTCAAAATAAAATAAAAATCAAAGTTAAACTTAAATCGTTTCTTTTATTTAAAAGTTGTTTGTAAAAGTTTTGTACGCACTTTACAGTATGATGATGCAGGATGATTAGGAATGATAAGAAGAACAGTTCTGTCTTATGTTACATTATTTTTTAAAAGTTAAACATTTTAAAAAAAATTTGGAGGGTATTTAACTCCGCCGTGACAGCTAGTTTTATTTATATTTTAGTTTAAAATTTTAGGCAATTCAAATGACCATCTTGAAAGTTCTGAGACATTTATAGTTTTCAAGTTATTCGAAAAAGTTGAGGGATTGAGCCATTTTTCCAAAACATGTCGAGATAAACAATTAAAACATTTTAAATTTGTTTTTTCTTACACAATTATTGTTTCCATTTGTTTTTCATTATTTATCCAATAGAAATGGCGAGAAAGCTATACTGACCATCTTGGCAGACTTTTTTTTTCTTTTCTTTCTTCTTCTTCTTCACAAGCTCAAAGATTATAACATAAGTGTACTTGCGGTCTAAATGTACTGTCTGTATTTTCCTGCTAATTCTTTTTAGTTTGAGAGGCTGTTAGGCCAGTCAGTATATGGTCAATACAGGGGTATATGATGCAAAAGGTGTGGTAGAAGCATTTATTTTTATATTATGTATATTAATTTATATGTATTGTCTTGTATTTAACTAGTTTATATGAGTGCAAACATTTAACAAAACAAAAATGCTAACACGGGTGACCTCGTCAGAGCAACCAAAAAACCTCGAAATTTTAGACCATTTTTGTTTTTTCACCTATGATTCCTAAACGGTACATTTGATCGAAAAAGTTATAGTATAATAAATTAAAGAATATTAAATTCTGCGTCGAATGAGTACCACAATATAATAATTTGGTTAACTGTTGTGGTTGAAAACTATGGCCATTATTTCCAACTTTGTTAAAAACTGAGAAAAGACTACTATACCTTATAGTATGAACCTAGTGCTATACGAACCTGTAGCTTCGAAATGAGCAGTTAGTAAAAAGAGAAAAACTCGTAATACAAAACTTTTAGAGCATTGGCAATCATTGGAAATTGGCAATCTCTCGGCAATTGGCATTTTATCCAAGTTGAGATATCGTTCTGAATTGTAAAAGTTGGAGCAATTTTGATTTTCGAGTAAGAAGGGAGGTATGGAAAATAATGGGGTTTATCCACTGGCGTGTACAAATATAATGCAAAGTAATTTGTGCAAAATAATTAGAAGCGTAAAAGTTGTTACAGAATATGATGGACTGAAAAAGTTCGTGAGTAGCAATCAATTATAATACTTAGAACTGAGCCTGGATGGAGGAATAGGACCTGCTGCTGCGGAAATTATTCAACAGGAAGGGCAATGCTTCCTAGATAACAACCGCATTGTGACGTTTGCCGGCGGTTTTACCTTTACCGTCTAGGAGAAAAGGATGTGGCTTCCAGTAGTAGTAAAACCTCAGGATATAAAAAACAATATCACCGGATATTACATTGGATTACGCTTTGTCTAAATATTTAGAATAAATAAATTTAGTTTTATCTAATCATTATCTAGTATCCCTGTAAAGTTAGTCAGGCTGGTGAAAATCACAATGAAGAATGTGTGCTGTGCAGTTAAAAGACTTGAGTCAGAGAGGGGTACTCTGGCCTGTCTTCTGTTTAACCTTATTGCTTTTTGAGAAAGCAATAAGGGAAGCAAGGATCCAAATCGATGGAACAATATTTAATAATTAGGGATTGATTAATTATTTGTCACTTCTATAATTTAGTTTTTATTGAAATGTTACACATTCATCTTCAGTTCTAAAAACACATCATGCGGACGAAAACTCAATATTTAATAGATCTGCTACGAACCTCGCCTATGCAGTAGAATGTCGATGTTTCATATCCCGATAATTCGTATGGATTTTATGGTCTCTTGAGATATCTCTCTTTATTTCGTACAAAAATCCTGCAATCCAGTCCCCTAGATAATTCGTATCTATTTTCGTCTTCCAAGTAATGTAAACGTCTTATAATTCGAATTTCCAAATAAAAAATCTGGTTAACACTTAATCTTTTCAAGAGGAGAAATCGTTTCAATGAATTTCGGTCGGCTTACAATTTTTTTTTTATTCATCTCTCTTTAAAAAAAAAATTGTAAAAAACTTGTAACCATATTGTAGTCGCCAACATGGATTGATCTGAAAAATTAAGTTCGCTCATGACTGGTAAATCCGCGAAAGCAAGGTGTTTTAAAAACAAAATCGTTACCGATAGCCAATCGTGCAAATACAAAAGCATGTACCACAAGTGAAATTTTCAATGAATGGGTACAGATATGGAATAAAAAACAGCGAAAATTTTCAACGGTTTATTGATAATTGTACGGCCCACAACAGTACCACATCACTCAGTGATTTGAGTTCTGTTTTCCTCTCCCAATACAACCTCCAAGCTGCAGTCTCTAGACTAATTAAGCGATTTAAGACATTTAACGCAAGAAAGCAGTGATGTAACTCTTAGAAAGCTTCGAGGATGGGAATCACCTACCTCAAATTGAAGAAACTTCCATAATTTTTTGAGATTTCGCCTATTTTGACGAAGGTTTAGCGATAGCTAGGATCGTAACTGAAGAGGAAATTTTGACTCCGTTTAAAAAGGGATGAAGAAGAAAGTGATGTGCCGACGATTAGTTCTAAAATAGCAAAGTAATACATCCACAACGTTTTATTTCATTTCTTAGCAAAATCGCATGCTTGTGTAAACGTATTTTCTGCTCTGAACATGCTTAACGAAGCCATTGATAAGACCCGTCTTCAAGGATTGCACCTTAAGGAAATAACCGATTTTTTTTCAAATATGATATTTTAAGGTTTTGTTGATCTAACTATATCGTTTATATATTCATTTAAGTCTAGGTTGTTTTCAAGAGGTCTAGATTTTTAAGATCAGTGAAGTCCTAAAAATCTAGACGTCCGCCATGTTGGGATCACGATTCTGGAGTTTTACGAGTAAATATAAGAATAAACAATATTTAGTAATCTATACCAAACAATAATTAGTAGATAAAATGTATATACAATTTATGTTAATTAATCCTAAGTAAAGACAAATTGATAATTATATAAAAGATTGCACTGAGATATATATATATTAAATAAATTACATGCTTTTAGATGAATGTTTTGAGAATGCACAATATAGTCGGAAGCGTTATAAGATAAATAAATTTTTTATAAGTTTGAAGATATTATTAAGATTATACTATATGAGTATGGCTAAAAGTCTTCAAAATAAAAATATTTTATAACATTTATTTTTTAAAGTATAATTCTTTTTTATATTTTTTTATAATGATTCATGACTAATGTTGTTTTATAAATAATAATAATAATAAAAGGCTTAGCGAACCCGAAGGTTCGATGCTGATACCATAAATCGTTGCCTACAAACCTCGGTCCACCGACTGCCGTCCAAACCCAAATACAATCACCCTAATCACCCTTAATACAATCTTCCCACCTACGCTTCGGTCTACCCCTCGGACGTTTACCAGTCGGCTCAGCGTTTATTAACTTTTTAGGAATTCGTTCGCAACGAGGCTGTCTTAATAATAGTGTCTTAATAATAAATAGTGTGTACTTTGGGCTATTACGGCGCTTTAGAAGTAGAGCTCTACCGAGAAAAATTCTGATCCGACCGGTTCTATTGTACGCATCACAGTCCTGGGCAACCATTAAATCCATAGAGAAAGACCTCGGTATTTTCGAAAGATTAATATTAAGAGTTCTGCGATTAATATTAAGAGGATTAAAAGTTGGAAATGTGTGGCGTAGACGCTCCAATAAGGAGTTGTTTAATATCTATAATGAACCGGACGTAATAACGTTCTTTAAACTAACCCGCATGAGGTGTACTGGTAATGTGGCCAGGATAGAAGAGAACGAAATACCAATAAAGGTCCTGAGCAAACCAATCCATGGTGGAAGACCGAGAGCAAGATGGGTAGATGGCGTTACTGCTGATGCCCGAGGTATCCTGGGAATCTACAATTGGATGGTGGCTGCGCGAGATCGTGACAATTAGGAGAGGTTGTGGTAGGAGGCCTAGACTCGGCAACGATTTGTAGCGTCACTCAGATAGATAGATCTATTCATTGCACCAAATAAACTATAGCAATCAATGAATCATTTGCCTAATCAACAAATTCACAAGTAAAAACGAAAACTTTTCTTTATATATATCCAGTAGATGAATAAAATTCATTGCAGAGAAGGACTGTAGGTTGAAAACAACAGTTAAAAATCATTATTTCAATAAATGTTAAAAATATCAATTAATTTTGATAAAAAAACATGCCATTTCTGTTACAACGCATGCACATATACATAATCGCTTTTATCTAAGGTATGTTATCCGACAGTTTATAAGAATTTATTGGTATAGAAAATTAATGAAAAGATTAAATTTCCAATATCAAATTGGAATATATAAGCAATAATTCATAATGAAAAAATGATGCATCAAGTTTTTAGCGAGAAATATTAAGCTACAGAAATGGCGATTTTGCAGGAATATACAACTCTCCATGGCATTCTGAAAATAGATATAATTAAACACTGCCAATTTTTTTGAAATAAGATGTTGTTGAAAAGTGTGAGCGACATTTATATTATGCGATAGTAATATTACATTCCGCCACAATGAAGGACAATGATAATATTCATTAAAGAGTTTATTTACACCATATTTACATAAAATAAAAATAAATTACATAATAGAAAAACAATAAATAGAAAAAAAAAATTAAGACACTGACCTTAAGAGAAATAAAAAAAAAATATCATGTTGGCGGAGGTAAGACACGATCATAAAAATAAAGTTAGAAATCCCGATATGGTCAGGAAATTTTATACATACACCATTGCAACATCTAGGTTATACTATACAGTTTGCAACGGTAAAAATAGCGGATAAACCGATTACACTTGAGAAGGGGTCACCATATTTTGCAATATAATACCTACACCTGTACGGAGAGATAAACATGCTAATTTATGAACAGTTGTTACGGGCGCGGAGTGTATAAGATAAGATGACTGCTCAAGTTGTAGGACAACCTACCATGGCTAGTAACAGCTCACTCAAGGAAATATACAAGATGATAATAAAATATCTGATGCGAACAGCACATGACTTCCTCATACGCCTATTAAACTATAAATCGGTGGCTCAAAAAGTGATCCTGAATTTGGTCACTAGTTTCTGAGTATTGCACTATCTCAAAAACGACACGTTGCGACATCCATCTATTGACACATACACATACTCTTGTTTCGGAATGAGACCTCATTCCGTGTTCCGTGACAACATTAGAACTGTCAATATCACTAGATGAAGCATTGGAAATTGATAGTTTCGACATTTTAAGCGGAAGAAACCACTTAACTTATGTCTTATTATCCTGCTGCAGACACAACTGGGGAGGAAAACCAGTATTTTACACTCAATTTTAACACTAAAAACAAGTAATAAAAATGCTTAATTGGAGTGGAAACAAATTCGCGTTTGTAATCTTTATTGCCGAACCATATGAATTCTGTATTTAATTTTAATATAATTTTTGATCTAAGTTTATTATGACCTTCAAGTAAAGTACCCTTTTCGGCTCACCAATTTTAACAAAATCTAGTAAATACATTCATAAATACTTTTATTGATATAAAAGTCCCATTTACCAAATTTGAGATGTTTTACATAATCTTTAATTAACATTTTTGATGAAAGTCTAATATGACCTTCAAGTAAAGTACCACTTCTGGCCTGCCATTGCTAACCAAAATTTATTATATTATTTAAGTTAATATATAAGTTTTATATACCCAATTTGAGAAGTTTTGCATTATATTTTAATATAATTTTTGATGAAAATCAATAATGACCTTAAAGTAAAGTACCACTTCTGGTAGTCATGTAGTGACCAAAAAAGGAGATTCACAACTAGATTTTACAGCAATCCTAAATACAAAATTTTAACTTTCTACGGCTTACTGTTTTTGAGTTATGCGAGATACGCACGTACGAACGTACGTACACACGTCGCGACGAAACTAGTCAATATGGATTCAGGGATGGTCAAAATGGACATTTCCGTTGAAATCTGAAAACCGAAAATTTTCGCAATCCTTTACTTAGTACAAGGAAGTAAAAATAGCAAATTATATCACATATAATCAACATTAAAGTTTATGATTAATCAACAAAAAAATACTAAAGTAGTAATTTTACTATTTAGCTTTTGACATTTAATAGTTTTTATATAATTTTGATATACTTAATGAGTTTTTACATAGATAAATTTGATCTAAACTCTAAACTATGTACGCTTAGGTTTAAATCCATGAAAAGGCTGTTTGGAGACCTTTTGCAATTGACCGACGATATGAAAGATAACTAGAATAAATGGCTGTGAAAAACATTTGTTTAGTTAACAAAAAATCAATTCTGTGATGATATATTCCAGCGCTAAGTTAAATAAAATTTGGAGAAAAGGAATCATCATCTTATTCATTATCTCTTAGTCAACATTTTGAAAATTATTAGGAGATCTCATCGAAATGTAAACCGGAAAAGCACGCTATAAGTTAGATACTGCTCTATTGAATTGGGTGGCTCAGAGGGCTTCTAAGTGGACCGGACCTATCGCAATGGCCGAAATAGAGGAGATAAGACAGTCACGCCTAGAGGATTGCATCAGATCCACTGTCAGAGATGATAGATGGTTGGTTAAGAGGCTGTAGGTTAAGTATAGATCAGGGAGCGGTATAATTTGAGTACTGCCTGAAATATTTCTTATATATGACTTCTTATATATATACATAAATATATGGCTTCGATAACAGAAAACATCTTGTTATCTACCAAGGAAGGAATTCACAGCTTCAAGCTATCGTCCGGACACAACTTCCTTCAAACTCACCATAAAATAAATTTTGATCAGAACTCTGTTTGTCCAGAGTGCACTGTTATATGTACATCCAAAGATGTTCTCCTAAGAAAGATGGCACTAATTAATGACCCAAGAATATTGTACTGGACTGCTAAACGGGATATGGAATTAATTTTTTTTTTTAATGTTTTAAAAAAATTATTAAAATATCATAAATATTACAATCAATACTTAAAATTTATGATTTTGGTTAATCTAAAGAATTAATATTCCAATATAATGAGGGTAGAGAAAATATATCTCAAAATAAATACTGTATATATATATATATATATATATATATATATATATATATATATATATATACATATATATATATACTGTAAGACAATTGGCAGAGTGTCTATCAATAATTTGGCATAGGTATGGATAAATAAATAAAGTTAAGGAGAGAATTATTGTTAAATCATTTATAACTAAATAAATCATTTCCTGTAAAGCCCATGGAGTGTGGAAGTGCCAGGTTCTTCACCTTGCGGTATTTTTGATGGAATAAGCACCACCTCATTAATTACCTCTTACATTTTTTTAAAGGTTAAATGAACCCAAGAAGCGTCAGTTGTCGACTCAGAAACTACAAACTACAGAAATAAATTACTTATTTATTATCCAGACCCGATTCCTTCTTCTCTCAAGCGTCAAATTCGATAAAAATATTTTTATACAAAATAATAAACATATTCAAAGATTGGACCATATTGAAAGAGATGACTATTAGGATCGAACAAGATATATTAAACTACTTATATGTTACAAAGTTATAAAAAGGTAAATATAAATGTTTTGTTCGCTACCTGTTTTTTTTTTTTAAAGTTCGTAGAATTTTCTTTTTTGCATTCTGATAGATATTGATTGTTTTAGTTTTTTAATGAGCTGAAAACATGAATTTAAAAAAAATTAGAGATTATAACATTCGATATAACAATCAAACTCAAACTGAGAATGATTTTTTGTTTTGTTTATGAAACACAAATTTTTACATTATAATTATTAAGATTTGCTATGAAAAATTCAAACAGGAAAACAACACAGAATTGCTAATACTTTCTAAGCGATGTTCTAGAAAATAAAGACTATAGTTTAATTATGGTATCTCATCGCACTGAAATATTTTTTTAAAGATGGCACTGCAATCGAATATTGCTGTCGTCATCAACACACCATTAGTCTCTTCCGTAAGCAAACATTTGTTTGTCAAATACTCTATATCTACAAGAAAAACGAGATTTGAATTAATAACAACACACGGGGACCCTGGAGTTGCAATCATCGTTAGGAATCAAAGCAGGGAGGAGACTATGTGCTGTCCAAACGTGCTTTGAATCTACACAGCCCACGAATCAGTTTTGTTACTCGGTGGTCTTCCAGATTCCATATTCAGTATCACAAACAGATTAAAGCTAATAAAAGGTTAAAGAAAAAAAAAAAATCATATCTCCCTTTACTTGAGAAAAACTCGTAAACTAACAGATTGTTGGATCCATACCGCTTTAGGTTCAAAGTCCAATATCAGAATAACTTGCTATATCTTCGATAATATTAGTGCGATGTTTTATTCATTTTTTTTTTTTTTGGGACTATTTAATTATCTATTAACTAAGGATCCGGAATGCCCTGAGAGGTGTATAGTTTTTGGGTAATTCGAGAAACTAAAAAAAGTAAACTTGTTTCCATGGAAACATACACAAAATGATTTAAAAATACTTTCAAAAACATGGCTCCATTTCCGTTTAAAAACATGTCTAATAATCCGTATCCTTCCTAATAATTGTCCAATTTCATTGATTTTTTCTTTTGTAGAGAATTTAATTTCCTTCTGTTTTGGCGCTACCGTCTATAGAAAAACTTATTGTGCAGTCGCTAATAACACAGTGTCTTTGCTGATAATGGTCCGAATTTGATGATTTTTTTTTAATTTTTATTCTAGAAAATTTAATTACCTTACAAATACATGATGCATACTTTTCGAGTTACGCTAAAATATTTTTTTTTTCCATATATGAATAGTAGAAGGGTTTCAAGAACAAGACTTTAGGCAAGTTCTATAAAAATCGTTAGAGCCGTTTTGGCGATACCGTCAACAGAAAACCACGATTTTCAGCTCTATTGCACACAGGGTGCCCGATTTGGTCCAAACCTCACAAAATAGAAAAAAAGCGCTACAAAATTGGTCGATCCGTTCAAAAAATAATCATGCCACAGAGCCACAGACCAATGGATTTTTGGAAGAACAAGACTCTGAAACGTAAAATTTGACCAGATTACAATACAATACTTTCATTATCAAGTAGCGGTAGGAAAGCAAAACTATTACTAGTTTAGTAGTTTGTAGTTTAGTTCAGTGAAAACACGAATTAGATTTAGTAGTATTAGGTGAGCTTGTTTTTGTAATATTACAGTCAACGAAGACTGAGTAAACTTGTTTTTTACATCATCTGTTTCTTTCATTCATTTATAGGACTTTATTTCCAAGCTTATAGGACCTTACATTCTGACTAAAATTATTATTAATTCATGCCTTCTTGTTATTCTCGATTATCTACTGCAGCTATCTCTGTCGTTCTGTCTGAAAATGTGATGAGAAGACCGAAAAAAATATGTGTAAAAAAAATAGTTAGTAGTGGAATCGATAGTTATTTCAGAACTTAAGATATGGAGGTGAATACGCTTGAATGTATATCAAAATCTAACGTCTACAACAGCTGAAAGGAATAAATTTAATAGAAAATAAAAGGAAGGTAAAAAAGACGAGAAATTTATGTTATTTGTCGATCGCAAGATTACGCAAGTTCGCGTGATCAATGGCGACGGGGGGAGGCGGTCCACTCCGGACCCCACTTTATAAAGGAGCCCTACATTTTTTTTTTTTGAGTGTTTATTTAAATTGAATGATAAGTTTATTGAAACAGAATTAAAACTGTCTGATTAAGGCAAAGAAAGTCATTAAAAAACGCTAAAGATTTATTTTTACTATCATACCAGTACTAGATGAGGGAAATGTTGCAATCGGGTGAAATGTTCGATGTTCAGTTTTCAACGGATCCACGCGCCGACGTCTCTGTTGATCTTGCCTACGAATATTTAATAGATTATTGGTGATAGTGGCATCTAACCTGAAGAACCGGTGAGCTACATTATTACAATTTTAAACACTATATAAATGGTTAACAGATATGTATCATAGCAAAATTCGTAATTACAAGCAAAAAAAAAAGATTCCCAAACAATGCATAATAAATTGGCGTTAAGCAATAGTATTCTGTCATAGATAATTCCTGGCTAATTATTGAGAAATAAATAACTTCAGGCACAGATTAATCATGAAATTTCAGGAATTTTAACTTTGCATTCAGAGTAGTGCGACATTCCAACTGAATATCGCGTGTATGTTTGCCAATTTATTTTTCGCAAATGAAAATATGAAATGAATATTCTTTTTTTTTTTTTTTTTTTCTTTTTTTTTCCGGCTTAAGACTTCCATTGAAGTCCTATACTGCCCGTGAAATGAATATTCATGATGCACAGTCCGAACTATTTGAAATTGCAGATGGATAATACAGCCGTCGTATGCAGTAAACGATTCACATCAACAGAAGTTTAAAACGGCAAGGCATACTTTTGGCTTTCTTTGAAATAATTGGAGAAGATTAAACCAATTACGTTGTGAAAGATATTTAACAATTATGGAGAAAAGTGAAATTAATTAGGACAGATTATTTTCAATGACATGAAGTAAAATGCGCTGCAAGAGAAATTCATGTATGACGTAGCATACTTTTTATTTTTGTATCAGAATCACACAACTTTCCCTTACCATGCTATAAAAAATAATGGTAATATTTAAAAAAAAATAATTTTAAAGAGTTTACATAAACAGTACTTGAAATATTCTCAGCAACTTCATGTTCTTCTTAGCGTCTTCACTAACGAAAGCACAATACAATAGTTTTCTAATCAATTAATGTTCGACAATTCTGTGCACTGTGTACTGATCGTCTGTCAAGCTGAAAATAAATTATAAAAGTTATCATTTAGTTTCCATTAAATAATATAATCGTAGAAATTATTTCTACTTTTATATTATTACAGAGCGTATTGTTGAGAAAAGGAAGAGGGCTTGGTGGGAGGAGGTTTGGTCCTTATAAGATGCACTATTTCTCTGCTAATACTAGTCCGATTTAGATTTTTTTATATATTTTTTTTTTTAGAGAATTTTATTTCTTTTCATTAGATCTTGTACATAATTTACGTACCATAAAATACATATTTCTTGAGTTGTGCTCAAATAAATTTTTCTTTTCTTCATAATTTATTCCCTGCATTCCCTCAGTGATATACAACATGTATAAAAAATCAAAGGGCTTTAAGGAGAAGACTTTTGGCAAGTTTCATCAAAACCGTTAGAACCGCGAGACTTGGTTATTTGGACTAAGGGGACCTCCTTAAAACGTGGATTGCCGTTGGAAACTCGAATTCGAAATTTTTCCCAATCGCAATAGTTTCTCCTAATATATATATATATATATATATATATATATATATATATATATATATATATATATATATATATAGAGGTAAGGAAAGATAATAATTAAGATAGCATGAGCTAAAACAGGCTAATTGCATTTCCACGAGTAAATAAATATACTGAAGAGTTTCTGTGACACTAAAAGGACGCAGGTAATGGATTGGAGGAGCATCTGTTCCCATCAGGATTGACACTCCTCGGATCTTATCTCTCCCTTAAGGGGGATTAAAAGGATTGGGATTTTAATCAATTCAAACAATAATAGTAATAATATAATAGTTTATTGTACTATTTATTGATACATTCATTGAATCCATTGTGAAGTTACGAATAACGAATTTTACTTTTAAATAATATTACTGAGAAATGAAAGTAAAAATCATAATGACGGATACATTTCACTAAATTTAAATAACATATATCCAGTGTCATGATTATGAATACTAAAAATCCAATCTTTATAACATCAACATATAAACCGTAAAAAGATTGTAGATATAAAGAAATATTTGTTTCTTTAAAGCAAATTATTTATCAATATGTAAAAATCGGGCTAGGACTAATTTTCAAAATTCATAGGACTTGCTGATGTCTTACAGGCTTGAATAAATTTTATTTCGGATAATAAATGTATATGTTACTCTTCAAAAAGAAAAAATGTAAATATGTATGTTTACTTGAAGTTTACGTGTTAATTACCAATAACAATTAAATAATTTATAAGAAAAAAATTATACGCGAATGAAAGTAACTACGAAAAATGATTTACTAAGACCCAATTATGACAATTTACTGTTATTAAGGTCCCGAGACCATCTTCTTTACAGACGATTCGGAGGATCATCGGAAATCGATTGGAAATACAGGTCAGAAACTCGTGAGCTAGTTTGTATATGTTTAGAATTATTATGGAATAAGAAATGTCTATTTTGAACCAAATCAACAACATATCAACAAATCAACGTTAAGGAGGTTATAAATATAAATTATAAATACTTTTATTTATGGTATAATGAGGAGCATTTTATTTTTATTTTAAGAAATTTAAGGATTTAATATGGGAGGTATTAAATGGTTTAGCGTTTGTCTAGGAAATATATATAGTAAATAACAAAAATCATACTTTAGTCTTGTCTTTTTAAGTATTGTGCAATAATAAGAGTACATATTAATATTTCATTCATTAACTGTATAATATAAGAAAAAGTTTTAAATAATGTATAATATATATATATATATATATATATATATATATATATATATATATATATATATATATAAGGTATACAGTATACCTTGCTTTACTTTATATAGGTAAAGTTTTATGTAATAATAGGAAAGGAACTAAAAAATTTTTTGGAAACACCCCAAGGCGAAATGTTTTTAGGACGAACGAGATTTTCTCCACGTAATACACTGGTCACACCACGACCTGCCTTAATGATTATATTATTATTATTGAGTTTACTCCAAATTTGTGAGTATTAATGGCGCGTACACCTATCATTAGTAAATAGTGAACGGCCACAATATTTACATTTAAAATAAATAGTGTTAAAAATGGTTAGGTCATCAAGAACTTACATTGAATTGAAGGTTAGGCAGGGATGTTACAATTTGCTGGATAGGACAAAAACTAAAAAAAAAAATCCACTATAATTAATATTTTAATTTTCCCAATCATATTATAAAATAATTATTATACTTTGAAATATAGATATTTCTGTGCCAATATAACGAGGATATTGTTTTTATTAAGTTCATTTCCTGCAGGATTTAAATATCAAAAAACAGGTTATCTCCTAATCTTTCTCCAAATCGTTTAGACTTTTTTTTTTTAATTTTATAAATTATCAAGATATCGATATTGTTAATCAATATCAATATCGATATTTTGCTTACATCCCATCTCTAGAACAGATGCTCTATAGATAGTAACACGAACACACCAAACAAGTTTTTATGGCTCATTGTTTGTTGAACCCGCCGTCCCTGGAAACTTTTTTTATTTTATATTTGTTTCTCCTTTTCTTTTCTTTATTTTTTTTTTTGGAAAATAGCGGTTTTCAATACTCAAATTTTAATATCGATATATCAAAAAATATATCGGACAAAGATATCGATATTCATTTTTTAAAAAAATATCGATAATGCGATATTTGTTTAACATTCTTAATTTGGGGTTTTTACGAGGTTTTGCGGAGGAAGGAATGTAAGCAACGATTGTTGCTAGTATCGGTATAGGACCTACGGATTTAAAAACAAAACAAAAACCTATCGCTTTTTTTTAATTTTTTTTTTATCATTTGCAAGTTCCAGGCCGTTAGTCATCTGGCTGAAGTTACCGTAGAGCACTTGTTAAAAACATGCTTTCTCTTATTTAAAGACTTGCTTTCTTTTTCTTAATGAGAACAGAAATTGTTATTCAAAAGCTTCGTCCTCGACTACGAAAAATACCTGACAAATATTGCTTCTAAAATATTTCGAAAAAAACAAAAAAAGATAAGATAAAGGAGAGTAGAAACGGACAATCCTAACGTGGCAGTTAACTTGGAATTGGCAACGAAATAAAAACAGTATTGCATCCCACATGGAAATGGGTCGTAAAATGCATCCGGTTGTCATAGCTCTGAGTCTTCTCTAATATGATATAGGGTTATTTCTAATATGATATAGGGTTGTGCGCAGACTTTATCACCCAATGGCCATTAATTTTCCTAGGTTATAGTTATAAAGATAACTGTAAATAACAATTAAAATGCAGATTGTTCATCGTCATTGTTCATAAATAATTTATAAACGCTTTGAATGTTGTAATTATTCGATTATAAAAATGTATTTCTTGAAATTCATAAATAGCAGACATGCAGTAAATGCGCATTCTGATATTAGTCGATGAACCATCGATATTTGCTAATTATGACAATTTACTGTTATCAAGGTCCCGATCAGAAATCGATGGGAAAGCCAGGCCAGAAACTAGTGAGCTGGTTTGTTTATTGAGTTATTATGGAATAAGAGATGTCTATTTTGAAACAAATCAACAACATATGAGAAGTTAAGATCGTTATAAATATTTTTATTTATGGTATAATGAGGAGCATTTTATTTTTATTTTAAGAAATTTAAGGATTTAATATGGGAGGTATTAAATGGTTTAGCGTTTGCCTAGGAAATATATATAGTAACAATAAGTAAGTTTATGGTAATAACCAAAATCACACTTTAGTCTTTTTAAGTATTGTGCAGTAATAAGAGTACATATTAATATTTCATTCATTAACTGTATAATATAAACACAAGGTTTTATGTAAGTACAGGAAAGGAACTAAAAAAGTTTTTGGAAACACCCAAAGGTTAAATGTTTTCAGGACGAACGAGATTTTCTCCACCTAATCCACTTGCCACACTATGAACTACCTCAATTTCTCCTGATCCGAAAGCGACGAGTTATAAAGTGCTTCTATTAGTGGCTTCAAGTTGTGATGCAGTTTTAAAGCCGGTTTGTTTTTTGAGAGGGTGCATTATAGCCCTTAGAGTTTATGAACACAGGAAACAAAACATCAGTACATTCAAAGCTCATTACGTTCTGGTTTATAGAGGAAAAACGTTAAATCATAATAAATCACAGATTTATAATGATTAGTAAGAATTAGTAGAAAATTAGTAAGAAAGTAATAGTACTTTGATGTCCCTTTTTTCATAATGTGAAGATTTTATACCAATAGTCTCCAACAGAGAATTCATTTAGAGAGTTTGCTAGAATAAAGTAGAACTCGTTGCGTGCATCACTCATCCTACAATTTCTTTGAAATATATGACAAGAAACACAAGTTTTCGTTTCGGTTTAAATTAATAATCCAGATGTTTGAAAATACAAAGATAGCTCAGGGGGATCCCATCATTTTAAAAATTAGAACATGATCATGTTACATGCTTACCATACTCTTATGTATTTTTAATATAGTTTTCAATATTTATAATAAGTTAATCAAGAAAATTACAAAAGTTATGATGAGATGTAAAATGTGCTGAATAACTAATTCGAAAACATGTTTCAAAGACCAAAAAAATTCCGAGTTTGCAGCTCGATTGGCAACTCAAAATTTTCGTAATTTTTAAATGTATGATTGTTCAATAAGGAGTGTACTTAAATTTAGTTTTAAAAAATTATCAAAAAAATGTTTTTTAAAAATGTAAATAGGTTGGTGCATAAAAATCAAGGTACAAAAGTGTTTTAAATTTCCGAATAAAACAATGGCCAAATTAAATATATTTCAGACTAATATTTTCATTCAAGGGAGTGAAGTGTCTGTGTTTAATTATTTTTTCCAACTTATTTTCACTTATATTAAGAATACTTATATTCAATTAATACCTTATATTAAGAAAGGTATATTAACAAAAAAATGCATCATAAAAAAATTTAGTAAAGCTTCTAAGATGGATGAAAATGTTACTTTTTGCATAAATAATGCAATGAGTAATAAAATGAGTAAAACTAAAAAAAAAAAAAGAAAAGAAAAACATGAATTATAATCAAGCTATAATTGGAAGATTTCATAATAAAAGCTCTGAGTTAATCAAATAACAGTCGAGAACTAACCAGTCAAAGTCCTTATTTTTCTTAGATTGATTTTCAAGTGATTTCATGAGACTTGTCAAATTCGCATATTTTGTCTTTGAGGCGGTTTTTAGATGTATCTTATTATTAATGAGTCGATTCCAATTTTTGTGCATATTATTTGCGTGTACACCAATCATTATTAAATATTTATATTTAAAGTAAATTGAGATAAAAATGGTTAGGAAGTCATCAAGAACTTATGTATCAAGAGAATGATGAAAACAGGAGCTCAAGTATGTTAGTACTATTATTTTGGGTAATATTCGTTTAATAAGGAGGTAATCCTGAATTCCTCTGATCTTGAGCAATGCAAGATCTCATAATGGAGCAGTTTTACCCTGGAATCCGTAGAAATTGAACCAACAACTGAAATCATAGCGGTAACATACATGAGCACTCACTCGTTTTCACCATAGATTGGAGACAAGTTCTTGATGATCTCATATAAATTTGAAATGTTCAAAAATCTGAGTACATTTAATTTTTTAAAAATAGTACACTTTTGCTTTGTAAGTGCTACTGTCGATTTGAGATAGGACTTTTTTCATTAATGCATGCTAATGTGGACAGTAACATAATTGAGAATTTTGAATTTTAATGTGAATATTTTGGTCATTCACTGTTAAACTAAAGTATAGGTGTACTCACCCATAATATTTGGAGCCTCTATAATAATTATGGGTATTTAAAAATAACCCCAAAGTCAAAAGACGTGAATGTGACAAGTCTCATGCGAATGACCCAAATCGCATTAATTACAATAGTCAATTAGGTTTTCATTTAATTAGATATTACTTTGAAATATTTATTTAAGCAAATCAATACACTCTTGAAATTTGTGTATACAATGAACATATTAATAAAAATAAGACAAGATTAGAGGCACATATACAAATAAAAGCTAATAATTATATAAATAATTATAACCATATAATTCTACCAGGGTAATTTAAATTTAATCCAAGAATTATGTAATTTACATTAATTCTAAATTATTACGCATAGTACTAATCTTTAATCTATTAACCTATCCATTATAAATGAATGTAGCCTGAATGTATAGCATTATTTTATTTTGAACATGCGAAATCGAAGTAGACTTCATTTAAAATAAAAATAAAGAAAAATGTTAAAATACGTTTAACAAAGTAAATCTTGTAAAGCATTATACGATATTCTTGTTTGAATATAAATTAATTTATAAACTGTACGATAAAGTTTAACAGCCAAAAGTTTTAACAGCTGCGTTGTGGTAAATATTTAATGCACTCCAGTGCCACCACACGACAACATTTGAACCTCGCGAGGAATGGACTTTCTTCGAAAAGAGCATCCTCAGTAAAGATTGTTGTGTCTTATATGCACAAGTAATACCCTTTCAGGATAGTGGAGAAAGTAGACAAAGATTGCATTCTTGCACTAGGAGAACGCGAAGCCAGTTTTACGGCCTGCCCGACGATAGTAAATAGAGGCAGCTAACTAAGTTAGCTAACTAAGCTAAGTAAGCTTGTCAAAGAAGAAACTCTTGGTCATTTAAAAAAAAAAAAAAAAAAAGAGAAAAGAGAGCTCAGCTTAGTTAGCATAGAAACATCCATTTATCAGAGTGGAATCTAAAAAAAAGATCTGAAAATCTGCCAAGGAATGTACAGGAGCGTAAGTATTAAGTAATGAGTTCTCTGGCTATTTTTACAAATATTCAGCCACACATCTTTGTATCGTGTTAAAGAAATCATGCCCTCAATGATTTTATGCTGAAAAGTTATCATCACTATATATTTTTTAAATAAAGTGAATAACCTGTGCTAGAATTATATTATATTATATTATATTAGGTAGATATTTGAAACATTATTATTGTATTATTTATTAATTTTTATGTACAGGGTGTACAGCAATATAGCATTAAAAAAAATCAAGCATAATTCAAGGATTATGATTAAGGTTGTGAATTGTAAAATTCAGAGGTCTTTTCGTGAATTTATTGGTTTAAATTTAAAATAAAATATTGTATTTGGTCGGCTTGAATGCATAATTCGGACTTTAGAATGAATTTGAATAATCATAAGGGTTGTATTCATGTTTGACAATGAGAAATTGTTACTTTACTTCTTACACCGAGGGCTCAACGCATCATCAACAATAAAAACAACTAGAAAATACAGAAAAAAAAAACAATTTAAAGAGTAAATAAATAAAATTCGCGTATTGGAGGAATAGCACTGCAATTTAACTTAAACTTTTTTTTTGCATAAAAAATAATATAATCATAATTATTGGAATAATCCTGGAAATTCTTGTCACTTCATCCTCGTTGAAGCCGAGGATGAAGTGACGAGAATTTCCGCGAGGGGCGAACCGGCGAATATATTATAAGAAGACGAGTGTAAATCGGTTTAAATTGAAACTCGGAGCTGTTTGGAGCTAATACATTATTTTACCGTTCTATAAAATATCTAGTTCAGTTAGCGACAGGTAGAGCGAAACGGTAAGGTGAGACAACATAGAATGAGTACCGGACTGATGAACTAAGTTAGTGAAAGTAGACTTTTTCGAACTTTCATGGATTAGGAATAAGGAAAAATTGCATCAACCTTCGTTTCTATATTTTATACACATTGTTACTTAGTACTGATAGAAAAATGGAATCATTAGACTAAAAATTTCCGGTGAAGCTGATTTTCAAGCATAATTCTTTTAGTAAAATTGCAAAAGATTTGGATGCAAACGTTATCAAGACATCTTTCTTATTTATATTTCTCGCATCGTTTATGCTTCTTTGCGTAGTCTGGGTATCTGTCTACTTTCACAATTCATTAGTATTCCCTTGTATTGAATAGATTTCTTAATATCTTGATCTAAAAATCACTAATGACGGTTTAATCTAGAACAAACAAGATTCGCTAACGAACTATTTTGATTAAATCAAGTTTTCCTGAAACAAGAGTTGTACTTCTACTGTCTATAGCTCCACCCAGACTTTATACCACCGCGCACCACTTCCACTTTCCAAATTACTGGGCGTACCAGTGACCTCTTGAAATATTAGAATTAAAGATTCGTTTTAACAAAAAAAAAAACAATCCTATCTACCACAGTTTATTCAACAAACAAAACGATATTAATGTAAATTTGCCTAAGAAAATAAAGTTCAAAAATCAAAAAATTATCAATTTCACATAACAGAAGCAACAGAATAGAATAGAATAATGTTTTATTTATAATACATATATATATATATATATATAGCACGAGCATGTTATGAAAACATTATTAGGGTCTAGTGACCGTTAGCCCGGTGTTAGTTGCCTTATCTACCTAGAATTAAAAGAAATAAAATAAAAACAAACACTTTATACAAGAAAATAAACAAGTCAGTTTCTCCTCATATAGAACACTAAAATTTTCATATTAAATTATTATCATTTCAAATACATATCATCATAAAGTTTAACCATGATCAATTATAGTTAAATTCCATTATCAGCTCTTGCCTGTAATTATAAGCTATTCTACAATATTTTATTAAACTATCCCAATTTTTACGATTTAAATAATCTATAACTTCATTATTGCTAAGTTGATTCGTATTAAAGCATTCCCTTCGAATCTCGGATAAGATTGGGCATACGGCGAGAAAATTTATTTTCGATTTCCCTAGTGTTGCATAGTGAACATATCTGAGCTTCTTCTTCATTGTATATTTTATAATTTAAGTTCAATAGTTCACCTCTTTCCTTAAATATCCACTTGATATCAATTATTTTTCTGTTGCTGAATAAATAATTATTTTTCCCTAAGTTGTGAGATAGCTGTTTATATAAATGAAATTTATATTTTTCTTGTTTTTCTTTTCTATGGTATTTATAACAATATAAATTTCTTGCACTTTATGTCTAAGTTTCTGCAAGACATTGTTCATATCTCCAATATTCTCAAGGTTAACCTCATGTTCCATATTATAGCTTTTTGCCAGTTGAATTAAACAGAAGCAACAGTAAGATTCAAATAACAACAAACATTCTGCAAATACGAGTAAGAAATTTGGAAATGCATCAATATTTTTCAATAGGAAGCATGTTATTTATGAGAGCATTAATTTTAGGCTTTGGTGGAGACCAATTTGATTTTTTAGTTCCCTTCAACACATGTATTTCGTCATTACGACCATAGCCATCCTGAATTATTTTTATTAATAGTACATGGAGTTTATTCATCTTATAATTGATATATACATTTAATTATAATTTAAAAAACAAATCGTTATCCTTAATCGAAAGCGTTAAAAATATTATTATATTCATTCATTATTCTTTTGTTTTGTTGTTGAACAAACCCCGTCTGGGAAACCCTTCACGAAAATATTATTAATTCAGAACTTTATTTTAGAATAGACTACAGAAAATACCTCTGAAAATTTATTAAATACGGTTCACTTTTAGGAGGATCATGGTGAGGAAAACGAAAAATTAATAATGACACATACACATCAATATGTTCATATCGTTCACTAGAATAAGATGGTAAAAAAAAAATAAAAAAAAAAAAACAATCGGAAATGTTAATGGTTGCTTTGTTAGAAGACTTTAAAGAATAACCATAGCCTGAAGAAAATAGGAGCTCCCAGCTTTAAAGCATGATTTTTTCGAAAATTCCCTCTCTTTAGTGGACTCTTCAATTATTAAAGAATAATATGTGGGAAGAAATGCAGTGGTAGATATAATCAATAATTAAACCATGTTTAAAAACAATTAGTATTGATTAGAAAGAACGAAACATTGAAAAGACAGCGTGCCATATATTACCAACGTCAATAATAAAATTCAATGTAATTAAATATATTATTAACGCGAATTCGTTTCCTATTTTTAAGGTTTGGATTAAGAATGGTGAAGATTATAAGAATCTAATTTTCATAACTAAGAATAATTTAATAGTTGAGTAGCTAACTGAATAAAAAAGTTTCTCGTCATAGTAAGGCGAAATTAAAACTGCAGGACATTATGTGTAGCTGAGTACTACTAGTCCTGAAGGCACCAATCACGACCATAATTGCAATTGATATTGTTTAGGACGGGTATAATGACAGATTCAATGATAAATCATATTGATTTATTTAAAACAATTATGTATTTAGTGATACGATATAGGGAGAAAAGTAGTGGTGCGTTGGTGGCTTATGTGGAATCCCGAATTCAAAACCTCACTCTAAATTTAAATAAGTTGCGAGAAAATGGGTAGACCTTATCCTCTTCAAGATGGAAACTGGGTTGGCAGACGCTATCTGGGTTTACATGATCCAAAAATAGCTGATATAAGTCAGGGAATACAGGGAAGTCAGCGGCTTGAGCATAGTGTTGTGCTCACTGTCATTTAAGAATACCTCAAGGTCGAGAAACTCTACCAATGTCTGGCTGTAGGTAATTTATTTATTTTAAGTTGCATCAGCCGTGGATCGACTCTGGGGCCGAAAAACCCAACGAGGGCACACCCAGCCTCTACAAAGTGGGTACCCTTGATTGAGATGAGGGATAGCCCAAACGGTTAAGCGTGAATTACATCACCTCCTTGTAAAAATCAAGAATGGGCTGCAGTGGTACCAAAGGGTTGTAGATTTATTTATTTCAGTAAATTTAATTGTATTTTATTTATTACAAATTCTTTATTTATATTGTATTTGAATTATTGTCAAATAAACGAGAATTTATGTGGAGCTTATATATAAGAAAAAAAAAAATTAGCAGAGCATATATATATCACCTTTAGTTGCTAAGAAAAAAAAAAAAAAATTGTAAATGTGCCAAGGCGACGCACGTATGTAAATACAACGAGCAAGTTGTTTACACCGTTTTTCTTAATGGAGCTGATTTATTAAGAATGCCGTTCGGCTTGTTTACGTGATAGTTGGGTCAAGGGCCGCCTTCCTACTCGACGGTACTCCAACCATGGGTCGATGAACTGTAAACAGAATGGATTACGTGGTAAATTCATGATGTAATGCCACAGCTGTTCCAACTTCGGGAAGGGGGGGAGGGAGGAGGGAGAAGGGGAGGAGAAGGAAGAAGAAGAGGGAAATTAAAAATACAGCACTGATATGGTTAACATTCCGTCGGTCCTCCGTCATCTTGTTACACTTTGAAGCGCGTGAGGTAAAGTTGTCTGCCGATGCGAAAACAATAGGCCTTCATAGTTTATACATATAAAGTGGAATGTGAGTCTGTTTCATAGAAATCGGCATTTTTATTCCGATCTCTATGAAAAAATCAGATCTTTAAGACGTAAGGTTTTTTAAACCGACTTTGGAAATTTCTCGATGAAATTTTACACATATGACACTCAAATTAAGAAAAAAATAGTCTGATTTCATAAAAAAAAATAATTTCATCCCCAATTCCCAAATTTAATCATTAAATATCTTTAATCTCCGTTATTTCAAATGATAATTTTATTCTAATAATGATAATTAAACCTATAAATAAAACCTCGTAAAGTATTCGATTTATATAGGAATGTCTTTTTTTTTAAATAGCAGAAATGAGCGTGATTTCCGCGCGACGGTTCACCCATTGCATTCGCACCTGATTTTTTATTCTTTATATTTCTACTAAATTTTGTTCGATGTATCATCGGTTATTTATTTTTAACAGTATGGATTTAAATGGAATACATTAATACCTTGTGCGTATACATACTAATACTATATAACATACTAAACTACATACACTAAAGCGATTTTTCTCAATGACATGATATCCGTTATTGTAGAATATAGTAGTTGTTGTTATATTGTGATTATTCTATTACATCTTACTAAATCATATTTTTGCAAGTTTGTCTAGTTCTGTGATTCAACGTTATGCATTGATAAACGCTCTTACGTTTCACATTAACCTCAGTTCGATAAGAAATTCATATTGATTGATATAATCCAGTTATCTTTTCTAAGAACCAGAACCGCCATATGAAGATCATTATTTTTCCTTTTTTTTTTTTTTAATATAATAGAAAGGTTATATAAACAAGCACTTCAAGATAGTATTTCACGCGGATATTCTCTATACTCTAACTTGTTCAGGGATCAAGAAGATGAGTAAGAAGTTGATTAAACAAGAAGGTCGGAAGGGAAACGAAGCAAGCAATATATATGTAGATTAGTGTTTGTGTACGCTATTATTTTTCGACAGGCGTCCTATACTCCAGTGTAGAGGACAGAGAAAAAAGGTTTATCTGTTGAAGCTTTTTTCCTTGAGAAATTAATAAATCTGATAATGGTTAGATTCGATTAGATACAATTAAATTATAATTCAAAACTGTTAAGAATGCGGCAGGAAGATCTGCTTGGTAACGAAACCAAGATAAATCAAGAAAAGTACCGTACCAAAGTACATTCGGGATAAAACCAAGCAATACAACATTAGCCGTAGTAATCATCTGTCACTGTATTATATTAGTAAAAAAAAAAATTTAAATAGAAATATCGTAATAAGGTTGTTGCATTATAATATGGCACTTTAGTTTCTTACAACACTGCCATAACACAAAATAATTAAATTAAAGAATGGTGTTTTCATTAAATTCCGAAATATTTTGAACGTTTAATTTACATAACACAATTAAATGAAGACAGTATCAGCTAGAAAATTAATAAAAGAGAAGATTGTTAGCAGTGCGGTAAAAAAAGAAAGTAAGATAAATCATGCTGATTTTAATGAATGCCAACGTTTTGGTCTAAGTTGTAGGCCTTCATCCTGGCCATCCAAAACAAAATAATGAATGATAATACTGAAGATTCGAAGAAACGTTCAGCTAAAAAATCTCAAACTGAGTTTCAGTTTCCACTCAAGTATCATTTCAGTTCGGAAGAAGGTTTGAATTTACAGGATCTCACTGCGCACATGTGTGGTATTAATAACATGGATGAAGACTGTCTCATTGCAGTAGCCTTCGCTATGGTTCTGAAGAGAGGAAGAAAATAAGGCGATGGAGTAAAGCTTGGCTTCTTAAAAGAAATTTTATAAATTTTACAAATTTCACAACGAAGTTTAGTAATTTCAATGAACTCGACAACAAAATCGTGATCCTTGGACATAGCGACAGTTGTATATTTGCATTGAACAAGATCTTCAGGAGAACTGGCGTGAGCGAACGGACTGAGCAATGAACGCACTTGTTTTAACATATGAATTCTAAGAACTGAAATGAAACCAATAGATCAAGCCATCCCGTCAGTTCTCAGTCTCGTTGTCTGTTTTTTTTTTTTACTGTTTACTTTTTACACATAGGAAAAACTGAAACTGAACTGGGAACTGATATGACTGTGTAAAAGGGACTCTATCGAGATGTACGATGCGCATTTTTTCCGGTTGAAACGAAATAAATAATAAGCAATGTAAGCCAAAGGGAATTTTGTCTGCTTTAAGATGGTGCAATTAGAATTCAATTTGAGTGGTAGCTTCCTATTCAACAAAAAACGTGAATCACTTAAAAAAACACAAAACTTAAATTGTGTTAATTGTGAATTAACTTAAAATAAATCCTGATTTTCTAGGTGAACTCGGATAAACCAATTTTTTAAAATTAAATTTATCTCCAAATCAATACTGCACAAAAAAAAAAATCTGATGTGGACAACACATGACTTTCTTGTACGCCTATTAAACTATAAATCGGTGGCTCAAAAATTGATCCTGAATTTGGTTACTAGTTTCCGAAGATCGCAGTCGGACATCCATCTATTGACACACACACACAAATAGAGAGGAAAACCAGTATTTTACACTAAATTTTAACACTTAAAACAAGTAATAAAAATGTTTAATTGGATTAGAAACCAAATTTGTAACTTTTATCACCGAAACACATGATTTATGTATTTAATTTAAATATAATTTTTGATGTAAGCTTATTATGACCTTCAAGTAAAGTACCGTTTTCGGCTCACCAATTTTAACCAAAATATAGTAAATGCATTCACATCAATATAAAAGTCCTATATGCCAAATTTGAGATGTTTTACATTATATTTTAATATAATTTTTGATAAAAGTCTAATATGACCTTCAAATAAAGTACCGCTTCCGGTTTTCCAATTCAGACCAAAATCTAGTATGTTATTTAAATAAATATATAAGTTATAAATATTAAATTTGAGAAGTTTTGCCAAGTATTTCAATATAATTTTTGATGGAAATCAATTATGACCTTCAAGTAAAGTACCACTTCCGGTGATTAAGCAGTGACCAAAAAGGGAGGTTCACAACTAGATTTTACAACAATCCTAAATACAAAATTTCAACTTTCTACGGCTAACCGTTTTTTAGTTATGCGAAATGCGAAATACGAACGAACGTACTTACGTACAGACACCACGAGGAAACTAGTCAAAATGGATTCAGGGATGGTCAAAATGGATATTTCCGTTGAAATCTGAAAACCGAAAATTTTCGCGATTACATACAATACTTCCTTTACTTCGTACAAGGAAGTAAAAAGAGTAGTACATTATTGATAGTAAAATTTCAAAATATCAGAAAACCATACACTAGACACAAGTTCTACTGTTGGAATTTTTTTTTTGAAACACTGAATGCCATAAAGGCACTAACCATAAACCGTGAACTGGGTCGTTATCTGTATCGAACCGCAGTATCAATAGTAATGAAGTGGTTTTGATTACAAATATAAAAAATTCATTGCCTCCTCGTGAATTTAATAGCCGCTATAATTTTACAGAAATAGCAGTTATTGTCATAAAAGAGTTCAGGAATCAGGATATGTAGCCATTAAACAGTGAAAACATTTAAATTGAACCGAATGCTTCTGTTCAATATTTAACAAGGGGAATGAAAATCAATACCAAGAAAATTAATTTGAAATATTTATAAAGAAGAAGCCGTTAATTATTATGAAACCACAAGATTCAGAATGCAGGGCTATCAAACATACAAAGAAATAATGTCGGCTTTATCTGATCTTAAGATAGGTTTAAAAATTACAAAGTTTTGTTTTATTTCACAGAGAAGCTTTTTATTTTGTATTTCCGTTTTATTTTATTTTTATTATTTTATATAACAACCAATTTAATAAATTTCGTTCTCCAAACGCTTCATTATCGGAAAAAGTTAATTCCAAACCATAATTTATGGCAAATTAGGAGACGTCCAACCCCAAAAGACTCGACCTATTTTTACGAAATTAAAGCTTAATAAACGTAGAAGATTTCTAAGAATTGGGTTATATATAACCCAGCAAAGGGCTGTGAAAAACATTCATTAGTAAAATCTCTTTAAAATATCTGATGTGGGCAACACATGACTTCCTTGTACCCCTATTAAATTATAAATCCGTGGCTCAAAAAGTGATACTGAATTTGGTTACTAGTTTCCGACTAAGGAAGCTAAACGAGGTAAAGAAATAATCCAAGGAAGAATAAAACAGAGAGATAAGGGGAAATCAGAAGCCCAATAAATAAGTCAGGAAGCAGGATGACTAGCCGCCAGAAGAATCAATCTCAGAAGTTCTTTACGCAATATCTCAGCTAATAATGGTCCGATTTAAATGATTTTTATTTCGTTTTGTAGGGAATTTCATTAGCTTTCGTTTAAATACAATAAAAGCACCAAACATAATTTTGCTAACCGTTTTTGAGTTATGCGAAATACGTACGAACGAACGTACATACGTACGTACAGACGCCACGACGAAACTAGCCAAAATGGATTCAGGGATGGTCAAAATGGATATTTCCGTTGAAATCTGAAAACAGAAAATTTTCGCGATTACAATACTTCCTTTACTTCGTACAAGGAAGTAAAAAAAAAACAAAAAAGCTTTTCGCAGCCCGAAAGCGCCCTTTCACAGTGGATTTAGTTAAGCCAAGGGAATGAATTTCATAAAGAAAATTTTGTCTCCTTTACGATAGTGCAATTGGAACTGAACTACCTTAAATAGATTTTGAGTGATTGCTTCCTATTAAAAAAAACAAAAAAAAAACCTGAGTTACTTTTCTGCGTGAAATCGGGCCATGGTCCATATCAACTGTTTTGTATCTCTTGAGGCCAACGATCACCTCTTTGACTATTTCCCGAGACTTTAGAAAGACCCTGGAATGATTTGCAACATATGACTGGATCTTCATTCACGAGATAGTTCTTTTATAATTATATATTCTTCTTATCGATTCTCATTCCTTGCATTCTAAGTAATTCTACGCCTTTGAAACCCCCGAGGGTGTGTGGTAGAAACAACCTCTATCCGATATTATTTTTCCGTAGTTAAATGCGATATAAGTTGAAAAACCTACTGGCAACTTTCGTTCCATGTTAGAAATAAATATTCAAGAGGAACTAGAAAATGTTAAACTGTTTTAACTAACATAATTTTTGGACTGATAAATTGACAGACATGGAAATAGGTGGCTGTTGCACTTGTTAAGATTTTATTTTTCAAATGCCATTAGCTGCAGTAGTATGGATTTGCTCATAGTATCGTAAGCATTCTGCAAATTTCAACCATTTATTCCGTTCCGCTCCTGACTTCGGAATTGATTCTAAAATATAAAACTGCTTATCTCGGATCCGCCAATTTTTTATCACAATAAACCGATACGAAATTATATTAAATATTGTTAACAGAAATTCGTATTTTTTGTTTACGTAATTTAAGATACATAACAAAAAATTTTACAAATAAAATTTTAAAATACATACATATGTAAATTTGATCGTATCTTAGATCCAATTTTATTTTAAAAACGTACGTTAAAATATAAAAATAAAAGTTATGCGAAATTCATAAAAGTGAGGTATATTTGTAGGAAAACCGAGCCCTATTTAAATGAATGTTAAAAACTTTTCAAATTACATAAATATGTTTAGATTCACATATATATCTTTGTACATATTTATATTTCTCACACATTACTTTAATAAATGTCATTTATATCAAGAATTTTGCATTAATTGCTCAGATCATTTATTTTCCCAAATTTCGTCTTCTCCAAAATAGCCCTGGATACATACTTTCAGTGTTCTATTGTAATTAACTATGTAACAAACTTTTAACCACCATTCAATTTAATTGACATAAAGAAACTTGTCTTCAATTTTTTTTTTTTCGTCGTACAAATGAATTCTTTTGGAGGAGTGCCGATTTCACATATTAATATAACATAAATAAGTAGACGTTTTGTGGATCTCTAAAATATTGAAACTAATAAAGAAGATAACAAGGAAATGGTACTAAATAAAAAACAAGCATAACACATGGTTCAATTTATATATACAAAAAGAAATATAAGATAGATGAAATGTTTGTAAATCAAACAATAGATGTCAGTTGACATCCGCATGATGGAATAGTAGGATCAATCCCCAATCAAACAATAGAACAATAGAGTCACAAACGGTTGTAAGGACTAAAAGTCTGTTTCTAAACTGCAAATTTGGGTAATGAGGTTGCAAGCACTGCTAAAATCTTGCAACATCAACGACAATGGCTTCCGGTATTATTTTTATGAAGAATGTTGCGTTCGCTGAAATCGAACATCTCAAACATTTGAATCATATTATCCGAGTTACAATTTACTATTCAGTATCACTAGAAAGCAACGAAATGAAAATCTGATTTAGCGTGTAGAAGAAGCGAAAGAGAAAATGTTACATTACGTTACGTTAGGGGCATTCTTCAAAAAAATCATTAAAATAAATTAATAATCCTAACAAATTAATTTGCAACAAATTTAAGTCTTAAGAAATCGTATGAACTAAATATGTGCACCAAATCGCCAAGCTTGGTGTAGTGTGGGAAATCAACTTAACATAGACAAAAAAAAATATTATTTGAATGGAATTCGGAAGGGGTAATGGCAGAGCGTTTCGCAACGATTTAAAAAAAAAAAAAAACGGTTTCGATTATCTACTGGGTTAGTTATTATTTATCTATTGGCAGTCCCACGAAATTAATATTAACATTACTACCTTCGTTAAGCAGGGTGCTAAGATATTTCACCCTCCAAAGAATCTTTTTAGAGCAAAGTGGTAACCTCTAGATTTATCCTAAATTAAGATAAGTATTTTTCAACATACGAGCTTCCCCTAACTGGTTATTGGTCTAGCATACCAGGATACTATAAGAAAGGACCCAAATTCGATCAAGCCCCTACCCTAAATCAGGTGAAGTAGAAAAAAAAATCAACATATCTGTATTCAAAAGAAAATTTTATGATTAAGCATTTTAAATAGTAAGTGCTATATGATGTAACATAAAATTTTATAATAGCGTGCTAAAGAATAAAATAATATCTGTGCGTCACAGATAAGTTCAATTTTGCTAAATTTATATTTCATTATATTTGCATTATTCTTCCTTCTAGAATTCATCCTAAATAAATATATCTAGAAAGGAAAAATATCTTATTAAGGCAATGAAATTCAATAATGTAAATAATTTTAATCAACTAATATATAGATAATTATATAATTAATATTTAACTTTTATATAATTATATAGTTTAATAACATGTTATTGACTAATTTTATAAATTGTTTGATACAGAAAAAGAAATTTTGATAATGGACGAATGTCCGAAATGTCAATGTATGAATTTGGTTGGCAAATGATAAATCTTCCTACCCTGAAACATTTTAATAACTTACTATAAGACTTCATCGAGAAAAGAATACTATTAGATACTTTTAATACTACTAGATAATTTTTTTCTGACGTACAGACAACGTTGAAGTATTATAATAAGAATCATTCCATAGTTTGCAGTATCATACAATAAAGACAGAAATCAAAACTTAAAAAATACTATCCCATGATAATAAGCTTTAACAAAGTTGCCATTAAATATAAATATCGCATACTCTTCAAAACTAATTTATGCCATGTTTAATTGTGAATTCAAATGAATATCTTCCCAACTGCGGCATAATAACAGTGCTTAGTAAATTCGAAACCGTCAATTAATTTTCTCAGGTTTCCTTGGATCGTGGGAAATCGCAATGCCAACTTAATCAGGTGATCTACTTTCTATCCTCGTGACCATGAGATAGCCATTGCCATATTTCTCCTATTCGATGAACCGCCACTATTACTGAAACTGTTTCGAACAAGGAAAGGAATCAACTTTCCGAGCGATTCCGTTTGATCCAAGTTTCAAAATTTACAGCTATTTCAAAATCAGGAACTGGACAAGAAAAAGTGAGCCTGTAATGAATAGCTATTGTTGTGAACGTAGTCTTACTACTAGGAAAGCTGTATTGTTCAGTTTTGGGTTGTTGAAAACTTTCGATTGCGTTACTAACATGATTAAAAAATATTATTATTGGGTTAATAATAATAATAGCGAACTCGAAAGTTCGATGCCGTTACCACCAATTGCTGTAATACTAAACTAAGATCATATTTAAAGCAATCCTCCCATCTACGTTTCAGTCTACCATCGGACGTTTACTAGTTACTAGTCAGCGTTTATTAAATTTTTAGGAATTCGTTCGTTACCAAGCCTAACAACTTTACAAGCCCATCTCAACCATCGCGATGCTATCACGTAAAATCGCCGTCTTTTTTGAAAAAGGTTTAAGAGCTTAAAATTCCAAAATAAGGTTTCAATTTATATTGGGATTTAAACACCACCTCTACCGATTCCCGCTCACGATATATCGAAAATAAAAAATTGAAAATGGTCAAAAATTCTACTATAGATGACGTAAATCAAATGCTGAATCTCTCTCAGTCGTCAATCTGGTCTTGACCAGTGCTAGAAATCACAAAAATACGTTGTAATACTAAAGTTTTGCCATTTTAATAAACTCATATTGTACACCTTAAAGAATAAAATTTAAAAAAAATTGTTATTTGTGGAAAAAACATTGCATGTGTTTGCAGTAAAGTTTGATAAATGGCGCTTTATCCAAAAACGACGTCGATATAATTGTAGTTACACAATATAATATATAATATATTTAATCAGATGTAACTGCACCAAGGACAGAAAAAGCAGTTGGTTTTCCATGAATTGGACAGGTGGAACAGCTCTCTAGCAGCTGCATCGCCAGGTAAACTCTTTTTTAGAAAGACTGATACAAGACAAGGAGAAAAGGGGTCGGGTCGGCAACTCAAGTTGAATCGTATAAGCCGCACAATATTATTTTTTATATATATATGTCACATAAAAAAGTATTAAAAAAGCTAACATTGTTTTCTTATGTCAACTTAGTTGAATTTTTTTCATACGCTTAGGAAAACTTTACTGATTTTTTAACGACTTACAAATTCATACTATTTTTTTTAAAATAAATAATAATGAAATAATTTATATCACACAGAGTAATAATTATTTCCCTATTTAATGGAAATTTATTTGGTTTAAAAATATTTTACATTCAGTCATTAAACTTCTACAGGGAACTGCATAAGTTTCAGAAGCAAATATTACGCATACGATGAGCATTTTAAAAATCATATGTTTCGCAACAAGTAGCCGTCTGACTTTTATAATCTAAAATATTAGGATAGAAAATTTTAATATTTCATAACGTGTTTGTGATCAATTATTACAAGTATTTTAAAAGCTTATTTTAAAGAATTAAAATAAATGTATGATTAAATCAGTAATGTACACAAAAAAAAAAGTAATTATTTCAGAAATCAGATCAATTATCGTCGCCAACACGTATACATAGAGTCATGTCCACATTGTTCGACTTTCGATTCGACATTGCGAACGGATGGAAGCATTTAGACATACCTTAACGAATGTGAATATAGCTACTTTTCAAGAGACTTTCGCTTATAACTTCCCCTTTGCCAATAGTTTTTTTATCTCTCGGCCTATTAGATTCTCTGAGTCCTAGATTTGCACATATAACATTTTATATATAACATTCATTAGTTATATGCGGTGGCGAAGATATCAAAAACAGGTTTGTTGATGTTTAAAAACGACTTATTTCTAATAAATTTAACCAAGTGTGATATAAAAATTAAATGAAATGCAAAAAACATGAGATCTAATGATTCAATGAATTCTCATATACTGTTTCCCTTATAACTAAAAATGATAAATGTGATTGTAAGCCACTGGAAGTTTTTAAATAGCTATGACACGCCTTTCGAACTACATCCAGGAACACTAACCAGACATCAGATGTTAAACACGGCGCCTAAGAGGACGTATGACATGATAAAGCCGATAGAGGGATCAAATGATTTGACCCATAATGATGAATAATTGGGGACAATAAAAGGACAGTTATTACAGGCCGATGAAAATAAATTCTCTTCAAATCAATAGAGGCAGCCACATCAGCACACCCCAGAAAATCTCAATTATCGACGAAGAAACATCTATAGATTGGTTTTATTACGAATGAAAGGAACTTTAAAATTACCCAAGATATTGATTCTGCCCTGACTATCCATTATAAACTTTTTTTTTTTAATGTGTTCTTATATTCTATTCAAAAGAATGAATTCAAAGATAAAACTTTAACAATAGCTAAGGACTTTGTAAAGGAAAAGAATAATATTTAACTCAAAGAAAGTACGAAAGATAATAATACCTGTCTCTGCCCCTCAAAAAGCTACCTTCAATTAGCTACTGACTAGAGACTAAATCCTCTCCACACTGTTGAACTTTAGATTCGACTTTGGTTAGGCACATGGGCTCTAACCAGCGCTGAACAATTTTTATTCAGAAAAAAAGTAATAAATAATGAGAAAAAAACATTTATTCGTTATTCTATTATTCAGTGAATAAATTTATTCATCATTTTTCGATCAGTAATCAAATAAAAATAATTATTCGCCATCGTATGTCTCTCGTTCCTTTCCCCGTAAAAAAAAATCCCTAAACCAGACAGTCCAATGAATATGCCTAAACAATTCATATTTTATTTCAAGGACCCAATTATACAATAGCTCATATATCAACCATAAAAGATATAAATATTAACGTATATTATGTATTATTATAGGCTAAATGAGTAGCTAATTTAATTTGATTTTTTTCGTTCCATTGTTTGTTTGTGCTTCCTCAGTTAAATACTGTTAAAAAGTATAATAACCGGTTGTTCCTCCATATTTTTACATGCAATTTACACATTTTATGAGGCACTAAGTACGGGAAAATGATTTTAAAAATGCCACCTATTTTTAACGATTGCTTGTTCTCATGAACGGTTAAGCATATTTTAATTAGTTCAAAGTCCTGCAAAGATTTAAAAAAAAAAAAAAAAAGCCATCACCAAATGAGGATTAGGAAGAGTATAAATAGTTTCATTACGACGCCTTGTGTAAATTAAATTAAAGTCATTTCATTCTTTTATCAACTTCTTTCACCGACAATTATCTAGGTTTAATCTGGTAAATGAGCCATTCCGTTGACAGACTAAATACATTTTTTGGGAAAATGACATTATATTTTTTTAGAAAGTTTTTTTTATACATTATATCTTTCTTTTGCATTGTATACACAGATTTGTAAAGATGTATTTTACTTCCAAAAATATAAGTCTCTCCATGCATCCAAGTATTTACATTCCATAGGAATAAGAAAATTTTATATGGAAAAAAGTTATAAAAACATTTTTCCTGAAAATTTAGGAAAATGGACGTCGGAGCGTCAAATAATACATATTTTCATAATGTTATTGAAATCGATTCGATGAAAATTCAGAGGCCATTTTTAGTGCAATAGATAATTTTAAAATAATCGAGTTTAATATTTTTCGATCTAATATCTTGTGAGTTAAGGTGGGTAAAATTTTTATTTATTATATGCAGGTCATAAAAACTTCCAAAATTTAACTTATTGTAACTAAAATAATTCATTATTTTTTTTTCTTCAATTCTTAGCAGTAGATTTTTCATTCTCTCAAAATTTGCATCCACATCTGCCAAATCGAAAATCAGGAGATTGCCTGTTGGTAACAACACACTAAGAATGTAAGGAAGAATAAGAATAGTACTCAGCGATACCTCTTCCCTTTTTTAATTTACTTACCTTATCTCAGCAGATCTCGTGTTCTTTTTTAGTCTCTCCCTCGTATCTTCTGGCATGAGAGTTGTAATATTCGTTCTATTTATGTGTTGTAGCGGAACAAATTGATCTTATAATTAGGGCTAGAAGAGATAAAACACAAAATTGCACCATTTGATTAGACAGGAGACCTTCTGAGGCACGTGGATCGCCAAGGAGCAATAACTTAGCTCAAGTTCCACTTTGGACGCACTCATTGCAACGGAGTGTGCATAAATCAGGACAGTTTTCTTCTAATGACTTTATTTTTATTACCTTTAAAAATAGGGTATTAGTGAATTTATTTTTATTTATATATATTTTATGATCTGGAAGAGTTAATTAGCGCTCGTTATTATTTATTTTGTATCTTCAGTGAAAGATGGAAAAAAAATAAAGCACAAGATAAATATTATTAATTAAAAAAAATACAATATGAGGATTGCACCGGTTATTACACACCAACCTTTAAACCGTTCATAATCTATGGAATGATAAATTAAAATTCAATGTTGCTGTAGGGAGACTGTTTAGTTATACTTATAATTCATAGGTATATATAAGCATGTAATTAATTATTTTTTTAAATTTATTTTTCTTTATTAAATCTATTATAAAATTTATAGGTTAAGTTTCTCTTTCATCTAGATTTATAATGATTGTAAATTATAGTTATATTGGAATTAGTGTTTTTCTCACGTAGTCACACGTTAGGTTAGATGTCATTTTAATTCAGAGGCTGTAACTCACAAGATTAAATAAGCTCTCCATGAATTAATAATATAAATTAAACAAAAAAGATCATTTTTGTTTGTTTAAGGTATTTTATAAATGTAAAAAAATTTTGGGTTCTTAATGCACGAAAGGGTTCTAATGAAAGAAAATCTAGTGTCTACTAATAACTAACGTGAACAGATATCGTTGCTCTGAAGCGAGACACTCTGTTTATTTGTTTTGAGAAGAAAAACGAATTTACTCAATGCTCTTAAATTCAAAAATTAAAAATTCTATTGCTATTATTATACAATATGCATTTTTATGTTTCATATTTACGATTTGAGCTAATTTGTCTCACTGGGGACACCGGGACGTCTGCTCACGTAGCTAAAAACGCAGATTAGGATTAACAGATAAATACAATAAGTTAGGTCCTTTATTAGATTAAAATCCAAATGTAAAATTATATTTAGTTACCTTGTATATTTGAAATTTTATTTTCAGTGTATGTACATATTTTAAATTCAAGTCATATATGTATCAGTTTTAGTCAAATGATGGTTTAAGCGAATTTTGGAAATTGGTGAGCGTTGAAATTGATTTTTGGAAATTTGTGAAATTTTGGACCATTATTATAAAAAATCTAAAAGGTCAGAAAGGCCTTGTATTGATTAATGGAGCAGCAACGCCATTAATAGGAAAATCATTAAAAGCCAATTTACTCCTTTCATAATATTACATTTTATTATATTATTGTTTACCATTTACAATCCTTCTGAATGCTTTTTTTCGTGAATAGAACATTGCAATGAAAAAATAGACGATTGCTGAGTTATTGTGGACACGTGTAATCAGTTAAAAAATGTCCATTGTTGGAGATCTTAAGCTCTAAAAAAACTATTTTCAAGAATGTCCTTCGGTAAACAAAAAAACAGTAATAAATTCTGTCTTCTATTGCTTCACAACAGTAATCCCGCACACGAATCCTTCAATATATTGAGATGTCTTTATTCATAATCGTCGAGCTTTATAGTTTTTTTTTCATACTTCAGCACGAGAATTTTTTGCAACGTTGTAGACTGATGAGAATAATTTTGCAAAATCATATGACGGATAACATTTAACTAAACCTATATGATACTTCTTTTTTTTTTAAAGGACTTGTTGAAAACATTAATAGGTTTTTAGGAGTGAATTTACAAATTAAAATGCTCAAACAAGGGTATTATTTATATAGAAGGTAATACGGTACAGTTGGTAAAGAAAAAGCTTTTTATGTGAGCCAGAATAGTTTTTTATGGATGTCTAAATCAAATTGTTTTTGATCCACTATTTTAGAGGAATAGTCTTCGTCAAATACATCTCAATATTCACATGTTTTTAATAAAAGGAAGAATCCGGAAACGATCAAATGAGAAAATTAATTCAATTCAACATTAATACAGGAGAAGGACATATTTAATATACGATAAGCCAGGTATATCCTGAACAATACATTCCTGGTATCGAACGGATTTTTTTTGTTATTAGTGTTTAATGCCCTTTCCAACTCTTATCAAAACAAAGGTTCCCAACCTTTCCAACCAGAGTAGGAAGTTTGAGATTCATTCCGTGGATCCGCCACGAAATAAATTTCAACCGCGCAAGCCGGATTCGAACCGAGGCAGGAGACTGAAGGTTGCCAAGGCCACCACGGCCTCAGTACATTTAGGACCAGGTTCCAGGAAAATTTCGTGAGGGGGTGTAATTTCCTTTTCGTTTTTATATTTTCCTATTCAATTCTTCTTTAACCTTCGCCTCCCATCTCCTATGTTCAAGACTAATGAAGCCGGCTTACCTGATCTTCTCTGAAGAGAACGAGTGGGCTTGAATTTAAAGGTCTCTTTAGAATAGCTTTGAGCCATTCATTTATACCATTACATTAATATTTTTAGCCATTTTCAATGCACATGCATACTTAAAATAAAAAAAATAGAATATTCCTGGAATCGATGGTTGTGTGTGAGATATTTAAAAAAAAATTAAAAATGAAATAAAAAAGAGAATGATTTAGAAAGAAAACCTGCGATATTATTCCATTGAATACATAATAGCACAAGAGATAATACCATTACCAGTTTGAAATACACATACATATGTAGATAGGTATAAAAAAAAAAACAGATGCGGAATAAATAACATAATAACATAAATGTATCATCTATAATATAGCACTAGGCAAATTATTTAAGATATGATAAAAAAAAAAAAAATAGTACTATAAAAAGTTACTTTGAAAAAAAAAAAATAATTAGAAAAAATACACAAAAACACAACTGCCATATATGGAATAGGTTTTCATGCGTCTCAACATTGATAATATTGAATTATTTAAAAAATTAATATTGTTCCAAAATGAAATAGCTGATTGCATCTAATCTATAGTTAAGTTTTTATTCGATTCCCACCGAAATTTAAAATAACCCAGATAAGAATTAAATTGAATTCGATTAATACAAGTACCTTTTCCTAGTCAGCTCGAACAAACAAACACATATAAAACCATTCAGACTTATTCAGAGATTTTATGAATGATTTTCAGATAATTTATCAATGATCATCGAGAAAAAATAAAACATTCTACACTCATCCCTTCATTGACAAAATACTGATCTACCATATTAGATGGTCTCAGCTATCGTAGCGATAGTAGAATTTGTAACTGAATGTATGACTCATGCATGACCTTGAGAGAATCTGAAGCATCGTACGCCCAAAATATTTTGTTATGTTTGCAGCTATGGACTGCATAACAATTAAATAAAAGAAGTATTTTAAGTGATAAGTCCTTATCAAAATGGCAAGAACAACATAGGTTATCGTAAAAGCTAGGGGTTGTGGATGCAAATAGGAATCAACGAAGATAAACATAAAACTTATACCCATAGATATTACTTTTCGAAATTGATAACTGACTGTACCCTGTTTTGCGAGGACAGTGTATATTGACAGATGGAGCATGTGCAGTTCCGCGAAAAGCTGACGTGGGTGACCAGCTGCAGGATGTCGAAACGGTTATCAACGGACAACGCTCTTAACTGATGATACTTTTCTTCATGGACTGCCATCCGCGACATTCCCTATCTCATATGATAGCTCTTCAGCTGTGATTCGTTCCAGATAAGTCCATGATGCACTTCCTCTTCGAGACAATGTGTGCTATTCCGCAAGACCTGATAGTACGATATGCGACTCACGACTGTTTCCATCAATTAATCATTGCATTCGTTAATGTAATGGTTAATGGTATCCTAATGTAAGCTATGACTGCTGAGAGGATATAAAAAATTGTTGGTAATTAAATCCTTTATTGGGCATCCTAATAAAGGATGGAAATTTTTGTGCGTTGATGCAAATGAAAACTGGTCCTAGGCAATCAGGAATGACACTTGAAAATTGTTAAAAAATTCCATCCCTTTAAACAACTGGATGGAACATGCATGGCAAGTGCCCATTTAGGCACATCAAATTTCATTTTAAAATTATTCTATAAAGTAAATAAATAAAATAAATTACCAATATATTATTATTATAAATTAAACTATTAACTTTAATTATCTACTATTAAAAATAAAGTGACATAGATTGATTACACTTACAAATAATTATATAGACTAAAAACTTCAACATAAACAAATAACAATAAAATATAAAAGGTAAATTTTATCAGTTTAGATATTTGATAAATAAAAAGACAGTTATATCTAAAAACTATGATATAACTCTTTTTTTTCAATTCAATTTAATTAATTATAAATGTTATATTAAAATATAACAGTGAATTTATACAACAAAATAAAAGAAATAACAACAATTTTATTTTTTATTTTAGTTCCATTCATTCTTCAAATAATTACTAATATTATATTAGCGAGAATGTAAAATAAAATAAAAATTTCACTATTATATGAATATCAATATTTCTGCCTTTTGTTGTGGGAAAAATATGACTACTGCCCGTTAAAGAGTTTAAGAACTTTCTGTGGAAAAACCATTAGCTGAGATAAAACAATTAAAATTCCCTTAACTTTGTTAATCACCAGTACATTTACCTCATCTAGTTACTCGTCCTTCGTGTATGATAACTCCAGGAATGATAACGGTTCTTGGCATTACTCCAGAAACACCAACAGTTCTTTAATTATTAGTACGACTGTTATTGGCTTGTTAGCAATTTTTATTGAGTAGAATATTTTTTTTTGTTAATGCTAATAAATACCGTTATATTATTTCCAATATTCAACCTTGTATGTTATACGATTATCCCCACAAGTTTGCTACAATTTCAATTAACATTTAATAGTTTTAATACTTATATTTTTTATATATAACAAACCAAGGTACGAGATAATAAAACTATAGGAAAAAAAATACGAGGTACCTGTATCCTGGTATCTAACGTTTTTTTACCTTCCATCCTCAATATCTCTTAGAAATTAAACTATCGTTTGGATTATCGTTTGAAAGCTGATTAAGTGAAGCAATGTTTATGAATGGCAATTCAGGTCGTAGCTTGAAAATTCACTTCTTGAGATTTAACCGAGTATTTCTGAAAACTATTCATTTTCACTTATTTACTTTGTTTTGGATGGTTTGACCGCAGATGGAGATATGTTCTTCTACAAATTGGTTAACATCTTATGGGGAACACATCGTAAATTCCACAAATGGTGATAAAAGTTGATAAATGTTTAGTTACAGTAGAGGAATGAGAACTTTTACTGGAAAAAAAATATGATTTTCTTGAAAAACCTTCAAATAATCATATCTCGAATACGTATTGAGATAGGAAGGTGCGGTTGGCGGTACTGAACTACATTTTTGAACAGTGTATAACCTGTTCAAAATTTACGATTCAATTATTTCATCCATATTAAAAAAACAAAAATTAATAAAAGAAAACATCAAACGACGCATATTAATACACCTTTTTTCAATTCTGAAAACACGTAACAACATAAAAGAACAAAGCGAATAAGTGTAGCGCATGAGTTTCCCGTAATGTTATCTACCACAGCCGACATAACTAGATGTTCACACGAATACTAATTAGGTTTTATTGCAAATGGGGCAGTTACACGATAAAGCCAAATGCTCTAAGCGTAACATCCTGCCTAGGTCAGGGAGGCGTGTGTAATATATTTGAGTATAAGATCTAATGAGGTAAAATTATTATATTACTTAATACGATAGATTAAAAGGTTGTTCACATTGCATGTAATGTCACGGAAAAAAAAAAATGAAAAACTTATTTTTTCGAAATATTTGAAAAAGTCGCATACACAGAATGGCTTCAAAAACGACAAACATTTTCGCGCACGCATTTGTTGGCCAAACTTAAAGTGACGTCACCGTCAGATTATAAAACTTTTCTTCGCATGACTGATGGCGCACAGGTTGGACAACACGTCCATACACGCCTCAACAGATTTACACAGCATTAAGCCCTGCTCCCAAATATTAAAAATATTATTGCCACCTATCCGAAGTCATCTTTTTTTCATGAAAGAATTTATATTTATATAAACAAAATACACAATGACCCAAAAAGTGTCAATGCACATCTGCAAATCTGATTCCGACAATTAATTCTACGCGGCCTTCAAAACCAACGAACTCATGCTCAAATCGATTAAATTTACACTTCCAAAACCGGCAATGCGCAAGCACGAACCAATCGATTATTAGGGAGCAAGTCCACGGGTGCATTTATATATATATATATATATATATATATATATATATATATATATATATATATATATATATATATATATATATATTTGTATCTACATAGATATCATTTTAGGTAACTGGTCCATAGTACTCACCATGTTTTTTTTTAATTCTAAACAACTGGTCCGTGAAACTAACACGGACTGGTCGGTTGGTTATTGTAAGGCGCAAAACATCTAGGTCAGTATAATAATAATACTATAATCAATAGAAGGTTTAATCAAGAATATGAAGATAATATTAAAATTTCAAATATTTAGCTGAAGAATAGAGAAGAAGACAATTAGGAAAATAATTTCTATGTATATATATATATATATATATATATATATATATATATATATATATATATATATATATATATATGGGGTTTGATTAAATTAGTATTGCACCAATTGTTTGCACCATTTGTAAACGAGTCCCCAACTTTTCTCCTACTTTGGACCAAATCGGAGGGGCTGTTTGAAATATAGGTGAATCAAGAAAATATATTTGCCAATCGGTAAACGAAAGCAATTTGACAGTGGCGTACGCATGGAGGGAGGGGATCAGAATGATATAACCCCCACGAAATTTTTCAAAAATATGTTTTGTGTTTTGAGTAAAGATTTACGATCCAATTTCTATTCTTATCCTTACGTAAACTTACGCCCCATTTGGCGATTATAGACACTTAATTATTACTAGCCTTCTCATAAAATCTCTCTCCCCCAAAAAATTGAAATACCCTCCCGAAAAAAATAAAATTGACATAGGACCATCTAGGTACCAACCCGCACACTCCCTGAAAATTTCATCAAAGTCAGATTAACGTTAGTAGGAGTTATGCCAATCACATGAATTTTACTACTAGACAGGCACGAAACTAAATTTGTTCTTTAGTATCTAAAATGTAAAGCGCGACAGAAAATTTTCGAATCTAAAGACAATTTTGTATTAACTTCCTACATACAAAGAATTCCTTCAATATAATGAGAAAGCGAAATGAAATAAATAATTAACATATTTAATAAATTAAAAAAATGTTATTAGTATTATGAATGATATCGTTCATTATTGTTGCAACATTATATGATTTTTTTTTAAATATCCACTGACAAGAAAATATATTACTCCGTCCGGTTTTTTATTAGCTATACTATTCTATTATACATCTATACCACTATTATATTAAAACATCAGGTATACGTTATCCTCTATTTGGTTTAATTTTCAACCGTTAAACGGACAATGTTCAAATTGTAAATAAGATGGATAATAGTCAATCGTAAAATAAGATTTTGATATAATTCTGTTATAAATGGTACACGAAACCAACGTTGTTGTTTTCTTCTCCAAGCAAAACACGAAAATAATACTTTAACAGAATATAATCCAAAAATATTGATAACTTTCTTCAGAAAATAAGGAAAAAAAATTACTGTTTGGCAGTGTCTTTCCCCACACGTGTCGATCAATATAGAATTTTCCGATGGAATGTGCGCATTAAATTTAAAATAAATAAATATAGTTAACTATGTATTGTTTAAAAGATTTTTTTTTTGTTATTTTAATTAATTTTAACAGCCACCTTAAAAGTGATGAGCCATTTCATTTATGCAGCAAGTATAATATATTAAACAGCTACAGAATATAATCTATCCGATTTGATATCGAAACAGGATCTTCCAGTTCGGACTGTCGAACACAAGCCCTTCCTAATAAGGTGATATTACGCGGTTAGTATCATAGAATGTTTCTGCCAACATTAACATGAAAGTTCCATGAGACAAGGAATATATTATTCAGATACATATAGAGAAAGAAGGAAAACGCAGATATCCATATAGTCGAGCGGATGGGTTCCAGCATCCACCCTCGTTTTTTTTTTTGGCGGTATTCCCTACCGGTTCCGAAATCAATTCCTGTCCAGCATCAGCCTACAGGTCGTTAATACTCAGGAGGTAATAGCCGCATTTGTCTCTGAGGGCATCAAGAATCCATTAGCTAGTCGGGCTCAGAATTATCTCCATTAACCTACTCCAGCCAGGGGCGGGCAAGGATTGGAAACTGGATAATAACTGATGCAACTTCGTGGTACCGCAAGGGGAAAACGCAGATGAAATATTAGGATGAATGGCGACTTATAAGGATTACTTCTGAAATATGTTACAGATACTTTTCAGTCAATAAGACCAGAGGCAGATTTGTTGAACTGCTACCCACAGAATCACTCTGACATATAAGTAGGAGAAACAGGATATTAAATACAATAAAGAGGATATCAATACAATCATATATTGGATATATATATATATATATATATATATATATATATATATATATATATATATATATATATATATATATAGAGAGAGAGAGAGAGAGAGAGAGAGAGAGAGAGAGAGAAAAACAGAAAATTATATCAAATAATATATATATATAAACACAGATATTAACGGTTAAAAGGTTAATGGGCGGAACCCACGAAATGAAAATTTTTATAAAGGGTTACGACCCTTGACCTTTTTACCGCCGATATATAAAAAAACAAATTAGATGAAGCAGCATTAGTAGATAATAAGACAAATGCATATGAACATAAAGTTAATATAAGCGTGGCACTAATTTCGGTATAGCTTGAAAAAAAACTGTTAACTAATTACTCTATTTATTATAAAAATTATGAAAGCTAGTTAAGTAATAATAAAGCCGAATTAATTAACAACATTTTAATATGAATAATGTATATCATTTTTATCGATTAATAAGATTTTATTACTGGGATAATAGTCGAAAAAGGAATCACTTTAACTATATGAATTTACAGTTTCAAGGAATTTCACTATTAAGTACTTGAACAAAAGCCATAAGATAATGAACACTAGGTATTAAGAGTAATGTACTTTTGGTGTGCAATATAACGGGAGCACAACAGGCTTTAAAAAATAAAATATTCCAATACATCAATATTAGCAATAAAAAATTAATAAATAAATTATAAAGTGAGTCCTATAAATGACCGGAAATATGTAAAGATGTGATAGTAGACCTCAAGAAAAAGTTCATATGAGCCATGGTCCGATTCCAGACAGAATGGAAGGAAATTAAAGTTTTGTGTTTTTTTTTTAAGTGTCACATTTCTTTGTTGAAAATTCCGATCATCATCAACATTTTTCAATCCAACACTTTTACCCAATACCTAAAGCAGAAAATAATTGGGCACAAACTGGATGGTGTTTTATCGATAGTTGATAAAACAAAATATCCTGATAATAAGCTGATTTGAATTTTTGTCGAAGTGAAACGTAAAATTCACTCTGTTGAAGACCCTGACAATGCTGTGTAAGCAAGTATGTACAATACATTCAATATTAAATAACATAAATAAATTTATTAAATTGGGTGGCATTATCTACCATGCCTATCGGCGGCAGTATAACAAATTCGCTTCTGTAGGCAGATAGATAGATAGATAGATAAAAGAACTTTATTCTGGGACTAGGTCCCTTAAGAATAACATGAATTAACAAATGAAAGAGAAACATTATCTGGCCATAAGACTAAAAAAATACATATCAGTTAATTTTACAATATTTTCAAATAAATAAGTTTTTTTTATCGAAAAATATAATTACTTTGAACAAAACAAAGAAAAAAAAAGAGAAAAAAACAAGAAAAAAGAAAAGAAAAAGAGTGAAAATGAAAAACAAAAAAATAATGAATTGATTAGTAAAGTTGAAGTTTGTACATTAAAAACTAGGTATGCCCTGAATAAGGTAAAAGGAGCCCATATATTGACTTTAAAATAGAAAACTTACTACTTTAATAAAATAATGAAGATCTACTTACAACCATTCATATTAGATTGCATGATCGTCCAACTTACCTAAAAAAAAAATGTAACGAAAAATAATAAAAAAAGGAAATAAAAATGTAAAAAATAAATGCACAACATAATTAATTTCATTTTTTGCCTTCGCAATTAAAAATGGTAACGATAATATTTTACTTTTAGCTTTATTTTCTAAAGGTAGTGTTAAGACCACACCTCGTTCTCATACCACACCTGAGCTATGATGAGGGCACCAGAGAACTACTTACTACCAAATAATTTGATAATTTTATTTAAATGTTTTTTAATTTTAAATTCAATTATTACAAAAATTTATAAATAAATAAAATATATATTAAATTAACTACATCAGTTTTTGGGACAGTAGCTATTCTATAATTAGTTAAGCAAGTAGGAGCTGTAATTAAAATGTTTTTTAGGACCCCGCGTACCAGCCCTACTGCTATCTTTCTCGTCAGCCTATGAATTGTCTTACAGTTACCTCTGTAGGACACATTCTTTACTTCAAGTGGCAAATATGGAAGGGAGAAATGCTTTATTTATAAGCAGAGCTGCCCAAATACACTGAGTTGCTACATTGCAAAATATACTTATCAATCTACAATAAGATAATATAAATACATTTTTTCTCCTTTTCATTTTAACTATTAAATAATAGTTACAATATTTACTAATTACGAAATTGCTGACCACTATATCGTACTATATCTGTTTTTTATTTTATCTTAATATTAATATTACCCACTCATCCCACCAACATTTTTTATTTTCCTGTGATACCTAATATACAGCTTAATATAATTTTTTTGATATAAATGCAAATATTAAAAAAACTAATAAAAAGTTAAAATTTCAAGCTCGCACACATTCAGAATAAAATAGGTACGAAAAAAATAAATAAAAAGATAAAGACTAATCAGAGATAAAAATATAGTGATAAATAAATATATAAAAAAAAAAATCATAAATTCATCACTTCGATCATCACACTATACTGAAATGACAAAAAACTATCAAAAAAGAAGAAACCGCTAGTCAATACCGCCTACTTCATACTCTTCTAATTTATTACAAACGTGACTATAATCAGGCTTATCTAATATCATTCCAAAATCTTATATATCTGATTCTTAATTCAATTCAAATAAAACTATTGGTAAACACGTGATATCCTACGCATATCAGATTTGGTTACATATACTAATTTAAGAAGCCTGTATTTTATTTTAATATTTATATTTCATTTAAATAGCCTGTATTTTATTAATTTTAAGAACAGTGTTGGGTTATTTTTTTCTTTCATTTTTATTTTTACCAATAAATAAAATATAATTTTTGTCCAATTAAGTTGTATAAAAAAAAACGCTGCAAATTATTACACAATGGTTTATTATTTCCACTTATTTATTCCACTTGTTTATAATTCCACAAAAATATCTATTCTGTCAAAGTAAAAAATATGAAGCAGTAGGTACCAAAGGAAAAGAAATTTGAAGCTTGTCACAAGATGTTCGCCGTGAGAGTGCCGAACTGTGCTAATTAAAAAAACTGCGTCAATGCAAGTAGGCTATGATGTAAAATGATACAGAGGAAATATTTGATGTACTCTTCACTAGGAAAAAATAAAAACGAAGTTCATAAAGCTATATCTCAGCTAATAATGGTCCGATTTAGGTGATTTCTAGTTTTTGCGGAAGGATTTTAGGAATCAGCATAAGATTCCAAAACACCTTACATTTTCTCTCTATCTTTATAAATGACCGAGCTATGGGCTTATTAGATATTTAATCGGTAATTATACAGATTTTTTGTTTTTCAATTTATTTATTTATTTTTTTTTATTTATTTTTTTTTTATTATTATTTTTTTTAATGTCTCGTTATGCTGATTCCAAAACACCTTACATTTTCTCTCTATCTTTATAAATGACCAATTTATGGACTTATGAGATCTCTAATCGGCCGCCATTTTGAAACAAACAGACGGATTATAATGTCGAGTTCCGAGGATCATCCCGGGGTGACCTGTGACTTTGGTACCGAATCTCAAGAAAATCGGTCCAGTAGTCTCGGAGAAAAGCCACGGACGGCGTACGGACGGATTTTTTTTTATTCGATATTTGGATTCTACGTATCTTGAAACGTAAAACCTCAAATTTTGAGGGGGGGTTACAAAAAAATTTTCTTTGGTCGATTCCAAAGGTCTATTATTGAAAATAATAAACTAAAACGTATTGTATAAGGGTACATCCCGATTCAATTATAAATGTTCAATGTAATACTATTTATGGAATAAACTATATTTATAAAAAAAAAAAAATAATAAAAAAATAAAAATCAGATTTGGTTCTAAATATATGCCTCCAAGTGAACCCAATACACATACAAATTCACTAATTTATAATTCTAAGTTTATTACCGATAGCTGAAAAGATGTTCTCGAGAACTTCTACTATAGAGCCCTACCAAAAGCTAGTTTCTCCACAAGCCATCCTGAGTATCATATTATTCGACTGAATAGTTACTTGTATTCGTGATTCTTTAATATTATTAGAGAATATTAAAAAAAAATAGTTAAAAATACTATAATTTCTTCTTTAAAAGTATACATACTAAAACTTCAGAGCATACTGCTTATATTCCCTCTAAGATGGAACAGAACAGGCAGAAGAGCAAGACTCAGGAGATACTATGATCTGCGATAGTGCTACTATCAGAGGGAAGTGGTGTGATAAGCGTTGACCTGCTTACAGTGGCTGGAACCCGACACCAAGCTCAGCACTGTCTGGAACCATTGTCCTTCTAGGTCAAACCTGTCCTTGTCTAGAAAAGTGTGTTGTCATCTATGTCTCGATATGGTTCTCATTCAAGAATCATTAGAATGCCAAAAAGAGCCTAAGTAGCCAAATCAGTGAGTACTTTTACTCATGTTTACCGATCTTTCAAAAATATTTTCTTTTGTTTTATAATAATTATTATATTACGACTGCGTAAGATAAATAAGTTAATATGACTGATTTTTCTCTTCGATATTTAATTCATATTTTTACAAGTTTTCGATGCCAAAATCCTAATCGATAAATCAAAGCAAACAATTTTACCATAAAAAATACCTCTCACAATAGTAACGCTTAACGCTTTATCCAATAAGATAATCGTTTGCTGTATGTTTGATAATATTGGTACGATAAAGATGATGTTTTTTTTTTCATTTTGGTTTATTATTTTCAATAATAGACCTTTGGAATCGACCAAAGAAAATTTTTTTGTAACCCCCCCCTCCCCCCTCAAAATTTGAGGTTTTACGTTTCAAGATACGTAGAATCCAAATAACGAATAAAAAAAAATCCGTCCGCAAAATTTTTTTTGTTTGGTGCTTTTGTATTTAAACGAAAGCTAACGAAAATCCCTACAATACGAACTAGAAATCACCTAAATCGGACCATTATTAGCTGAGATATAGCGTAATGAACTTCGTTTTTACTTTTTCCTAGTGAAGTGCACATCAAATATTTCCTCTGTATCATTTTACATCACAGCCTACTTGCATTGACGCAGTTTTTTTAATTAACACAGTTCGGCACTCTCACGGCGAACATCTTGTGACCAGCTTCAAATTTCTTTTCCTTTGGTACCTACTGCTTCATATTTTTTACTTTGACAGAATAGATATTTTTGTGGAATAATAAACAAGTGGAATAAATAAGTGGAAATAATAAACCATTGTGTAATAATTTGCAGCGTTTTTATTTTTTAGTTTACCTTTTAGGCAATTTAATTATATTTCAAATGAGTATCTTGAATGATGCGGGAGATGCATAGTTTACGAGTTTATGTAAAAATTAAAAAAAAAAAACCTGACTGTTTTCCATGGGAATTATGAAATACTTTCAAAAAACATTTATACATAATAATTTTAGAAGCTGAATCTTTGCTAATAATAGTCTGATCTCGATGATCCTTGTTTTGTTTTGTAGGAGATTGGATTGTCTTTTAAATGATAATGTCCTAATTATTAATGAAACAAATCGAAATTTACTAAAAAGAAGTAGTTTGTCACGTTCCTATAATGAAAATTCTCATAAAATGTATCTCATATTATTCTATTACTACTTTAATTAGCTTCTTAAAATTATATTTTTAGTTTACTCACGATATTATACTACAATTTATGATGGTTCAATTTATATAATTTATTTATTATACAATACAATTTATTTTATACTGATCTAGTACTACTTATAGGGAGACAAGTTGTTTTAAATTTATGTTATTTACATAAATAAAAACGAAAGATACATTAAATGACAGTAACAAGATGCACTAACCAATCACTTTATGAAATATACATCATAGGATTGAGATAAATAAACTAATCGAAATGAAATTTTGAAGACATAATAATTTAGGGCATAAAATTTAAATTAAAAAATAAATAAAAACGATATAGAAACCCATCCAAGGACATATTTCTTTTTTTTTTCAAAAATAATAATACTTTAATAATAGTTGTAAATATATTATAATATATCATAACTGTAGTTTACTTTTGTAATACCAAGGCCAATGCTATTTGAATAAGGGAATCCCGGAAAAAATAAGGATCTATCTGCCTATCTTACAATGCTAAAAACTAGTGTGAACATTTCCCGACACGAGAAATATTTAAAAAAAAAATTATTGAAAGAATGTGTTAAAAAATTTATTCGGGAAATTTCGAGTCCTGAGATTCAACTATTGCTTTTGTGTCAGTTGCATGATAAAATACGAGGAGGAATTCCTATAATTCATAATAAGCTAATCCTTAAACCTACTAATTTGTTCAGGTATACTTTAAAAAAAAAAAAAAGAAAAAAAAAGGATGAGAATCAATATTAAATTCTTCTGAGTATAGAGTGGTCGGATACGATAGAATAGAATGCATATTTCTACAACAAATGAGGAATTTATTATTTTAGTTATTTTTATTATTATTATTATATTTATTAAGGATGTCAATAATAACTAATAAAATTCATTTTTTTTTTCAATGTAAATATGGTATGATTAATTAATTATAAATTCTGATTAATCTAATATGATTAATATTATTAATTAATACTCTTAAATTTAACAAGTCGTTAATATCTGACAAGTTTATCTCTTTCAATTCGCTGATAAAGAATTAATTGATAAAATTTAAAGAAAAATAAACAGCTTTTGAAGTAAAATAAGGAAACCAAAAATAAAACTTTTTTCACCGAAGGAAAAAATCACTACTGTACCTGGAAAACAAGGGACCAATAAAGCTTTAAATAAAGCACTTCTTGGATATTAATTTTTTTAAGCAGTTTTCAGATATGTTCGGTAAAATTGATACTAAATTTATATATTTATGTTTATCTTTGTATGCAATTAAATTATCTTACGAATGAGCATCTTGAATGTGCTGGGAGCCGTATAGTTTTCGCATTATCAAAATACTAAAGTTAATAAAGTTGAACGGGATTCCATGAGAAAATGTGCAGAATACTTTAAAAAGAACGCGAACAAAGTTCAATATGCTATATCTTTGTTAATACTGATCCGATTTCGATGATTTTTTTTTATAAAAGTATTTAGTCACCTTTCAAATGATCGTTATAGCAAATAGAGAAAGAAAAACAATTTCGAAACTGCCTTCCTTACCACTGTGAACTCCTAAAGTTTTGAAAGATGAAGAAACAAAATTTCAAAACTTACTAATTTAAAAACAGATTACTATCAAGTCGTAAAATATTTAGCAGTAGAAGTGAACCATGCATTCGGCTAACTTTGTTCTATTTATAGCAAATTCGATTTTTTTTTCAAAAACTCCATGTGCTTATTATTCTGTTTTCATAATTCATTAAATTAATCCTTTTCCTGCAACTACAACGATGCGTTCAGGTTTTTTTTTAATTCAAGTTTTTTATAATTATAAAAACTGAATATTATTATAAAAATGAAATTGAATTTCAAAGTTACAGAAATCAAAAGGGAAGAGAATAATAAATTAAAATTACTAGTATATAGCTAGCTTTTTTTTTCGAACAGAGACTGTATTTAAGTACAAGTATTAGAAAAACATCCGTCAAACAGAATTGGAAAATAACAAAAATTACGGAACCTTATCTGCATACAGAAAACGGGTCTTTTCCGTTTCTTAATGAAAATTCGGTAATGAAAGTAGCAAAAATCTAATGAATATGAATGGCCGCAGATCACCGAACTAGCAATTAGGATACAGCGTTGCTGGACAACCCACAATTACTATTTCGCAAATTCAGTCTGTAATTGGCTAAGAGACATTTTAAGTATCCGGTGCATCATCACGGTTGGTTTTCTTTCTAAGACATTCCAGCAATACCATTAGTCGTGAAAGTGCGGTCATAATGAGGATTATAGCGGCATGAAATAGGCCACGAGCCGAAGCTGCTGTATCAATTTAAATTCATTAGATTCATTAGATCACCCTTAATACAATCCTCCCACCTACGTTTCGGTCTATCCCTCGGACGTTTACCAGTCAGCTCAGCGTTTATTAACATTTTAGGAATTCGTTCGTTACTGAGCCCAACAACTTTGCAAGCCCATTTCAATCGTCGCGCTGATATCACTTCGATTATGTTAACAGGATGCATGCTCCGCAATTCCGCGTTGTGTAATCCCCTAAATTCTCCAGTTGACTCATCCTTTTTCGGACCAAATATTTTACGCAGTACCTTATTCTCGAATACCTTTAGGTGTTGTTCGTCTTTCAAGGTTTGCGGCCACGTTTCGCACCCGTACAGAACTGTAGGCAAGATAATAGTTTTGTATATTCTCAATTTTAAATTTCTGGACAAAATGCGCGACCTAAGTAATGTTGACACCGAAAAATAACAAGCATTTCCCGCCTTTAACCGCGGGATTTATTTCCTCTTGAATTTCGGTTTTTCTAGTAATCACAGACCCCAAACACTTAAATTTCTCAACGTGTTCAAACCTATTTTCTCCTATATCTATATCCTCAAAATCGCCTCTGTTTCTATTGCTAACCATATATTTCGTCTTATCCTTATTTATTTTGAGGCCAACCTCTTTCCCAGCTGTCATCAACGTTGTTGTATTCAGTTTTATAGTTTCCGCATCCTCACTTAATAATACCAAATCATCCGCAAACCCAAGCACGTATATTTTACCACCGAGATCTAAACCCCTTTCGGTACGCATAACCTTTCTAATGACAAGCTATTTAAGCTATTTATATGTGATTATTTATGCAGTCCCCTTTCACATCGTAATTTTATTAATTTAATCCATAAAAAAATATTATGCAAAATGTTAATAATTATAGGTGATTTTTAACAAAGGGGCAACAGGCAGATATCTTCAGAACTATATGCTGTGGAATCCTAGGTTTTTTTTAAAATCATTTTCCATATATATTCAGGTGATCAGAATAGGGATAGTTCCTTTTCATTATGGAAAAAGTTTGTATCGTGGTTGTGTCCACTACTGCATTTAGATTTCAAAAAACAATCCTTAGTTTCAAAATATATAATAAGTTGGAAATAGGCTACTCCAGATAATAGGCTACTAGATTGATAGTAATGAAAGTTATTCCATTTATTATAACAAAATTGTGTTTCTATATGAGCTTTATATACAAGAAATAAGTCCATCCCGTGGTGATGAAAAAGCTCTCTCCTCATCCTTCAGTGGGACGAACGGGGAATATTTTGTGGCAGTCCAATTTTCTTGCAATAACCTTTCTTTCATGTTTTCCAGGGATTTATACAGCCAGCTTTCCAGGCACGCAGACAGGACGTTTTATTAAAGTCCATCCCATGCTTTAATGTTTCACTTCTTCAAGATTTAATATAATTTTTCCTTCTTTTACCATATTATTCTATTCTTTGCGCTAAACAAGGGTGTAGTAATGATTTTTTCAGTAGGCATTTTAAATAATTCAAGTTATTCTACTTGAAAGCTTAGATGCCCGTATATTGTGGTCTCCTCCATGAAAGTATAATTCCACGAGATGGACAATACGCCCACGGAACTGATAACTAAGGTAATTCTTAACTTCACCAAATGACATTAAAACATTTGAAATCCTTTTATTTTAGTAAATTATTTTGTTTTTGCCAAACATTTTCTGTAGTGTGGCTAGCTCAGATTTATTATCATTATTTATAATTTTTATAAAAAGTGATTTTGATCTCAAAAATATGGTTTACTTCCTTAATCTGTAACTGAGTAACTTATGCCAAATGTTTTATGAAAAAGAAACACTGTTAGTAACGTTAATTAATTGTATACAATTCTAGTATAAAATATAACCTTGTCATATATGTTTTACCAGCACTAGATTTTAAGGAAACTTCATGATATATGTATTTTTTTTTTAAACAAGCACATTTCTCATTTTTATAACACAATTTTAAATTAAATGATCTAATTAAGAATTATATTTTAACAATTTGATTCTGAGCCATAAATAGTTTAATTCTAAAATATGACGTTGAATGCATTAGGTGTCGAGAAACGTTTTCATGAAATATTCACAAAGTTTTTATGAAATATTCATCCTGGAGGATAATATTTAAAAGCTGAATAAAACTAAAAACATTTTAAATAAAATTTAAATCAGATATTACCTTAGGGTATTTTCTAGAATAATAATTTTCTCGTGTGTTAAAAATATTTTTAAAATACTTTTTTTTTATGATTTGTCACTGCTTAGCGTTAATCACAAATTGTTTCGTAATAAAAGTTTTAAAATCATTTTTCTTAACCTACTGAGTTCGAATTCAAAATTTAGTAGAAAATTCCAATCAAGAGGATAGTTGACTATCACTGCGTGGGCTCAAACGACGAAGCTTTTTGACAAAAAAAAATGCAAAATTTCTAAAAACTTAACATTTTTCTTTACTATTTCTCAAAGACTATTAGAGCAACAATAATCTAATTGTAAGTATCGAAGATCAGAAAAAACTTTGATTGCTAAATTAAAAGTTCTTGAGGTAACTGGTTTCGGCTTCGTATTCAGTTATTTTTTTATTTCTTTTTTTCAGCAGCTCTAGTAATAAACTGGCTATTATTATCATTTTAGTTATATTTTTCAACTGTTTTATATGAATTACATTAAAGTATATTACGTTTTGAGATATATTTTAATAATGTTTTATTTTTTTTAACTTAATTAATTATTATAAGGCAGTCACATCTCCAAATAAATAATAATAATGTAAAGTAAAAATTATTATTTTTTTTAAGTTTCAAAACCTCATGGGATGCGTTGTTGAATTCAGAGATTTGGTAGAGATGGTTCGGATCTCTTTTGCTGCATATGATGCATTATAAGAGGCCTCTGGGGAGAGGAATATTTGGGAGTATTTACATCGTGAAACAGGGGCTCACTAGTAGTATTGTGTCAGTCCAGTTTGTTGTCTTCAGTCGAGTCTCTAAGACTGTTTAAATGTGCCACCTCTGTAGCCGTCCTGTTGGGATTAGAGTTCTGAATAGTGGATTTGTCGTGTGTTGAAGGCTATCAAAAAATATGATATGCCTCCGTTTGATAAAGTCAGTTACTGTCGGTAGTTCGAGGATCGTATGAAGTTAGTCCGTTATTGTCCTCTGTAAGTTAGTGTGTCTCACAATTCGTCTCAGCACGCTGTTCTGAAACTGCAGGAGTTTTGACAATATATTAGCCAACATCGGCGCTCTATGAAAAAGGGCCGGGCTTAATACGCTTTTATAAATTAATAATTTGAGTCGGAGGGATAGGTGGAGTTTAGAGGCGGAAAAATCTTTAGGGCGGAATGGTGGACGATTTTTTTTGTATGTTAATGTATGGACTACCAACATTAACCAAAACGTACGTGTACCATATAAGTAATTAAATAGACAATTAAAAACGGAGAATGAACAGCCGAGAATTCATGTCTGCTGAATATTAAGTAAATAATGAGGGCAGTAAATCTTCAATGACTTAAGATATTTAATTTTGTGCAAAAAAATTAAATTTTAGTATAATAATAGATATCTACTTACAACCTCTTAAGTTTCAAACTCATTCAACTTACCTGAAAAATAAAATGATAAAATTAAAAACAAAGAAAAAAGAATTAAAAATAAAGAGGAAATTACACTATTAAAATAAATTATACTTATTTTGTTATCTCGCATTAGTTATAAAAACGTATAGAAGCCTTATCTTATCAACACTGAGTCAGATGCATTAGATGCTTTTATATTTATCTACGACTGTGTATGAAGAAAGAGATTATAAAGCTAATCAGCGTTGAAACTATAGTGGGAAAATTACCGATTTAGATAGACAAAATTATATTACGGTCGTTTTTTTTGGAGTCTCTGAGATCAATAGTTTAGTAATGCTATATTAATATGTAATGTCTAATAAAAGAAATCTTCACAAGGAACACAATTAATCAGATATCAAATTATCTAATATATATAAAATTAAAGAATAAAAAAATATTATCACAAGAAAAACATGAAAATCTATCTGATTAAAAAATATGTATCATAATTAAGATTCTTCATCACCATATCCCTAGTCATCCAATGCTAATTGGGACATGAACAGTGAAAAAACAGGCCGACTGCATTGCAACATTTGCAGTACTTCTGGATGGAACTCAATAGATTTCATTATGTAGGACACTTCGAACTGGCAATAGCTGGTTCCGATGCAGGACCGGAACTGCGGTCGGGGCAAAGGGGGGCCACTTGCCCCGGGCGGCAGGGTTTAGAGGACGGCAAATTTCTAGTGAAGTTTTATTTTTAGGTTAAGTAAAAAATATTTGTTTCTGCTTTTTTATCGTTTTAACCATAATTCAGCCGATAAAATGAATTAATGTTATGACATGATCACATTTATTGCGAACTTTAATACCTAAAATAATGTTACAAAGCTGTTTAGGTACAGTGGAGCGTCGATTATCCGAACCTCAGTTATCCGAACGTTCGATTATCGGAACGTTAATTTTTTTTTTTATGTGCGTTATTTTAATTAATTTGATCATGTAAATTACTTATTGGTATTGTTAAAATTATTGTTATTTTGAATAAAATTAAACGAAAAATAAAATTATTTTTCCCAGAACGTCTATAAAGGAAGCCATCCTTAATTATTTCTCAGAAACTGCTTCGTTAAATAGTATTTGTATCTGGCTCATAAGTGTGTGTATACGAGTACGTGAATTTCGCTTATCCGAACTTTTGATTATCCGAACCACCACTGACAACATTAGTTCGGATAATCGACGCTCTACTGTACTTGTATTACCGGGGATAAAGTTACTGATATTTAAATAAAGTTTTCTCGTTTCACAAACGTTATTCACGCTAATCTCTTTATTAACATTTCGTCGATCCCTGCGATTTTTTGATAAAATTTTGGGATTGCGGAAAAAGCATCTCACTGCGGTTTTCTTCATCAGGATACCCACTGCGCTTGGTTAGAATTTACTAGTACTCAAAAAGCTGATCACTTCATTCTGCATTTTTGGCATTTATCCATTAAAAAATAAAAACTCCGTACAATTTTGATTTTTGAAAATAACTATTATTATAATCTTATAAATAACCCTTCCGCCTAACTAACTCACCGAAAACAGCCTCACCATCGAATTAATGAAAAATCAATAACACACATTATTGTTTTTCAAGTTATTGTTTTTCTCGCAAAAGTAAGAATAAATACTAATAGGAAAATTTAGAAAAAAAAAAAAAGTTATATTTAAAAACTACATTAAATCGTTAAACTACATCGCGCTGCTCCTCGTTAGTTTTATACATTTTTTATTCTGAAGTTAAGCTATGCCATTCCAAGACCATAATTCGTATTATTTTTTTTAAATAGTTTTATATTTTATAGGTCGAACGTACTTTGTAAGCATCCATATTGCCTAAGTTGCATTCCTTCTTTAATAAGAATACTTTGACTATCCAACTATCATAGTAAACAACCACTATTCAATGGAGAACAATTGTGAGGTAGACTTTTGTCCACCTAAATCAGTCATTTTACAACACTGAGCGATTGGAGGAGAGATACCTAAGAAGTTAGCCGAGGTGTAGATGGGAAGATGGTTACGTACACACATTGTGTGATGGTAGTACTAGGTTCATTATTATAAGATTACAAATACTGACCAGATGTAAAATGAAGGCAAAAAATAAGGCTGCTCTCTATATATTACAGAAATCAAATATTACAGTAGATAGCAGAAAAACATTGAAAATAAAAACATTTTTCAGGCGTTACATTCAATATATATATATATATATATATATATATATATATATATATATACCTGAGTGAGGTGTTTGGTCATCGATTGTTGATATCTAGTATCGGAGCCTCTGGATTCGCCTAGCCTTATTATTATTCCTTGAATTGAGACATCAGCTGGAAATAGATCTATTATATCATAAATGCTGTTGTAGGTGCAATCATCCGGATGCCATTCACTGCCAATCGTAGTTCGCCGTTATCAGGCCACTCTTTTTCCGTGTCTGTCAGTATTTTCTGTTATTTAGCTACCATTTTCTGATTTATTTTTTACTTTCCCTTATCTATATACGAAGTTTATAGGGGAAGTATTGCGATCGTGAAAATTTTCGAATTCGAGGTTTCAACGGAAATACACATTTTAAGGTCCACTGAGTCCAAATGACCAAGCCTTGCAAATTGGTCTATGTGTCTGTGTGTCCGTGTGTCTGTGTGTATGTGAACAGCCTAGCTCAATAACAAAAAGTTGTACGATACTCAAATTACGTATTTAAGGTAGGAATACGGCTGTGATGTTACTTTTTCGTCAAAATCGACTAATCGATTTTACACTTTTTTTACAATTTTCTCGAAAATGGCTCTAACGATTTTGATGAAAATTGGCTATAAATTATTCTTCATAAAGACCTTTAACTTTTCAATAAGTAGTAAACCACCGAGGCATTTCATGGAATAAAGTTACGATGAATATTTTATTTGCGCATAGCTTAAAAAGTATACATTTTACGGTAAAATATGTATAGAATTGTATGAGAGGCTATAAAATTATCTAAAAAACAATAAAAGAATCATCAAAATCAGACCAGTATTAGCAAAGATACAGCGCATCGGACTAACCGGAATTAGCTATTATATCATGGATTTTACAATTGTTTACAATTTTCTCGTAAACGGCTCCAACGATTTTGGTGAAACTTGCCTAATGTCTTCACCTTAAAGGCCTTTAACTTTTCATGTATGTTGTATGTAGTACGAAAAAGTGCAGGGAAAAAAGTTATGACGAAAAGAATATTTTATTTGCGTTTAACTTAAAAAGCATGCAATTTATAGTAAATTATGTACAGAATTATATGAAAGGTTATTAAAGTATTTAAAGAAAAAAAAAATCATCATAGTCGGACCAGTATTAGCAAAGATACAGTGTATTTTATGAGGAGCATAAAATAGATGGATAACCGAGCGCATACGAAAGGATCCTCCCACCAATCCGCCAATCTGTTGTAAACAATACGCTTTGTAATAAAGTAATTTAAGAATACAAAAAGGAAATTAACTTAATAATTTCTACTTTCACATTATTTAACGGAAAGAAAATGTTTCCATGAAAACTAAACCAGAAACTTTTAAAATATATTTGCAACTTGACAAAGTTAAAATATATAGGTAGTGTACAGAATTGTTGTACTAAGATTGTTTAAAAAACTGTTATATTATACCTAAGTGGGAGAAGATGTGAAGAAGTGAATGCTGCTGAGTTTATTAGAAGCAGTGTTTATGCGAACTCTTAAAAATTATATTAAAAATATAATTATTATAGGACGGTAAGGGAAAGTTGTATGATGCGCGCACCGCACCAGATTTTTTTTTTACTTTTAGCTTTCATTTGATATATATATCATATTTCAGCTTTCATTTGATATATACACATATATATATATATATATATATATATATATATATATATATATATATATATATATATATATATATATATATATATATATATATATATATATAATGAAAGCTAAAAGTAAAAAAATCAGAAAATGATAGCTAAATAACAGAAAACCACTGACAGACACGGAAAAAGAGTGGTCTGATAACGGCGAACTACGATTGACAGTGAATGACATCCGGGTGATTGCACCTACAACCAGCTGATGCCTTAGTTCAAGGAATAATAATAAGATTAGGCGAATCCAGAGGCTCCGATACTAGATATCGACAATCGATGACCAAACACCTCACTCAGGTATCTAGAGACTTAAATACACAAGACAAGACCTGACACTATCCTTCAGCCTACGTCACAATCGACCAACCCATCGGTTTAGCGATGATTACCTCTTTAGTATTCTGTTCCTTATCTATCCTAACAATTGCGTCGCGAATCCTTCTGAATTCGAAACTGGATACATCTTAAGGGTGGGCTTAAATCACAGCGGCGATAAACGATAAGAGAGTCAATACTAGGGAAGCGAAGTAAACCTAACGATGCTCTCCATTGTCGTGTTTATAGTGGAGCAACGCTTTAAGCCACACGTAATAGGAGCGTCCATTCTAGTCTCAACCATCAATAGAGTATGGATGTTGAATTGTTCAATTAAGTATTTATCAGACCCTCATTGTGTGACAAATTAAATGGGTCTCCTATGAATATTACAACCATTTGTCGAGAATTTTCTATAACGAGTAGTCAAAAGTTTCTATATTCATTCGCATATATTCAACAAATATTATTTGATGCTGTCTTAAATGTTTATCGAGATTATAAAACTCCCCAAGTATATACCTCCCGGTGGACTGCAAATCAGCCTTCAGCGAAATAATATTTTGTAACACTTGGTGACAAACGCATTTCTTCTTTTTCGGAACCACTCATTATAAAGTGACAGTTTTTACTCGGAATTCATATTTTTAAAATCTCGTAGCTATGTAAACACTAACCATATGAAACCAGAGATCCAAGCTTCACTTTAGCGATTAATCGTTGCTCTCAACGATAATCGCAGCTTCAGCATAAGTCCACCCTTATACAGACCAAATATTGTAAGCAATACTTTGATTTTGAAGATTTATCTGTAGGTGCTGCTCCGCCTTCCACTTTAGCGATCGAGTTCTGCCCTATTAAATATTAATAAATAGTAGGAACGCACTCATTATCAGTCATTTAACAACAGAAGAATAACCGCAATTCCCACCTATGGCCTAGGTTATCTTTTATCAAGAATTTCGTTCTTTTTAGATATTGTAGACCCTATATAAATAAACTTATACTAAGATATACACAAGGACCAACGAAATCACTGCCATTTCTATCTGCAAGCATGCCCATCGTTCATCAACGTTGTTGTGTTTAATTTAATTGCTTCAGCATAGCATGGATGCTTTATCAGAACAGTTTCTTTCACATTATGAATTACCATTATAATGACCTACTCCTACTAATTGAATTTAATATTTTGAAACTTAATGAATATAAATCATTTTGGAATACAAATTACCGTTTCGGACTCATTCAAACGCTAACGACATGCGCGTCCTTACTACTCAAGGGATAAGCAGACAAAAAAAAAATTATGCAAGCACTCGACCAGTTATCTCAAGTGTCTATTATGTTATATTTTTTTTTCCGTTTCAACTCGTACTACGCAGTTAAGGTAAGAATGAAGACACTCATGTTTTATTGCGAAATATTTTAAAAGTATTATGCGAATTGAGAATGAGCTCAATGCCATTAAAAACAGAGATCGCAGGGCATATCGATTTTCAGGAATTGATGGATAATTACGGTTCATTGGGCAAAAGTCCAATCATTTTTAGAGTTATCTTATTTATAAATAAAAATATTATTTTCTTTCAATATTATAAATAACTAATAGCAAGGGTTTAAATGAAAAATATTTTTAATAGAAATAAACATTGAGAGAAAATATAACAAAATCTCTTTTACAATAAGATATAAGCTACAACTGAAACAAATGTAGCACCACAAAGTATTTTGATTAGGATATATTGTTTCAGGCTTAGGATTAAATGCAAGCCCCGAGCGTGGGCGGAGATACCATCTGCTCTGACAGTGATGAATTCCAGGAAGATTATTCGCTAAAATATGCAGAACTGTTTCATGAACTCACCAAACTGACAGTTTGCACATCAAATAAAGCTGAATCAATACAGAGCCATATCTGAAAACAGTTTCGAGGGAGACATTGCAACGTAATTATTAAAAGGATTAATGCTTTGGTAGGATCAACTAAACAGCAATTGATATAAGATAAAGGTCTTTTACCTTTGTACTGACTGAGATGATACCAATAAAAGGGATATACACGTACGTACGCTCGCACATACACATATATATAACTTCATCTCATTCAATCCATGAACCCCATTAACCAAATTAAGGATTTAACATAATTTTTATCACATCGACATCGATCAAGCCAGTAATCTTAGATAAACATGATTTATTACCTTATTTATTTTCTTCTGTGCCCGTGTTCCTATCTCAACGAGGTCATAATTTCTATTGCCAAGCACAGGTCGGGACACACTTGACCGCAATGAGCCCGCACCTGTTCGGCAGTGTCAAGCGTAGTCCTGTTTAAAACACAGTTATCCATCATTTAAGCACGAACTTTGGTCATGTCTGATTGTGGGACGCAGGACGCAGGACGCAGTCGTTAGTGTACAGTGTTCAATCAGAAAGTGATCATCAGATAATGTGTGTAATATGTGTAAATACATATTCCAGCTTTCTTCTATGAAACTGAATAGAAAGAGCAGTTATACGAATGGATCCATGGATGTATGGCATTTCGCTTGTGATATATGTTGTTAGAAATATTACCAAAATAATTATTACTCTAATAATAATAATAAGAAAAGGCTTAGCGAACCCGAAGGTTCGATGCCGATACCACCAATCGTTGTCTACAAATCTCGTTCGTTACTGAGCCCAACAACTTTACAAGCCCATTTCAACAGTCGCGATGATATCACTTCGATTATATTAACAGGGTGCATGCTCCGCAATTCCACGTTGTATAACCTCCTAAGTTCTCCATCCTTTATCGGACCATATATTTTACGCAATACCTTATTCTCGAAGAACTTAAGGCGTTGTTCGTCTTTCAAGGTCAGCGGTCACGTTTCACACCCTACAAGATAATAGTTTTATATATTCTAACTTTTAAGTTTCTGGACAAAACGCGCGACCTAAGTAATCCTGATAAGTAATTATTACTAGCATAAAAAAATCTGCGCATAACACAAGTTTCACTTACCACAATTTAATAGTTATCGTGAAGCGTGTTACAAAGCGTGGTGGGAGTTCGGTCTCATCCGTCTTCTTTTGGAAACTTTCTGCATTCCATCAGTAGCTGTTCCCACACGGACCCACTCGCAAACACCATTTTGCGAAACTTGGTTATTTGGAGAAGCAGAGGACCTTAAAACGTGTATTTCCGTTGAAAAAACAGATTTGATAATCTCATGAACTTTTTGGCATTATGAAAAAACATTTTATTTAATTTCTGTTTTGACGGGGTTAGAGAAAGGAGGAGAATATCTGAATCTAGTTTGTTTGCACATGGTTGTTAACCGCAAAAACAATATATTTCGAATCTTGCCATAAGCAGAATGATTCTAGAAAATGAGAAATGGCAAATGAGAGGCAGTGTCCATGCATAAATAAATGCAATAAAAAATTCGATTCCAAAAAAATCACAACAAAAAATTTCAGCGAAAATCCTCCAAACCAAATATTATTTTATTCCTAATTCGACAATAGGAATTTAATTAATCTTTTCCTAGTACCGAGGTATAGCTGTGTGATTTAAAGAAACAGCTGACAGCGAATTTTATATATTTGGCGCAAATTCAAGAATCTTAAGTGTTCACGACACACCGATCGGTATCAGAAGGAATTTCACTAATGTTCAAAGAAATAGAAGAAGAAATAGCCCTTCCAATTATTTACGAAAATCCCTTCTTTTAGCCAAATTAGTGATGAAAGACATTCAATTAACTGTCCCAAGAAGGCTGATCAATTTAAATCTTTCTGAATATTATACTGAAAACGATTTATATGGATATTTTTTTATATTTATGCAATGTTATTGTACTTAAAGTGGCTATTGTAATTTTTTCAAGAGTAATATTAGTGTTATACTTAAAACTTCATGCTTTATTACATAAAATGTAGCTGTAAAAAAGAAATTTTAAAAAAGTTGATTCGATTTGCTTACGTATTTTTCAGTTGATAACTGAAGTTGATAACTCTCGGAATAATTTAATTTTTTTTTTTATTGTCAATTTTGTATTTAATTCCTTTTCTCTTTAAACAAAAACGGCAAAAAATGATGTTGAAACTGTCGTATAAGTATAAATTAAAAGTTTAATAATGATTTTAAAACTATATTTTTTTTTCTACAGGTCATTGATATTCATTAAAATATATTAAAAGGAAAATTATAATTTATTAAAAACGACTCTACGAATTTTCATATATTTTAGTTCAATAGTTTTATTTTTCCTAGGAGAGAAAGTTTTGAGAAGAAACCAAGAAAATTATAGAAAAACGTACCTTTTCTCTAGTATATAATTATTGATATACTCATATAAAACAGAATGGCGCCAAATTTCATATCGTTAAAAAAAATCTGAACTTTAGAATGATTTAGACCTAGATTTCAGATAAAGAAGTGGAGAATAATCATAAAAGGGTACTTTACTTGAAGATCATACATAATAAGCTTACATCAAAAATTATATTTAAATTAAAAGAGAAATCATATGTTTCGATAATAAAGGTTACAAACGCAATTTTGTTTCCAATCCAATTAAACATTTTTGATTACTTGTTTTAAGTGTTAAAATTGAGTGTTTATCTCCCCATTTGTGAGATCAACAAATCTGCAGTATGAGAATAAGATATTAGTTAAGTGGGTTTTTCCGCTTAAAATATCGAAACTGTCGATTTCCAATGCTTTATCCAGTGATATTGACAGTTTTATTAATATGTAAATTGATAAATATTTCTATGTCTTCTTTTGGAGAAATCATTTGTAAGATCTAACAGTCAAAATTTTAGTAATTTCAAACCCTCTCTATATAATTTGTTGGCAATATACCAGCGAGGAGTATTAAACAAAATCGAGCTTATCGATAACACAAAGTAATAAAACCGCAAGTTAATCGGTTTTTATTTACTCACGTTATCATTTGACAGAGGATTGTACTTAAATTAGACCATGTCACCATACAGGAATTTTTTTTTTTTTAGGAATCGCTCTATAGCAACATATCCCTCACCTTTCATCGATATCAGTTTAGTAGCTTAGGATAATTAGGAGGTACGAAATTTTAGAATTCTTCGACTGATGAGGACTCTACCAGGAATGAGCAAAGTGAAAACTCGAAAGTTTAAAAATATATATATAAATTTAATATATAATTATATATATATATATATATATATATATATATATATATATATATATATATATATATATATATAAATTATATATTTTTTTTTTCTTCTTTTTTTTCTAAGGTACATTAATATTAGCGAAAAAGTATGCACTCCGATTACAGTAAACTTATACTAATTCTAATACATAAAAAAAATGCTACAGATGAATGTATGGGTCAGCATCCCTAAAAGAAATAAGGCCTTACAGTTTGCAATTAGTTGGGTGGATCAGCTATATTACTCATAATCTGCATTTTGGTTTTGGAAATGAAACAGGTCCTTTATTTAAGTATCTACCCATTCAATTATATTCACGGTGCTTAAACCCGGTTCTAAACTTAATATTTTGTTATGAAATTATGAATAATTTCGAGAATCGAACCTAGCAGCTATACTTCAAAGGCGTGTGATGCAATCATTTAACCACAAAAATTGTCAGCACATGAGCAAAAGAAAATCAATGCCTATTTTAGTCACTTATGGGTACTTTGTAAGTACCTAATTTTTATAATTTATGTTATATATTTAAATTAAATAAAATAGATTCAGATATAATTCAGAATGTTGAAAGCATTTAATTTATTAATAAACGCTTTTGATACAGATCCTTTGATCCGTAAATACACCACTTTTTTTAAGTAACAATTAAGAAATATTAAATTTGGGATGGCTTTCTTTGAATTATAAAAAAAAAAAAGGACTCTGAACCAGGCCTTTGCTAAAAAATATAAGTTGCCTTTCAGGACTACAGACCTTTGGGGATAAAGATCCAACATTTAGACTGTGATAAACAGCACTGTAAAGATAAGTAAGAAAATGACTGGACAAACAAGGACCAAAACACGTGCTGTTTCAATGGGGGACTATATTTTTTATAGGGAGTTCTTGCCAAAGTCCAGCTGAAGCCTTAGTTTTAATGGAAACCCAACGCGAATTGGATCGGTTTACCGGGCAATTAGCTTAGAAGTCGGGCAGAGAGTGATTTATAATTAAAGTTTAATCTAAGAATACACAGCTATATTTAGATAAGCATATTGACAGTAAATAATCTTCTAGGACTAATTTATAATATTATGAACAGATAAAGGAATAAATACAAATGGAGATAAAGAAACCTAGCGGTTTTTTAGCTAGCAGTTATTGCTAGTATATAATTGGTTATAATTTCGAATCACAGTTATAAAAAAAAGCTACTAAAAATTAACCATTTTACATGTTACAGATATATTTTCTATTTTTATGAGATAAAATACCGTATATAAATTAATTTGTAATTAAAAAAAAATAGAAATTAACAAGGTAATAAACAGGAGCTATCTCAAGCTTTAATATTTTTAAGTAATCAATGCTAATCAAGAAAACTAAATAACTAAAAAAAACAAAAAAACTGTAACAATGTGAACCAAGCTAGCAGCAACTCCATTTTTAGAGCTTTAATGCTGTAGTAATCCAAGGTAAGCAGCTAAACGAAATATCAGTTGGAAAATGACGCTAACTAGCACATATTTGTGGCAAATCAATGTTAGCAATTTTTTGAAACAGTTAATCGCTTTCAAGTTTCAACTCTTTGATGCTTGATTTAAACTTGGAAAGAGCAGAACGTGACATTATTATGGCAATTATTTATAAGCCTAAATGGTAGTTAACAGCTGATAAAAAGAGAATAAACAGTTTAACAATAGAAGACTGTTCATTACTAACCCACTTCTAATCACAACATAATGAAAATCTATCTTGGTCCAAATAATGTAATAAAGTTAAAAACCTTAAGTCTCTCAAATACATTGAAAAGTGTTACCTCCCTTGGTCTTCAGTATATGTGGACCAGTCATTGAGGATCTATCTCTATTTGGATGTCTGTTGATGTGAAAGTGCTATTTCTGTTCTGCATTTACATGATACTATGGATCGGAATTAGGGATAATATTAAAGAGGTAAGTAATCTGTGTCTTGGAAAAAGGGACAATAAAAAGAATAAACCGTGGTTCGATAATGATTGTCTAAACTTGTGCGAAAAAAGAAGAACCGCGAAACTAAAAGCTTTGAATAATCCAAGCGATAACAATGTTGCTAATTTCCGGGCCTTGATGAATGAAACGTCCAAATTCCTCAAAAATAAAAAACGAGAATATCTTAAAAACAAAATAATAGAGATAGAAACTAATAGAATTAGTCCAAGCGATAACAATGTTGCTAATTTCCGGGCCTTGATGAATGAAACGTCCAAATTCCTCAAAAATAAAAAACGAGAATATCTTAAAAACAAAATAATAGAGATAGAAACTAATAGAATTGAAAACAACGTAAGAGACATGTACAAGGGTATAAACAGATCGCGTAAACAGTTTGAACCAGCAATGAATGGAATTAGAGATGAAAATAACAATATCTTGGCCAATCCGGGGGACATTGTGAATAAATTTAAAAAACACTTTGAAAGTATTTTGAATTCGAGAAATAATAATCAATCTCCTCCTTCTGAATATCAGAGTGCTGAACCGTTAATTGAAGAACCGAGTAAGGAGGAAGTTGAAATAGCCATCGGAAAATTAAAATCTCATAAAGCAGCGGGAATCGACAACATTTCCAGTGAAATAATAAAAGCGTGCGGTGAAGCTGGAGTTTCTAAAATACATTTTTTGGTTAAAAAGATCTGGGAAAATGAAAAAATGCCCGAAGAATGGAAAGAATCTATACTTATTCCGATTCACAAAAAAGGTGCGAGGACGGAGTGTAATAACTATCGCGGAATATCACTCCTCCCGGTATGTTATAAAATATTCTCGTTGATCCTAACTAGTCGAATCACGGAATATGCCGAGGAAATTATCGGAGACTACCAATGTGGTTTTAGACGGAACCGATCAACTATCGATCAAATATTTTCCTTACGGCAAATATTAGAAAAAAAATTAGAATTCAACGGTGTAGTTCATCAGCTTTTTGTGGATTTCAAAAAGGCTTATGATTCCATTGATCGCCGGAGACTGTATAACATTTTGATTGAGCAGGGAATACCGAAGAAGTTAGTAAATCTAGTAGGGATGTGCATGACCGAAACATTCAATAAAGTTAGAATAGGTAATTATTTTTCGGAGAAATTTGAAGTTCGCTCGGGGTTAAAACAAGGCGATTCCCTTTCACCTGTCCTATTTAATTTAGCATTAGAGTATGTCATTAGAAAGGTAATGCTTACCGAAAGGGGTTTAGATCTGGGTGGTAGAATATCCGTGCTGGGGTTTGCGGATGATTTGGTATTATTAAGTGAGGACGCGGAAACTATAAAACTGAATACAGCAACGTTGATGACAGCTGGGAAAGAGGTTGGCCTCAAAATAAATACGGATAAGACGAAATATATGGTTAGCAATAGAAACAGAGGCGATTTTGAGGATATAGATATAGGAGAAAATAGGTTTGAACACGTTGAGAAATTTAAGTATTTGGGGTCTGTGATTACTAGAAAAAACGAAATCCAAGAGGAAATAAAGGCGCGGTTAAAGGCGGGAAATGCTTGTTATTTTTCGGTGTCAACATTACTTAGGTCGCGCATTTTGTCCAGAAACTTAAAACTTAGAATATACAAAACTATTATCTTGCCTACAGTTCTGTATGGGTGTGAAACGTGGCCGCTAACCTTGAAGGACGAACAACGCCTTAAGGTATTCGAGAATAAGGTACTGCGTAAAATATTTGGTCCGAAAAAGGATGAGTCAACTGGAGAGTTTAGGAGATTACACAACGCGGAATTACGGAGCATGCACCCTGTTAATATAATCGAAGTGATATCATCGCGACGGTTGAAATGGGCTTGCAAAGTTGTTGGGCTCAGTAACGAACGAATTCCTAAAAAGTTAATAAACGCTGAGCTGACTGGTAAACGTCCGAGGGGTAGACCGAAACGTAGGTGGGAGGATAGTATTAAGAGTGATCTAATGAATTTGGGTTTGGAAGGTAGTCGGTGGACCGAGATTTGTAGACAGCGATTAGTGGTATCGGCATCGAACCTCCGGGTTCGCTAAGCCTGTTATTATTATTATTATTATTTACATGATACATCGTTTCTTTCTCTGTCTTGATGATGCCGGTAATAAACTGGTATTTGTGAGACATAATGACCTCAACAGTATTTTTCAATAAATTTTCGGTTTCATTAATTAGGAGATTTTTCATCGAATTAAAAATAAAAAAAAAAAATCAGAATGTATTTAAGAAACTGCTATTTTTTTCATCACTTCATTAACACTCAATAATTCATGATTAATGATGACAACTAAAAATATCCAACCAATCCGACGGTGGCCTGAAATTTATGACTTATTCTATGGCATTTCAAAATAATACTTTAGCAACAGAATAAACCCTCGATTAATAATTCTAATCGAAATTTCCTAACATAGTGTTGAAATAATCGGTTGCTATTTGGATCAGTTTAATTCTAATAATTCACATTATCAGCTGAAAGAAAAAAAAAAGGATTGTAATATAATCATAGCGATCCAATACTAATGAGGATTGAAAACATGTTAAATCTGAGAATCACTACAATGCATTGCACATTGCACAACTTAAACCTAGACTTTTGTGAGTGATCAGAATTAATGGTTAATGTATCAAATTATTTATATATGTACATTGATATAAAGTTATAAAATAGAAGCACGTATGGAAATACGAGAGAGGAATCTCTCTCTCCAAACGACAGTCGAACATGAAGTAGACTTAATTCTCATAAACATTACTTCATTATTGTGCCTAACAAAGTTTGAAATTAGCCTTTACATTGCCATACTCAAGAAGAAAACTCTGTATCCCCCATTGCCACTTATTAAAAATAATCCAACTACATCACAGACTCTAAATATCTTTGTTTTATTACAAAAAAATTGATTATTTAAGCCCATGATTAATCTAGGTTAATTTTTAAAAATAATATTTGTATTTCAATTATCAACGGTTTTGATCAACTACTTATTAAAATTGCCATTTCCTGAAGTAAAGTGGGTTGAACCTACGAAAAACGATCTTCGTGACACTTTCGGAGACAAATGAAGCTCTTTCCATTCAACATGGAAAGGGAAAAGTCCCGATGTTGGGGGAAAACTATCACAAAGCCGAGCTCAAAGGAGCAACCTGTTGCACAATCGGGTCCATACCAAGCGTAAATATCATTTAAGTTTACCATCGTCGGGAAAATATCTGCTAATAATTCTCAACTGTTTGTAGGAGCGTTTAAAAGGATAAAATGGCTAAATGCGCTTAATTTTTAGTAGTGACAATAAATTAGTAATGTCATTTTTAAGAAGCTATTTATACAGTTTTTGTTTCCACATTAATTGAGGAAATTAAAAAACTTTAATAAGATTAAAGATTCCATATTAACGAAAAATAAAATAAAAATAGCATTCGACAAATAGGTTAATTGTGAATAACATACATAATACATTACCCTCCGATCTGATGAAATGTAAGAATTTCAAATTCAAATCTAAAACTGAAAGTCATGGAGATGTCAATTTGACGTGTGATGCATATTTTACATCCATTTTCTATGACACAACTTCCTCAAGCATACTAATCTTTTTGAAAGCCAGTCAATTATGGTAAAAACTGTAAAGTCTGACTTAAAAATTATATATTCAGAAATAACTGACATGATTTTATAGAAAGTTGCTCAGGCATTTGACAGGTTCTGACACCAGAGACTTCTCAAGACAAGACGCTCTAATAAGAAACACATTCAGAGACAAGCAATTTTAGAGTTAAAACCAATTACACAAGCATTAAGCTTCGAGGTTGACATAAACTGCCAAATAGAGACATAGGCCAACTGACTTAAAGACCCACTACAAATATTAAACGAAAAAAACAAATTAAACCAATAGACTCGTTCAAGACATGGATGGCCACACCAGTGATGCCCGACCAAATGTAGATAAAAGAAAGGAGGCTGGACGAGTCATCATAAACATCCATAAGTAATATAGAACTAATACCAAGAATCTTTATTGGTCATATCAGACATTCAATTTTGACTGTCTTAAATTGAATAATATATTGTTTTGAAATTTTAATCATTAGATAAAAATAAAGCAAACGATATATGTTCTCCACAAAGGAAAAACAGATACTAAAAAAAGATTAATCATAATTAATTTTATTTTTATGAAATCATAGTCAACCATCCAGACGCTTGGTCAAAAATGTTAATCATTGACAGAGTTCAAGAATACATTAATTTCACTTAAAATCTTTCGATCGCCAGATATCTCAATGTACTATAGAAATATAAGCTATCTCATAATTATAGGATGACCTTCAATTGGCCTTGTTAAATTGAAACAACTTTTCATTTTTATTTTTAGTATATACTTATTTACAAATAAGTAGTTTCTTTGATAATCATTATCTATTTATAACACATATACAACTAAATATTGAATTATAATTACAATACGCGAAGATCCTACGTCTTATGTCCATTTTTAGGAAACGAGTTTTTCTGAAAGATATTAATCACACAAATAAATTTTAGGCTTATAATTATTAATCTTTTCATTTGGTTTTGACAAGGGTCGGTGGAAGGAAATACGTAGGCTGGGATTGGTGGTCAATCTTTCGGTTTCGCTCAGCCGTCTGTTTAGTATTATTAATTATTTAATTTTAATTTTTCATATGTTAACTTGTGCTTTATTTCAGCCACATTAATAATGGTTTCATTATTAACTTTGTTCCTCCTCATAAATTTAGTTATTTTTTTATTTATAAATTTAAATATAAAACCATACTTCATAGCTCCCTCCAATTGTTTTTTCCTTTTTAATGGATTAAAAATTCCTCTTTGCATCTCCTCTTCTATTTACCATTCTCACTAACACCATAGATGAGGACTCTCAAAAAACATCAATTTTAAGTCAGTAGCCTTCAATTAAACAATTTATTATAACATGATAAATTATTAAGAAAAAAAGACTTTTCATAATATAGATTATGTGAAATTCATCATTCATAAATAATTGAAAGATGATTGGAAACCAATAATAGTAGCTCACTGTCTAAAACAAGTACCTGACCTAGACAAGTTGAGGGGAACGGAGCTAAATTTATGTTTGAGGGAGTTGGGTCTTCCTCCTTCCAAACTCCTAATTCACTTCATAAAGAATAATATGATTCCCACCAATTTTTTTTTTTAATTTTTAAAAATATTTTTGAATCAAATTAATACTTTAAGAAGTCATTATTAGACCCCACGCTTTATTGCACACAAAAAAACTTTATTAAACCAGCCATTATAAATAAGTGATTATTCATAAGTAAAAAGGTAAGTATAAAAGAACATAATATAATCATTCGTGACATGAAAGGCTGCTCTTTTGCAACATAACATAATGGGTATATAATAATAAATAACATAGATATCATTATTAAATTAATAATAAATTAAAAATAACTGATCGAATGGTATTTTCTCGTTGAAGCGTTTTAGTAGCCAATGTTTATTATCCAGAATGCCTTTTCAAAGGTTCCTACACAGCAACGGTATAGGATGCATGAACAGTAATTTATGATTACTACAATAAATCATCTTAATTATTCTTGAACCATATATTTCTATAATTCAATTCAAACGTGTTTTACGATAGAGTAAATTTATTCATCAATAAAACAACACAAAAGCTCGATGACTTCACGACTCATAAAAGTTAATTATTTTCATAAAATCTATAAATGAAAAGGCACTATTTTTTTCTATCGCGCATGCTCTTTTCGAATTACTGATACTGCTGAAGTTTTCATGGATATAGAAATCGTTCATTAGATTTTCGCGGGCTCTGATTCCGTTTTTTTATTTCAATTTTTTATCGAACATGCGCAAAATTTGAAAATTTGAAAAATACGATCAGAACTCGCGAAAACCTAATAAACAATTTCTATATCAAAGAAAACTTTAGCCGTATTAAAGCGCTTGCGCGATCAAAAGTTCAATTAAAATCAGTACCATTGAAAATCTAATAAGAGGTTTCTGTAACAATGAAAACTTCATCAGCAACATATAATCAAAATGCGCATGGTCAATAAAAAAATCAATTAGAAAAATGGAATCAGAACCTTCGAAAACCAAATAAACGATCCCTATATTAATGAAAACTTCAACAGCAACGGACAATCAAAATGCTCATGGTCGATAAAAAAATGGAATCATAACCTTCGAAAACCAAATAAACGATTCCTAGAATCGTTTCTTCATAGAAGACTTCTTCAGTAATAGAAATGCAATATGCGCATGCGCGATCAAAAATCCAAATAAAAAAATGGAATTAGAACCCTCTAAACTCTACTAACCGATCCCTTTATCATAGAAAACTACAACAGCAACGGAAAAGCGAAATGCGCATGAGCGATCGAAAATCCGATAGTAAATTCGGAAATAGCGCCCTTGAAAGCCTAGAAAATGATACCTTTACCCAAGAATTTTGAAAACTAATAATTAAATAAAAATTACCGTGGTCGAACAAAATTTCGATAGTATATTTGACATTAGCAGCTTCGAAAACCTAATGAAAGATCGTTATAACCAGATCGATAAAATCCAACACCTTCCGGTCCCTCTCGCTCTCTAAATAAACAAAAAATAATAAATATTTAAAAATAAATAAAGAACAATTTTATTTCAAAAATCTAAACTATTTGAAATTAGCACTTAATAATATCAATTAACTTATAAACGAAAAAAAATGTCGGAAGAATATGCCAAAATTATTTCAAAAATCATTATTACAATTAAAATAATTGCTTTTGAATAATAAAATAGAATTAATTCATGCTCGGTTGGGTTACAATTGAAACGGAAAAGATTACAATTGAAATGGAAAAAGTTACATCTGAATTGGAAAGGATTACAATACAAATGGAAAATAGGATAATTGATTAGGAAAAGGTTATAATTACACATCTCTATTGATCAGCCCTTTTTTTTTTTTTTTATCTTTTAACTATTTTTATTGAGTAATATTCTCTTCTGTCTCTCAACGGACTACGATAATAGTATTCAAGTAAGAAAAATAAAATAAACTTGTATAAAATAAACATAACGAAAACCCGAGCCAGGCTTCTCCCCACTTATGGAGGGAAAAGCATTGAAAGCCATTGGAGACTGAGCGAAGACGCTATAGTGGCAGACACACAGAGCTTGAGTAGATAATCCGACCATTGCCAGAACTCCAATATACATATTTTTAATAGTACTCAAGGCCACTCCGTTTTAACCTTCGAAGATTGTAGGAATGGGTAGAACTGGTAGGGATTGTGCTAAAAGATGTGGATGAGTAAGGTTCTGGTGAAATGTGGAGAATTAGGATGAAATGAGGTCTAAAAAAATGGGATATTAAGGTCATGATATTAGGTATTGTTGGAAGGACTTTGGGCTGAAGGAATGGATGTTCGAAGATTTAGCTGTCTCCTGCAGCTGGAGTCCTTAGGATCATATAGGTTTCAGAATTGTCTTGTAAATTAGTAGTTTGTTGTCAACTGAAAGCTGAGATTTTCTATTTTGTAATCTATATAATCGATAAAATCGTTGGTTAATCTCTTGTCTTTTAAGTTTAGCATGTGGGTTCCGTGACAGTCCAGTCCTTTTAAGGCTGTTAAAATGAGTTGTACTATCACTGCTCTACATTAATATGATTTCCATTACTGATAACGCATGTATTGGCAAAAAGTTGGCTTTTTTTTTGTTATTTGAGATACTTTTTTTTTTTTAATATTCCAATTTTTATCTAACAATCGCTTTTGTCTGTTTTTTTTCTAGTTTTTGGTTCATTATTTCGAGTGGCATATAAATTAATCCGCAGGTACCTTGAACAACATACAGTATAATGAGCTTAATAACTTTTTTACCCCTTCATCTTAATTACATTATGCAACTAACTATTAATGTTGTTTATTCATCTTTAACGCTCCTATGTGATACAACTAAGTTAGAAAGGGCGCTTTGTACGCAGGTTTCCAATCTATTCCAGTCAGAACTGAATATATTGGTGCGTGATTATTAATTATTTTAGTATTATTATCTAGATCGACTATTAATTCGTTGGCCATATCATTAATAAATATAAACAAATAAAGTATATAGAATAGACTAAATATATAGGAATAGATTAAATTGAATCATGACACTATTCAACAAAAAGTTGAGAAAGGACGTACATAACAAGCGTCTTCTCAGTGATTTTTACATTGTTTTTCAGACTTCTTTACTAAAAAAAAACATTAGAGCAGAATATATTCATATCCTCACACAAACCACTTACAAAACGTAACACAGCGATGGTTTGTTACATTATTTATAAGCAATGCACTTTTAAAAAGGTATTACATCTAGATGATTGTTACACGAGAAGCAAATCTCGGTTCTAATAATAAAATACAAAATAAACTATACAGAGAGTCCTGCCGAATCCTTTTCTCCACACATTGCGGTTCTAGTCAGGTCTACAAGTTCATAGCCCTACTCCAATGCTGTCACCACGAAGGATATTCACCTCACCAGTCTCTCTCAGCTAACCTAGAAAATTGTAGGTTCCTTTTCTCAGAGACATGTCTAACGACCACTTTTATGTCAGTGGTCTCATAATAACTGAAAGATTTTCGCAAGATTATTTAGGAAAATCACATAATAATTTGTATTCTATTTCAAATCCGACAAAACAAACACCAAAATTTCGTCCTACTCATGATCTCGAAAGAACACTTACTATTCAAATTGATGCGCACTAATTTTTCAGAAAAGATGACGAGCAACCAAAAGCCAGTGCTAAAAATACAATAAAATGCAATACAATTTATCCTCAGATTTATTTCGATTATATTATTAATTCGATTATATATATATATATATATATATATATATATATATATATATATATATATATATATATATATATATATATATATATATATATATATATATATATATATATATATATATATATACATACATATACATATATACATATACATATATATATATGGGGTTTGATTAAATTGGTATTGCACCATTTGTAAACTAGTCCCCAACTTTTCTAGTCATTAATGTTTATTTTATATAAACAGTGACCACCAGTGACTGAAATGCCTAAACAGATTTTATACATACATTTACACATTTGCTTACAAATTAATAATTCTGAAATTTAACTGATTAAAAAAAAATGTCTAAGGAATACATGACAGTTACATTAATTGTTGAACAAACCAAGAACCTTGTTTTTCATCCGTTAAATAGAAGGCGAGTAATGTGAAACCCCAGAGAGAGCTGCCAAACCAAACCCCAGAGAGAGCTACCAAACCCTGAAAAGCTGATCAGCTTTGAGTGCAAATGAATTTCGAACTCTCTGAATAGTCTAGTAACAACTTGACAAATATTATTGCGATTAATCGAAAAAAAAAATAAGACAAGGAAAAGCCATTAGTTTTAGCATAAATTTCAATTTATTAGATGATATGGAAATGACCTTAACAATTTTCGCAGAAACTACCGTTTAAATGTTGACCCCAGTGTCACTAACCCGCTAACCTATTGAGTTGCTAAAGAAACCGGTTTTCAACCCAAACAGGTCCAATCCTCAGCTGCATAAGAGAATTCAGGTTTTAAGAAATTTTATTGTTACGAATTGGGGCTCAGATTGATAGTTTGTAGGGTCTCAAATAGGTTTTATGCTTGCGAACTTATTGTTAATTTTTCTAAGACATAAAAAAATAATGAAATTAATAAACGAACCCTCCATAGCCTCTTTAAAAACTCGGATACTGGTAATATTAATAATTAAGCTAATATTTAACTTATAAACTCCAGAGATGTGCTCACCAAATTGTAAATAACTTAGAAACTATCTCAGCAGATAATTAAAAATAATACAATGTTTAAATAATTGCAATGAGCGGTGCTGCACTTTTGAAGATGCTAATCGATGTAGCATAAAAAAGGTAAGAGAATAAAGTAACGTTGAGTCGAAAATATTCTTTTGTTAAATCTGCTTGATTCTTGGAAGATTTGTAGTTTCTTGAGTTTTACTGTATTTTATCTTTGAAGGAAATGCTTTTACCTTTTCTCGTGACTTTAACAATGTTTCTAGTTTCCAATTTAGGTTTTCTAGGGTTCTATTGGGGTGTGCTGAAACCGTCTTGCATCATGTAGTGGAGCAAGATCGATTGGATTAGTTATCAAAGGATATCATATGTAAGTTAGGTATCATATGATTTTTCTCGTACTTCTTATTACTGAAGTGTTCCTAAAAACTAAGTGAAAATATCTGATGTGGACAACACATGACTTCCTTGTACGAATTTTAATTATAAATCGCTGGCTCAAAAAGTGATCCTGAATTTGGTTACTAATTTCCGAAGATTGCAGTATCTCAAAAACAACACTCGGCTTCGCGATATCCATCTACTGACACACACACACACACAAATGGGGAGGAAAACCAGTATTTTACACTCAATTTTAACACTTAAAACAAGTAATAAAAATGTTTAATTGGATTGGAAACCAAATTGTATTTGTAACCTTTATTACCGAAACATATGATTTATGTATTTAATTTAAATATAATTTTTGATGTAAGCTTATTATGACCTTCAAGTAAAGTACCCTTTTCGGCTCACCAATTTGAACCAAAATACATTCATATCGATATAAAAGACCTATTTACCAAATTTGAGATGTTTTGCATTAATTTTAATATAATTTTTGGTGAAAGTTTAATATGACCTTCAAGTAAAATACCGCTTCCGGTTTTCCAATTTAGACCAAAATCTAGTATGTTATTTAAATCAATATATAAGCAATAAATACTAAATTTGAGAAGTTTTGCATAGTATTTTAATATAATTTTTTATGGAAATCAATTATGACCTTTAAGTAAAGTACCACTTCCGGTGATCAAGCAGTAACCAAAAGAGAGGTTCACAACGAGATTTTAAAGCAATCCTAAATACAAAATTTCAACGTTCTACGGCTAACCGTTTTTGAGTTATGCGAAATACGAACGAACGTACGTACAGACGCCACGACGAAACTAGTCAGAATAGATTCAGGGATGGCCAAAATGGATATTTCCGTTGAAATCTGAAAACCGAAAATTTTCGCGATTACAATACTTCCTTTACTTCGTACAAGGAAGTAAAAACGCATTGCTTATTATGGACTACTTCTATTTTTAATAATTTTTCTAATCCTTAAATACATTTTATGTATAGATAAAAAACATTTTGTTTCAATAACGGAGAAAATACTTTATAAGTAATGTGCTATGAACGATATTCGGTCTGTTTTTACTTTCCTTATTACAAAGGAAGTAAAAGGTATCCGATAATTTTCGATGTACAGTTTTCAACTGGTTTATGCATTTCAGAACTGCTTGAGTCAAAAAATGCATTTTCAGTCATTGATCAGCTTGTCTTTGTGCGGATGGAACGATTATGTTCCTTTTTCATTGTCTTGTAGGGTTGGGTTCACCAATGCCAGTTTTTCTATAGACTGTAGCTCCAAAAAAGCTCTAACGATTTTAATGAAAGTTCGTTAAACTGTTCTCCTCTAAGCCCTCTAATTTTTAGAACATAGTGCATTCCCGGGAAAAAGCAGAAACAAAAATTATGAGGAAAATAAATAATTTTATTTGTGCATAACTCAAGAAGTATACATTTTAAGGTAAATTGTGAATGTATTATTTTTAATTATTAAACGTTCCCCTGCTAATTTTTTTTTAAATTGTCTTCTTTATGAAGTGAAGATTTTCTTTAATAAACAAATTTCAAAGATTTTTCAAACATATAAGGCGTCTATTAAACTTTTTTTTTTTACGGGTTAAAGTAGGATATGAAATCAATACTTAACGGTAGAGTTCAAACACGTGTTGATTCCTGGAATGCATCTATTATTAGGTCTTCCATTGTGTGAAGGTATTTTTGTTTAGCGAAATAAATATCAATTACATTACAAACCCATTATGCAAATATGTGTTTAATTAGATAGTTAACTGTTCCATTCAATTTATAATATTACAACCCCTGATACAAACAGTAAACTTCTAATATAACACGACATTTTATCATCAACTTAAAATAATGTTTCCTGAAATGAAGTATCTTAACTTTCGATGGATTTATGAGTAAATCAAGAATCCAACAAAAGCTATGCCTTTATCTTTATAACTGTACAAAATGTAGATATTTAATTAAGTGATTTATTAAATTAATTTTATTATAAAAACTCAAAGTCAATGCTTGGATGTTACCGACATAACATGTTATTCTAAGTAATATTGAGTTTAAATCCCATCCTGATTCATCCTTAATACATATTCAAGACACTATTACAAATTCATACTCAAAACTCAAGACACACTATCATGCAAATCAAGGACATAAAAACATCATATTTGCTAGATGCGGTAGTTGCAAATATAATATAAAACAATAAATAAAAATCCCATCTACATTCTGAAAAAATACAGTAATATTTTATATTAAGAGAGGCGATTAAAAATAACTGGATTTAAATTAACTATAATTATTTAACTCATCGTGTTATTTATTGTTTTTCTTTTATTGAATAATATTAGATTTTGTCTCAGCAAGGAGTTCATAACAAAAGGATAAAAGAGTTGATTCATGTCATATTTGCAGTAAATTAAAAAATAAAATAAAATAAATATTAGCAAAATAAAAAATAAACTTAATAAAGAAATAAAAAGTAAACTCAAAAAAATAAAAAAACAACTTATATAAAATAAAATAAACATAACATTTAAAACGCAAGCATACTTATATACACAACTACAATCGACCTGAGAAACCCCGAGCCAAGCTTATTAACCCACTTATGGATGGAAAAGCATGATACCAGGATATCCCACCGCTTCTCATTCAATCGCGTCACTGTCATTGAAAGCTAATGGAGACTGAGCGAGGTCTATATAGACACAGCCATACAGAACCTAAGTGGAGAACATTTCCAGGATTGTAGAGATGGGCGGAGCTGGATAGGGAGTGGGCTAAAGGATTAGGATGATGTGTAAGGTTCAGGTATTAAGGTAAAGTAAACTAAAAGAAATGGGGTATTAAGGTCATGATGGGTATTATTGGTCATCGTACTACTAAGGAGCAAGGTAGGTTCGAACCTTTTTTTTTTTTTAGAACTTACTCATCTGATTTTTTACTTTCCCTTATCTATATACGAAGTATATAGTAAGGGGAAGTATTGCGATCGTGAAAATTTTCGAATTCGAGTTTTCAACGGAAATACATGTTTTAAGGTCCCCTGAATTCAAATGATCAAGTCACGCAAAATGGTCTGTGTGTATGTGATCAGTCTAGCTCAAAAACGGAAAGCTGTACGATACTGAAATTACATATTTAAGGTTAGTACATGCACGTGATGTTACAGCCACTACCGGAAGTGCCAGTTTATATAATCGATTTTACACATTTTTACAATTTTCACTAAAACGGCTCAAACGATTTTGATTAAACTTGCCTAAATTATTCCTCATAAAGACCTTTAACTTTTCATATATGGTATATCACCGAGGAATTGCAGGGAAAAAAGTTATGATGAAAAGAATATTTTATTTACGCATAACTTCAAAAGCGTGCAATTTATGGTAAATTATCTATAGACCTGTATGAAATAAAATTATATTATCTAAAAAACAATAAAAGAATCATAAAAATCAGGCCAGTATTAGCAAAGATACAGCGCATCAGACTAACCGGAAAGAGCAATTATATTATGGATATTAAACTTTTTTACAATTTTCTCGAAAACGGCTCTAACGATTTTGATGAAACTTGCCTAAATTATTCTTCATAAAGGTCTTTAACTTTTCATATATATGGTACATCACCGAGGAATTGCAGAGAAAAAAGTTATGATGAAAAGAATATTTTATTTACGCATAACTTCAAAAGCGTGCAATTGATGGTAAATCATCTATAGACTTGTATGAAAGATAATTAAATTATCTAAAAAACAATACAAGAATCATTAAAATTGGACCAATAATAGCAAAGATACAGCGCTTCGGACTAACCGGAAATAGCTATTATATCATGCATTTTACACTTTTTTACATTTTTCTCAAAAACGACTCTAACGATTTTGATGAAACTTGCCAAAATTATTTTTCATAAAGGCCTTTAACTTTTCATTTATGTAATAAATCAGCGAGAAAATGCAGGAAAAAAAGTTATGAAGAAAAAAATATTTTATTTGCGCATAGCTTAAAAAGTATGCATTTTACGGTAATTTATCTATGGACTTTTATGAAAGGTAATTAAATCATCTAAAAAATAATAAAAGAATAATCAAAATCGGACCAATAATAGCAAAGATATAGTGTATTTTATGAGGAGCATAAAATAGATGGAGAACCGAGCGCATCCGAAAGGAGATAGATGCGACCGAACCTCCTCCCAGCAATCCGCCAATCTGTTGTAAACAATACGCTCTGTAATAAAGTAATTTAAGAACACAAAAGCGAAAATTAACTTAATAATTTCTACTTTCACATTATTTAATGGAAAGAAAATGTTTCCATAGAAACTAAACCAGCAACTTTTAAAATATGTTTGCAACTTGACAAAGTTAAAATATATAGGCAGTGTACAGAATTGTACTAAAATTGTTTTAAAAACTATTTTATTATACTTAAGTGGGAGAAGAATTGAATGCTGCTGAGTTTATTTCAAGTATTGTTTATGTGAACTCTTTAGAATTATATTAAAAAGATAATTATTATAGGGCGGTAAGGGAAAGTTGTGTGATGCGCGCACCGCACCAGATTTTTGTTTAAAGCGGATAACTCAAAGAAAAAAAATCCATCCAAATACATAAATGTATGAAAAGCACAAGACATAGATTTCGTGGATTCTAATACATTTAGTGAAAATGAGTACTAAATATTAAAAATGACAGTATAATTCCCAATTAGCGTTAAAATCCTACTGAGGGGAAGAAAGAATCCGATGATTTAATGATAGCATAAAAAAAATCTAATAAGGGCAGCCGTCATCATTGTGGGAAATTGATGGAGATTAATACAAGTTTCAGAGAATCTTAAAACTCTTTAATGAGTTTCAAACTTCTTTATTCGACTTTTCATTGATTTATTTCTGTAAATACTTTTTATACTCGTTGTTACTCATAATCATTGTTTCAAATTATTTCTATTTTTTTTTATTGATTTATTTTTTTATATGCCCCAATCTTCAGCACAGCAAGTTCGAGTAATTTGTAAAGCAGTTGTTTCAGAGTAATCGATAAGTAATCAATAACCAAACGATTAAAAAAAAAAATGTACACATTTCGGAAAAATCTTATAAATACAAATTAGATAAACGTAATTAAAAATGAGAGGAGAAACTAATAAGGAAAACTCGTAAAAGATGATAGATTCTTTACAGTGACCTTTCATAGTCGATTATAGAATAACTCTAAGCCTACATTCGAAGAGACGTTGCCTATAAATATTTCAGGGCTTACCTAATTCGTTACATTTTTCGTCACCTTTTGACGAGGATCCAAGTCTAGCTAGCTCGCCAAAACTCTCTTCGTGAAAATCTTAAAAGCAATGAAAGATAAATTAACGGATTATCTACCGATTTTCAACAATAAAATAAGAAGTGATTTTTCGCATTGAAGTTTATTTATGAATGAAGAACAGTAAGTCACAGTTTATTTTTAATACGCTAATTTTTTATTTGATCTAATAGTGGGCGGTATTGTAGGAAGCAAGGTTAGATAGCTGTTAGATGAATTCCATATAAAGTACTAGGGTATCGTGACACAAGGAAATCTAAGTAGATGATAAAAATTAACAGTTTCTTTAACGATCATAAAAAGATATTCGTGAAGATTAGAAAGAAAAAAAGGGATTACTAATAAAATAAAAAAATGTTTTATTCTTACATTCGTAAATAAATACAACTATAATATTATAACAACAGGTAAATATCATAGTTAAACCTTTATTTAAGTTATGACTGAGCTCAGTTAGCATAACCAATTCTTTGATCTTCTGATTATCGAGTAGCATAATTTAATTGTGAAAGTAGACGATGCATTTGGAGCTGTAATGCCGAAAGAAACAAAAGTAGAAGAAAAGCTAAGAAAGTGTCAAAACGTCAAAAGAAAGCTAGTAAATTAGTAAAACAAAAATATTTATGATTATTTATAGAAAGCATTCATTATAATACAGCCATAAATGCTTTCTCAGCGTCAGGCGTTTGATTTTTTTTTTTTCATTTTGACCTAATTACATCCTAAAGTATACTGATGAAAATGAAGATTTGAAAATTTAAATAAAAAAAGAGAAGTTGGATTATGTATGAACTCCATACACTAATCAAGTTGTTCTATTTTTTTACTTCCCCTTACCTATATACGAAGCTTGGTAAGGGGAAGTATTGCGATCGTGAAAATTTTCGAATTCGAGTTTTTGACGGAAATACACGTTTTAAGGTCCCCTGAGTCCAAATGACCAAGTCTCGCAAAATGGTCTGTGCGTGTGTGAACAGTCTAGCTCAAAAACGAAAAGTTGTACGATACTGAAATTATGTATTTAAGGTTGGCACATGCATGTGACAGCAACATTTTCGTCAAAATCGACTAACCGGAAGTGCCACTTTATATAATTGATTATTCACTTTTTTACATTTTTCTCGAAAACGGCTCTAACGATTTTGATGAAACTTGCCTAAATTATTCTTCATAAAGGCCTTTAACTTTTCAATTATTTAGTAAATCACCGAGAAAATGCAGTGGAAAAAGTTATGATGAAAAGAATGTTTTATTTGGTCTTAGCTTAAAAAGTATGCATTTTATGGTAAATTATATATACAATTGTATGAAAGGTAATTATGTTATGTAAAAAACAATAAAAGAATCATCAAAATCGGACCAGTATTAGCAAAGATACAGCGCATCGGACTAACCGGAATCAGCTGCTATATAATGGATTTTACAATTGTTTACTATTTTCTCGTAAACGGCTCCAACGATTTTAGTGAAATTTGGCTAATGCCTTTAACTTAAAGACGTTCAACTTTTCATTAATGTAGTATATCAACGAAAAAGTGCAGAGAAAAAAGTTATGACGAAAAGAATATTTTATTTGCGCTTAACTTAAAAATACATACATAATAGTAAATTATGTACAGAATTATATGAAAGACTATTAAATTATCTAAGAAACAAAAACAAAAATCATCAAAACCGGACCAGTATTAGCAAAGATAAAGTGTATTTTATGAGGAGCATAAAATAGATGGATAACCGAGCGCATCGGAAAGGAGATGGATGCGACCGAACCTCTTCCCACCAATCCGCCAATCTGTTGTAAACAATACGCTCTGTAACAAAGTAATTTAAGAATACAAAAGCGGAAATTAACTTAATAATTTCTACTTTCACATTATTTAATGAAAAGAAAATGTTTTCATGGAAATTAAACCAGAAACTTTTAAAATATATTTGCAACTTGGCAAAGTTAAAATATATAGGTAGTGTACAGAATTTGTTTACTATAATTGTTTAAAAAACTGTTTCATTGTACTTAAGTGGGAAAAGATGTGAATGCTGCTGAGTTTATTAGAAGCAGTGTTTAAGTGAACTCTTTAAAATTATATTTACACATAGATAATAGATAAATAGGTAAATAGATAATTATTATAGGACGGTTAGGGAAAGTTGTGTGATGCTCGCACCGCACCAGATTTTTTTTCTTTAAACCCTTTTATAAAAAATTGTTATTCTAAAAACATATATAATTTAGATACACATGTACAACGAGATATCCTATATTTAAGAAACAATTCTAACGACGAACAATGTCGAAAAAATATTATCACATGCATAAATGGCGCAATATTTTACATCGCGTCAAAATCTTTCCAATGACTGGTAAATGATTTGATAAGAGAGCTTTTAAAAAGATTTAAGAAAAAATATCAGTAAAAAAGATTATAAAATTTCGTGTTTTTGACAATTTGTTGTCGTGGAGTGATCTAAAAAAAACTCACTCCATCTGTATATCAGGACAAAATAAAGTGCAAGGTTTTCTTTAAACTGGAGAAAAAGAATACAACGGATTTTACTTTAGACTGCAAAGATATCCTTTTTGATCCTTTTTTTCCACTGGTAACTAATAATGCATTCCTAAAGTGATAGCGTTTCAAAGAAATATTGAAAACATTTCAGTGGTTTAGATAAGTGAGGGATGTCAACACGCTGAGAACGCTAACTATTCGTTTTTTCCTCGAAGGAATTTAAATTTAAAACTGGAAAAACAGTTTATAACAGAGTTAAAAAAGTGGAATATTTTTTGTATCGTTAAAAAGTAAAACTTTTAACCATACGTGAAAAATCCTAATTATATTAAAGTCAGTGCAATACGAATTTCTAAAAATAATATATTATTTTTAAAAAAATAAATATACATAGCTAAAAAAAAATATTTATTTTACCTCTAAGCATTGGAAGTGAAATCAACATCGAACCCCTACTCCTTGTGAACAAAAAAAATCTTAAAAATCAGAAATAAAATACACAATTATAAGCTGAATACATGAGTTTAGAGAATAAATTTGAAACGCTTAAATGGCATAAAATTTTAAAATTGCTTAACTGCCATTTGGCATCTAAATTTTTAAATTATTCCGGAAGAGTGCCTCCTTGGGAGTTATTCTATAGGCCCTCAGATTCATTCCCTCCACCAATGCCAGTACCATTAGCCTTAGATTTCATTTAAGCCGTAGATAAACTTACTTCAATGCAAGGCCGAAACGAGGATTTTGCCAGTGGGACAAGCTGAATTTCATTACCCCTCCTTTCAGCTCCCTTCTCCCAATTAAAGACAGTTTTATAGCAGTATCTCAGATAATAGGAGAGACTGAGATAATGGAAATCAAGCGGTAATCATGGTCGCTAAGATTTCTCGTGAAGTTGATAACGCAGGTTGAAACTGATTGGTACAGAAACCGTGTATAACTCTCTTGAATAACTTATACCAGAGCTCGCCAACTTGGCAGTTGTTATTTGGATGCGAGTGTCTTTCCGTTTTTTTGTTGTAAGCAAAGCCATAGTAGAGATCACAATTTCACTCATCTGCTGACATACAAATGATTACACAATTTCAAGGTATACACTATTTTTGTATCAAATGGTTATTCATTAAGAATTTTATACACGGTATGTTTTATTTTTACATTTTGAGTAAAACCATGCGTTCGGAATAATTGCAATCACCAAAGTCAACTGATCCGCATTACCAGAAAATATATTAGGAAGACAAAGCTAAATGGACAGCAGAAGATTTAGCACTTTTAGTGCCAACCGAAAGTATCGTTTTATTTTGTATTTATTTATATTAATTTATTTTGAGATAGAGTTATCTCACAATGCGAATGTTAAGACGTCATCAGATACACTCTGCGCTACATATCATGTACCATATATAATAAAATAATAATATTATGCAATAATATAATATATCATCTGTCCTTGGCTCTTTTCGCAAATGTTACGAACAACCATATATCGCCGTTGGCACTAAAAGGGTTAAAAAAAGCAAAACAAGCTTTTGCTTAAGGTTTATTGTAGGGAATGATTGCTGAAAAATTAAAATACCTTTTAGGACACTATAAATCAGATTAAAGGGTAAAACTGATTCTGAACCGAGCTCAGTAAAAAGGCGATTTTCCAACTGCACATGAAGCTCTAGCTGGCCATGTTAAAACATTATCAAAGATTTTCTATGTTATCACAGCAAAAAAGTTAGGAAAAATTGTGTTTCAATATACATAAAAAAAGATTGGAACCAGAAATAGATTCAAGTAAAGAAACTAAAATGACTGCCTTAAACTGAAGGTATTGGTTCATTGTAAGGAGCCAAATTTTTCTAAAACTTACACAATGCAAGATAAAAGAAAATATAAGTTTTTCAATTATAAATGGTTAAATGGTTAAAAAAAATAGTTTATCATTGTTGTATAATTAGTAAATAATCAATTGACACCACCGACAGCCATTATATAGCACAGAGTATACGCTAAATATTAGTGAGTGTATTGTTCCAAACAAAGAAAAATTATATTTCATTTTTTTCCCCTTAGGTGACTGCAATTACTCCAGATTCCCTATATTTCAAAGTAAGTATCACCGCATGATATCGTCATTTGATTGATTGAACTAAAGGAAAAACAATTAAAAAGCAAGAACTAAGATTTTTACTAAACCTAAAATTAAAATTTCGACCGAAGATATATTTTATAAATAATGAATCATGTCTTCTGATATTAGACAACCAGTAAATTCCTTGTTAGTTAAAAAAATAAACAATACTTAATAAAAATTAATAAAATTAACCAATAACAATGCAATAAACAATAATAATCCCAGATCCATTATTTACAGCTTAGCGTCTAAGCCGAATATAACGGTTTTGATAAATAAAATTATACAAAAATTTTTCTCCATTAACGAGCACTGCAGAACGGCCATAAATTTTAATGAGTTATTCAAGGACTCAGATAAAATAATTTACATAGCTTATTGTAATAACTTACACAATTGTCTTTAAATTGAATTTCAAAAAAAAAAGGGAATGGCTTATACTTATCGACAATATGAGGAAGAAGTTGAAAAAAAACAACTTTAAAACGAATAAGAAGAAAAAAATATCTCTCTTTTGACTTACAAACCTTATTTCCGTTAACTTGCATTAGAGTTTTCAAGATAAAGTAAATGATAACGTAAAAAACAATACAACTAATTTCTTTCAATGGATAAGAATAGTTTTTACAGGTATACATAATTTAAAAAAAAATAACAAATATAAAACATGAGATTAATAAATATTATTCAAATTAAGAACAGCCCAAAATCATTATTATCATAAAAATACTAAATTTATGTCTCCTATTACGTTGTTTGATATTAATGAAAAAAACAAAAAACGAAAATAAATATGAAAATAATTTTATTCATGCTACTAAAATTCTCTCAGAATAATAGAGGACAATGGTTTGGTAGTCCACATAGTGCGATATGAAACATTTAATAAAATAACACTTTCCTTAGTAAAAAAAAAAAACAGGTTTCTCTTTACAAATCAATTAGTGAAATTTTTCATAATAATATGAATGATTAACAACTCAAGTATTAAAATGAGCTAGTAAAATAATAATATTTTAATTGTTTTTAAATAATTTACAAGTCTGGGCACACGTAAACTGCAGTCTTAATCATCGGAAAAATTACCAACATACCATTTATAATACTAAACCACACCGATAAGAAATTTTAATTGTAAAATTTTACTTACACAATACACAGAGCTCATCTCAAACCTCCATCAACTCATTACACTATTTTATCTTTCATCCTCCCAATTACCTGTTAATAAAGAATGCAGGCTGAAAAAGCAATGGGTGAGAATTTTTCTGATTTACTGATAACCCCAAAACATAAATGAAGACTGTATAATCTGAAAATCGGGGTGAAGCCGAGACATCAAATTCGCTTATTACGTTCAATGTTACTTTGGCCCTGTTTTGAGGCCAATTTTTAAAATGTTTAAATCAAGTCACGATAATTCTGATTATTTTTATACATCTAAGCTATGATAACCTTTTTTATGTTTTTTTTTTTTTTAAGGGGTTATTACTTTCTTTTCTTTTTTTTTATCGTGGCTCATGTTACCCTTGTGTTTAGGCTACTTTACCCCAAGCTGATTTCACCTGACTATAGTCGCTCGCTTTAATCCCTAAGTATTTGTATACGTCTATTCGTTTCAAATATAAGCCTCCACAAGTCACAGTTTCGTATTCCCTATAACCACTTTTAGATACCAATTGTTTACTTTTGTTCGGGTTCCTCGAGTCCCTTTTCGGCTCAGAACTTCGTTTCCTCCTACGCTTAGATATTTCTTGGATTCTTCTCCATATCTAGTGTCCTCAAGGTTCGCTCTCATTTTCATATTATCCTAGCATAACAAGAAATATGTTAATTCTAGATTACTTGCTTCTTGCAAGATTTCTCAGCTTTTTGCAATTATGAGAATACCATTGGCAAATACTTCTTTCTAGTACGGATGACAGGCATATGATTTTTAGGGCGATAATTTTTACACTATACCGTGGAACCTATCTTGTGGATTGGAACGATGATATTTTCCAGACAGTGGGGATCTCCTTATTTTGGAATGCCTAGTTGAAAATAATGAGTAACCACCTTTTGTAGTTGTGTTTCAACATATTTCAACATTTCAATCGTAATTCCACCATCGACAAGTCCTTGTTGTTTTCAGCTTTGGCTATGGCCACTTCCATGCATGGCTAATTCTCGATAAGATTATCCTCTTCAACAGGTTGCCCAACCAGAGTTTCTTAATACCGTTGTTTTCTTCCATTCGCAAACTTTTTACTGAAAAAGTAAATAAACTCTTTCTCTCCATTCTTTCAAAGTTTTAACTTCTTCCGTAATCAGCTGCACAGTACTATCCTTGATACTTCTTACCTGCTTTCCGTTTTTCCCACTTGGTCCCTTCACGGTGCTGCAAAACTTCCTTATATCCTCGACATAACTTGTTTAGAGTTCTTCAACAAATTCAAACCAGCTTTTCTCCTTAGCTGTTTTCATTACTCGTTTTGTCTCTCTTGGTTTTTCTTTGTGAAAATCAGATCATCTGGGTTGTCTGTTGGTATTTCTATGTTTGTTTCTTTTATTTTCTTTGGATTCTCCTCCACATCTAGTTACCTCAAGGTTCGCTCTCATTTTCATATTCTTCTCTTTTATCCTGTCTTCTTAGTTATTCTGTGAAAATCCTCTAATAAGTCTTACTCTTCCTGGTTCTTGGAATGTTAATTCTAGATTCATACATCATTACCAAGGCGAATTAATTTACTAGTTTCAGGCTTCGTAGTATTCATTTTATCAGGAAATATAATTAGATAGAAATATGAAAGATAGCGAAATATAATTGTGGATAGTGATCAATTTTAAAACCTCCATTATGTCTGATGACCTGAAGAAAAGAATAGTGGGCCTAGTAATTGATAAGACAGTACTTTAGCTTGACCAACAGATGAGAAACAGAAGTAATACAGCTATATTTTCTAAGATCAACATAAGTTACTAAGCGACAAAATAGGAATCACAGCGACATCCTCACCTAATTTCAGATCATCCCATAACCGCCACCATTATGGTTACGATTCATAAACAGATAGAAATATCGACAAAATTATTGGCTCAATGTTTATACTTTTGTAATGGAGGAAGGTGGAAGTGGCAAGATTATTTTCACCTAACATAATAAGTAAGATTCCAGAGAAAGGCTGAAAAACGTAAATTGTCGGAGAGAGGGAGAGAGAGAAGGCAGTGCAATTTGCATGGGTTAAGAGAGCCGACGCTATGCACCGACGAGTTGAGGCTCCAACGAATGGAACACAAAGGCCATCTACAGCACAAGTAATTATACTAGCATTCTGTATGGGGGAGGGAGAAGATGTCTTCAGCAGAAGAACAGCACCCTAGGCGATTATTATGAAATGTAAACGGCGATCACTCAATTATCATACATTATTATCACAAGTGCACATTTGCGGTTTCAAGAAAAAGGATTCACCCGTCCCTGATATTTACGAATAAATACACGTATAAGAAACATTCCGAAATAGTAATGTCTGAAATAGGAGCAAATCCATCTCTTGAGAATAATAAGATAATAGTTAAAAGTAAAGTAGTTAAAGTATTCAGTACCTTTCTGATGCTTAATATATTGTACAAAATCATTTGTTTGACTAGCACAGGTTCTTGATTATTCACTCACCACCTAGAAAGGAAAAGCACCTAGCGTAGCTTCGAAAGCTACGATCAGATCAAATGAGCTCAAACCTATAGGTTAAATAATTTCTTCCTTTTTTAGGATGAGAAATAATACTAAATGAGAAAAAGTAATCGTTTTGTACATAAGCAATATTAGAGCTTAACAACACATTGGGAACACTCATTGTCAGCATGCAAACATTATTATCACAGCAATACATCTATGGCATAGCTTTTAATGCGATTATAAATAAATAAATATCTAATGCATCTCTACAAACTAGTGCAGTTTTAGTATATTCTCTTCCATTTCAATAAATTTTACGATTGTATGACTACCAACAATTTTATAAAACTTGAATAGAGCCGCGATGAAAAAAAAAAAATGCTAATTTTCAAGTTCCAAGTCATTCAAACAGTTGGAATCATTAAATTTTATCAGCAAAAGTTTGAGGTCCGGGCATGTTAAAATGGCGATTTGTTTTACCCAATTTTATTCAGTAAAACACTCTGATACGCCATAATACGGTAATTCTTAACAGAAAAAGTTTAAATCTGAATTGCGAAATCCCTGCGTTTGGCTATTCGGATAATATGGTATTGTTAGTGATGAAGCGGAAACCATCAAGTCAAATAATCTGAAGACTTCCGGAAACTCAAATACCAATTTAGCTGAATGGAGGACTACTGGTTGAAAAATACTTTTGAAAACGTCTAGAGAATGAAAACATTAATTGATCGAAGAAAATCAAAAATTGTGTTATTCAATTGTATTATGTTGTGCATTACAAAATAACCATTTCGTTCGTCGATAGCACTAATACAATTACACAAATACAAAGGATATTTATCAAATCATCCAAAGTTACAATAATACAATGAAATCACGAATTTGAAACATGTACTATTTTAAAGGAGATTCCTAAAGAAAAAATATATATAACGCGATTGTCGGCTAAAACCGTATTGAATTAATATTATGCAGACACATTATTATTCCTCATAAAAGGAGGATATCTTGGTAATTTCGCATGAAAATGAGATCGCTTGGGTAATCGCGAGACAAACTTTGAAATTCACATCCGTTTCAATATTAATGTCGTAAGTTAAATATTCATTAAGACTATATTCATAATATATTCATTCATTTTTTGCCAGCATCTGGTATATTTCATTGTAATAGAAGTTTAATTATAGGGTCCAGTGAGAAAATGGAAACATTAAAATAGCGACACATATGCATTGTTTAACCTAGTAATTAAGACGGAATAATAAGCATACAAAAGACAAGCGTTCTCAGACATTTTAACGAATATAAGGCGAATTAACATTTTAATCATTTTTGTGCAAAGTTGTTCACAGTAACCGAAAAGTCCTTGATCTAAACCTCTCATCACAGCAACTTCCCGATAATTTGTTGATGGGTGATTGATTATGGCCGTTTTCTTATCTCAGATCATTTACCTGTAGTTCACAATCGCCACCGAACGATAAAAGGAGGGACAGGAAAAATAGTTATAATTACACTACAGATTTAAGAAATCGAAAATTAAAACTAAATAAAGCAAGCAGAAACGCAGATGTGATGAAGTAGAATACAGAAGCATTTTAAGGGAAAAATAGTTCATCAAAAGGAATATTTTGCCAATGAATATTAGCCTCTCGTACAACCCGTTATTCTTTTAGGAACCGTATCTTAATTATTTCTTAAAATGTATCAGACTTTTTTTAAAGTCTTGGGGAAATTACACAGAAGCGTTATAATTTGCAGTGTTGGGTGATTTTGGAAGTGCTTAATATACTCCACGTCTAGACATCGACTTACAACTGCGAATGTGCGCTGAAGGCTGCGAAACGAGCAAGAGTTCAGAATAATCTGATTTGGACTTTTAAAATAAGGTCTGGTGTTGAGCGAGAAGAGAGACTACTCCATGATTTCTTATTACATCCATGCTACTCTACTACTGAAAGAAGCACACTTTTGGCACTAGAATACCATTACTGGCATATGTTTCTGTTGGGATCGGAATGGATCATACAGATGAAATCGCTCAACAATGTCCTGATTAGGAAAGAAATAATATGTATCCTTGAAAGAAAACAAGATCAGCTAGTTCAAAAAGATCCATTCTGATGCCTATGGACTGGAGGTCCGCGGGGTCGGTAGTTGTTACTATTATTAATTTTTACTAAAAAAATGTTAATGTCTTCATCTGCCATGTCTATTCTCTTAATACTCATGTTCATGCTCTTCCGTCCTTTCGGCGAAAATAGACTATGAAACACAAATACAAATGTTATTGATAATACATTAAAAATCAATAGTATTATAACGGCAAATATCACATTTATTGTAATAATAATAAATAAACGAGATCCTAATTGGATTTGAGTGTTTACTCACCTCAACATGAGCCCAAACTGCTCAAAACCAGAAAGAACTAGTGGGAATAAGACAAATAAAAATAGATTAAGTCTCAAGAGACAAATCAATGTTGATGATGTTAATGTGACATTTATTCATGCATCAGGGGCAATTTACTCTCCTCTTGCCACAGCAATTTACGATATTGTATAATCCAATTTGCCAACTTGACAGGCATCCCATTTATTCTTCATTGAAAAATCGAATGCCGACACAGTATTTATCCAATTAATGTTATGAATGAAAAATTGAGAGGGGATTAAATTATGTTATTTTAGAAATACTTTAAATGATTACGACCATTAAGGCTACGGACTCCATAGTAAGTACTTATTTGCTAAAATTTCATCTTATACATGTACACTGGTATTTATAATAAACATCTTATAATAACACCTCCGTAACGATGGACAGAATTTTATAAAGTAATTAAAGTATTTTTTCCATATAGAGACACAACAAAGATTTAAACCCGCTAAACCAGAGGTTTCCAGACCGTGGTGCGCGTACTGGTGGTACGTAAGGACGTTCAAGGTGGTACGCGAAAACAAAAAACAAATAATGGACGAATTTATGTCAATGAGTGATGACAATTTATTAAAAATTAATAATGAATATATCATTCATAGATATTATCAGATGAATAAACACGTTCTACGATTAATTAAAATAATGTAAGATCATTACCGGAAACGAAAAAACTGTGAAGGGGCTTAAGAATAAAGTTGATCTCTATGGAGCCTAACATTTGTGTTCTGATAGTAAATAAACAACCCGCTTCCAACTAAAAAATATTGATGCTTTTCTCTACTTAGTTAAAATTTCTTAGTTTTGCTGGATACATTTTTATTTGCAGATTTTTTTGTTTATTTTTAGTTTTCTTGCTCTGTTGTTACTAAATGAAATTGATAATCTTCGATTTCGGATTTTTGAACTTTATTTTCAACTCTATATATTCATAAGCGAATTTAATGGAATATATATCGTTTTATTTCTTAAATAAACTTTTGTGGATAAGTTTAAGCTTTACGAACGAATCCTAACATCAAACGACCACGTAATGGTAGGCTCGGTTATCTGAAAACTAGAAGTGGTACGCAGTGGCGTAAAGTCTGGAACCAAGAACGTGGTTTATCGCTTCAAGTGTTATCTGTAATGAGGAAGTTGAGGTAGGTTGTGTAGGTATATATTCCTTCTATGGATACTAATGCTTTTCTTATCTACCTAAATAAAACATGTTTGTTGTGAAGACACATTTAATCCTTAACCATAGCACAGTGGCACGATTCGATTATCGAGGTGGAAACAGTTAACATCAAAAAAATAAATAATACATGCTGGTCTCATGAAAATAACAAATATAATGTATTTACAAATTATTAATCAGTTTAAGCAAATTCCAACAGAATTTATTTTACATCAGGCAACGGAAGACGATCAAGCAAGTCGGCTTTTATCAGTGTTTGATTTTTTTAATTTAGATCTAGTAAGGAGTACCTTCCTTTATTTCGAATAGTTGGTAAGGATTTGCAATTATAAAAAATACGATTACTAAAAACTTCCACCGACTTCCGCAGAGATATTTTCACTGAATATAGTCCGTAGTATATGGAAATAAGTTATTGATGAAAGAATTGCTAGTACCAGCTAGTCTGGGTATACGGTTCCTTTTCATCTGTGAATATCTCAATATCGAGAGTCAATATTTTAAATATCTGATAGGAATATGGAGATACAAAAGTCATTTATACAAATATAGTGTGCCAGTTTTCATTATAAAACATAACGCTGAGCTCTGAATGATATTAAAACGCGATTTAGCGGAAATTCTGCCAGACGCTTTTAAAATTATGTTCTGAGTTCCACCATTATAGGCTTAAATAGGGATCTTCTGCATATGTTTTATAAACTTTTAAGCACAATGTCAGTTGGCTACGATATTGATATTGACAATTTTCAAGATTTCATAACTGAAACCAGGGAATCGTACATTGATTAGGGATTAATAAATTATTTGCCACTTCAATTTATCAATCCCTAATTAGATTGATCCTCCTATACCATCATGCGGACGTCAACTAATCGTGAATTAGTTTATATCCGTGGTTGAATATACCAGTAACTGTAGATAAGTTATATATTTGTGGCTCGGATATTGGTATGCCTTCGAAACAAGCTCAAAAATCCCGAAATAGATATATAAGAGTTTTTAAACGAAAATGAAACGAGTCTCGACGAAAAGATTTGGTAAATATGTAAATGCTGTCCATCAGATCCCTTTTGTGATACACTGAGAAAATCCAGGAAATTATTATCAATAACGGTTCTTCAATTATTCTAACCTCGAGATATTGACAATAGTCTATTGATGGTGAATTCGTGAAATGGTGAATGAGTCCAATATTGATTCAAACCCTTCGGATTAGGATGATTCAAAATGATCATCAATTTTTTATGTTTTTTCCTGATGATTTTATTGTACAATTTATTATTTTATATATATATATGTTTTGTGATGTTAATTACAATTACAACTCATACAAACTACTCCAGTACTCAATTTATTAATTTGACCTTTAGACAACATTGACAACAATTGTATATTATTCATTTTCCATGAAAAGGATTATAAAATAAAATGCATGTCAATATTTACTATTAAATTATTAAGCATGTCAATATTTACTATTAAATTATTTTTTTTTTAACTTTATTTAATTAATTCACAACTGTAAATAAAAGTCTGTTACAACCAATGAATTTATAAAATTACTAAAATAAATAAAGAAAATTTTGTTAATGAATTTTTAAAAACTTTATTTAAAATTAATAAATTTAGCATTAAAAAATATGTTATTGATGATATTTAAAATTAAATAAACTAAAAACTTCTACCAGCGCTGACACCTTTAAAAAAGGTGCAAACAAAGAAGAAAAAAAAACCGCTTTAACTAACTTTTTGTTTTGGGTTCAAGTTACGCCCTCTCGGACTAATTAACCTTTCTCGCACACGCAACCTTAAAGCTCATCAAAAAGTTTATTATGAAAAAATTTACCGACTGCTTTCTTCAAATTCGTTTTTTGAATAAAATATTCTTGATAACATTTTTTTTTTTAAATTATTATTGAATGTAATAATTATAAGATGAATAAACACGATCTACAATTAATTAAAATAATTCGGGATGGTTGTCGAAGCAAAGGCGAAAGTACTCAGTGTTGAAGAGGACTTAAGAATCAAGTTGAGCTCCGTGAAGTTCCATTTGGAAATTCAAAATTTCTTAGTTTTGTTGGAACCACATTTCCTGAATATTTGGTGTTGTGTGAAATTTATAAACTTTTGATTTTTGAACTTTACTCTTTATTTATAATTTTATTCAGTAAATTTACAATAATAAATATATTGTTTTGTTAATTAAATAAACTTTTGTTAATCAGTTTGTATTTTTTGATGAAGATGAATATCTAATACTATTTAATAACATAAGATCAGATGGTTTATCTAAAAAATAGGCAGCAACATGGAGTCTGGGAATCTCTGCTCTATATCATATCAAATATGTTATATGTTACAAGTCATCACCAACAAAAAAATTTTTTTTTTTTTAATATTTTGAAAAATTTCAAGCCTTCAGCATTCATTATAATTTCACCTTCATAAGGATTATCGTTTTAGTCAAATTAAATGAGTTCGATATTGAATAAAAGATCGTTGCTCTTCCATAATAATTAATAATAAATCTAAAACTAAAGCGAAACCTGAGGTTCGAAGCCGATACCGACATAGACATCGGGAACGAGTTGTCAGCATTACCTCCACAAATTCTTAATCTACTAGAACAGATATAAAACTACTCACACATTACCGTCTATTTCTCTCCTTTTTCCTTTTAATTACTCAGTAATTAAAAAAAAAAATAGAAAATTAAGTAAAAAAAAAAACATTGCCAATTAATTTTTTAATAACAGTATAAAAATAATAAAATGCCAATTAACAGCCATCCTATATCAATGCCTATTAATTGAGCATGGTCAGCAACTAAACGAAACAATATTTTAAAAGCTAACCGGCTTATATAATAATAATGGCTTATTTAACAATGATTTTAAAGTAACTATAACTTCGAATATTTTTCACTCAATCTTCAGTTTTAATTCGGAAAGAAGGTAAGTAGCTATAGTTTATATTCATAGAAAATGCTAAAAGGATATAAAATTAAAAATAAAATAATCGTAATCATAGTAATTAACATCCCATCTCTAATTTACCGATTGCTGGTCACGCAATCTATCGTTGCGACTTATTTCTCCGGCCAAAAAAATTCAAGCGTTGTTCTTTCCTTAATCTAGCGGCCTCCTTTTACTTTAGCAAACAGTGGAGAAGTAACTATACTATAGTCGTATACATTTTTAGCATCTGCCTTTATTTCCTCAAAGTTTGTTTCTATAAAATAAAGAACGAGTACAGAGTAAAGAAAGAACCCCAGATACATTAAACTGTTTAGCATATTCCTCCTTCTTCATTGTCATTTCTACTATTAAACCTCTAGATCTCAATTTATTTACTTCAAGGCCTACCTAATTGTTTACAACTAATGCTTTCTTATTTAATTTAATAGTTATTGCCTCTTCATGTGAACTTGTTTCCGCATCCTCGCTTAGGAAACATATTTCGTTTACGAACTACCTTGTTATAAATGTTTTCAGTAATAAATTTAATCAAAGTAGGGAAACGGAATCACCTTTTTTCAAAACGGACGGGACTTCAAACATCTCTGATTAAGATAGACCGATTAAGACAAGAATTCGTATGCAACAAAACATAAGCATTAGTGGATCCAGGATTTAATTATTTTTTTTTTTTTGTGGGCGGTTGGACGAATACAGGGTATCCAGGATAGAGTACCGCCTAGCAACTGGGAGAAATGTTTGAAGGTCGCTGATCAAAACACGGTTTTTTAAACCATTTGGAGCAGTGGACTTGGATCATTAGACATTCAGTTTTGAAGATTGTTTATTTTTATTTATTTTTCAAAAACGGTCATTATAGAAAAAAATGTTTGTAGAGAGAAAATTTTAATATTTTTTCTTGATGCAGCAAGATGTAAGAAAAATATGGTGATCTTGGCTCAGCTGATAGACTGTTGATTTGTATGATATGTTGCAGTGAGGCTAATAAATTCATAAATCATAAATGTTATAATACTAATTTATATTACATTTAATTTAATATGTATAAAAATAACAAACTGTATTTTGAATTGCTTATTTTTGAATCTGTATGTGTTTTTAGAACTGAAGATGCATGTATAACATTCGAAACTAGTTTTCCATAAAAACAAAATTATAGAAGTGGCAAATATTTTATCAACCCCTAATTAGATTGATCCTTCTATACCATCATGCGGATGTCAACTATTTTTGTTATGCCTTATGATTTGAAAAGAGAACATACTGTAATTGTTTAATTATTGTGCTTCAGCCCGGAGGGGGAGCTGTTGAGGAGGCTTCAGCTTGAAGATCCCCCTTTAATCTGCTTGTGCCACGAGGACATAAGAAGAGAATTGTACGTATTTTACAGAGTCGATATGGAATTAATAAGGTTTTCCATTTCAAACACTGATCTTTAACCAGCGGTGAAAGAATGGATTTCTGGAGGCAAGGGAGAATACAATTTCGAGCAGTCAATAGAATCGTTTAAAAAATGAAGCCAACTTAAAACATAAAATCGCCTTTTTTTGGTCTCTATGGTATATACGATTCTTATGAATTCTTATTATTAGAAATAGTATAAATTAAGAGTCTGTCAGTATGTCAATAGGTCAGTAAGCATGTTGCATTAAATGAAGTATGATGGCGCCGAGGGGAGTAATTTTGGCATCATAACTCGAAAAGATTTGTGAGATATAATATCCTAGCAAAGGTCAATTAAACACTTTTTTTCAGCCTAAACTCGTAAATCATTCAAAACCACTAGTTATTTAAATTACTTGGGAAATAGCTACACCTGCTCTGACGATAAATTAAACTGTCAAGCGCTACAATCACTGTAATTAATAACTGCAATAATGAAAGGAAGGACACGATCAGCAATAGTTAAACGTACCAATCGCAAGCTCAAATTGTTATATTACTGAGTATAATAGTTTGATTATATAAATTAATAGAAAGTTTATTTCATAATCAAACCTACGGATGGTTTCGAACAAAAAAAAAATGAAGACCACATAGGCAAAATTTAGTTTTTATTAAATAGTCAAACGCACATACTTTATAAATATAAAATGGATTAAATAAATATAATTAATTCTACTACTAAATCCAACAAAAAAAAAGACAGATAGTTCACCATTCCTAGGACCGTTTTCTATGGTCCGATAAATATCGGAGTCGGATCCTACTATTTTTTCGGTCCGGCATCCGATTCATCGGACTGTGTGAAAAAGTCCTAAGAAGGAAGTTGCCATCATGTTGGAGAGCTGACTATACGATGACGGATAATTGTCAAACGTAATTTCTAGCAAGCTCAATTTCGATTTTTAAGGTCAGAGTATTTCTTCATTAAATTAGCTACTCAGTTTATCTCACCAGAATCTTTTAAAGAAATACTCTATGATTTTTAAATTTTCATGTTATTAAAAATTATTCCAAACAATATTGCGGAATCTAGGTCTGCAGTTGCGAAAAACAAAATAGAAATAATATTTCAATAAGATTGCACTATTTTTTTAATAAATTACCAGTAGTGTGTACGACAGGATACTTTATAGGTGTTTTAACAGTGAATCCGACCATGAAACGATAAGGATATAACAATGCACACGTAAATTAGCGAATAATTGATATCTCAGACTGGAGAGTAAACGAAAAACTCAATATTTTTCTTCAACCGTTTGCGCTCTTAATGAAAGTGAAAAAAAAATCTGATGTGGGCAACTCATGACTTCCTTATAAGCCTATTAAATTATTAATCCGTGGCTCAAAAATTGATACTGAATTTTGTTATTAGTTTCCGAAGATTGACACTCGGCGTCCCGACATCCATCTATTGACACACACACACAAAAACACACACTCTTGTTACTGGAGGTCTCATTCCGTTATTATATGTCGTTTTCCTTCAGTAGATAACTAGTTTCCAAGATATTTCTCCATGTTCCGTGACAACAATAAAATTGTCAATATCACTGGATAAAGCATTGGAAATCGACATTTTAAGCGGAAAAACCCACTTAACTAATATCTTATTCTCATATGCTGCAGACTTGTTGATCTCACAAATGGGGAGGAAAACCAGTATTTTACACTCAATTTTAACACTTAAAACAAGTAATAAAAATGTTTAATTGGATTGGAAACCAAATTGCGTTTGTAACCTTTATTACCGAAACATATGATTTCTCTTTTAATTTAAATATAATTTTTAATGTAAGCTTATTATGACCTTAAAGAAAAGTACCCTTTTCGGCTCACGAATTTTAACCAAATTCTAGTAAATACATTTATATCGATATAAAAGTCCTATTTACCAAATTTGAGATGTTTTCATTATATTTTAATATAATTTTTGATGAAAGTTTAATAAGACCTTCAAGTACCGCTTCCGATTTTCCAATTTAGACCAAAATCTAGAATATATAAATATAATATAAATATAAATATAAATTAAAAATACTAAATTTGAGAAGTTTTGTATAGTATTTAAATATATTTTTGATGGAAATCAATTATGACCTTTAAGTAAACTACCACTTCCGGTAATCAAGCAGTGACCAAAAAAGGAGGTTCAAAACTAGATTTTTCAAAAATCCTAAATACAAAATTACAACTTTCTACAGCTAACTGTTTTTGAGTTATGCGAGATACGAACGTACGTACGTACAGACGCCACGACGAAACTAGCCAAAATGGATTCAGGGATGGTCAAAATGGATATTTCCGTCGAAATCTGAAAACCGAAAATTTTCGCGATTACAATACTTCCTCTACTTCGTACAAGAAAGTAAAAACGCTTCATAATCAGACAGAATGATCCTATCGAAACTCTTTTTTAAGTTAATAAACCGCTTTGTCTCCATCTTGACCAGTTGAGGAAGGTAAAATATGAAAGATATTAAACAAAACTGAGATATATAATAAGAGAAGTTGATTAATTTATAACAACTCTATAAGATACAGATAAACAGGATACCAGATGAAATTATGTGAGTTCTTATCTTGCCTAGATCCGTCGGAACAGCGAGCCAATAAACATAAACTGATAAAAATATACTGTGATTTTTTTTGTTTTTCTCGGCAATGTAACATAACTACAATTATTTTGATTCCCTAAATTTTATACAGGCCAAACTTCACACATGTCTAATTTAAACCAGTCTGGTTCAGATATTTAGCGAGTCCGAGTAGATAGGTTGATCGCGAATCTTAACCTAAACCTTATCAATCATACTTAATAATAATAATAAAATATTACATTATCAATCATGCTTTATTAGAGTGAGACAGTAATATATTTAGAAATAAATTTAAAGTAACGATTTATATGAAAAAGTATATTTTTTTTTTTAAACTACTATATAGGGAAATTCATTCCTAAATCCGAAGGCATTTGGCAGAAGAGGACCAACCCTCATTGCAAAGGTTTTGAGTGAACTCAAGTCAACGTTAAGTGGTCTTGGATTTGTCTCAAACCTAATTTTATTTTAAAATAAGAAAACATTGTAATTTGTTCCACATCCAAAATATTAAGTAGATTGGTTCTTTTTCATGAAATAAAAACGTTGCATTCTAGTTGCGATATTTTCTTTCAAGTTTTATTTTCCATTGAAGGTACCTGAACCAAGAGATAGTTCTTTTCTGTTGAAATGATAAGCAATAATCCCATTCAAAACTACCTTTAACTCATTTTTGCATATTTTGTGAATTGGTTTCCTTCTGCTAAATGCCTTCCAATTCTAATTCAGTACCCTTGATAACCAATAAAAGTCCATCATACCGAAAATTTATAAATAGCAATAATAAATAGCGATGCGAACGAAAATCTAGAAATAAAATTCTAATTAGCATCACTAGCAATTATCTTATGAAGAAAATAAAATATTACAATTATAATTAAAATTAAAAATGTTGAAATGAATTTAAATAAAATGGGTTAAATTTGATATGGAAAGAGTTATGTTCGACATAGGAAGGGTTATTTCAATTTGGAAAAGCATTGCGGTGCTAAATCAAAGCATACAAAAAAAGAGTTTGTATAAAATTTAAGTAATTTCGGAATTACAGGAAAACAAATAGCAAATAGAAAACAATGTGCAATTAGTCAAGTATTTTCAATATCATCTTTGTATACAATTCAATATCAAGTACAATTTACCATCTTCATAAAAATTTTCAAGAATTTAAATTCTGTAATCACTTAACTTTAATTAATACACCCTAATACTATAAAGAGGGTTTATTTGTTTTATCTGCAGTAATCAATCCTATTTATTATACATTCTCGCTAACAATAACACTTTTATAACAAATCAGTATTGATATAATTTTTATTATACATAATCATAAAAAATAAAAATAAAATAAAATAGAATGAATAGGTAATAAATTAAAACTGCATTGTACAATTAAAATATAAATTATATTAAATATTAAAAATAAAAAAAAACTACTCACAACCTTTCATTTTAAATTTGATGTTCATTTCACTTACCTGGAAAAAAAAATAATGATTAGTTAAAACGACTGGCTAGAATAATAATAACTTTTCAAAAAGATAATTTTCCAAAATTAAAATTAAAAAATTATAACATTGTCAAAACAAAAATTTGATATTTTTTCTTAGTCTTTCTAAAGATATATGTATTTATCGTGAATCTCCGAATAAAATATTTAGTTAATTTTGAAATTAAAGGATTCAATAATTATTTTATTATTACCATTTTTCATTTTTTATTGCTTTCTTGTACGCAGTGAAGGAATATAGTAATCGCGAAAATTTTCGATTCTCAGATTTCTATGGAAATATCCATTTTGACCATCCATTCGGTTAGCCTTATAAAGTTAAAATTTTCTATTTAGAATTGCTGAAAAATCTAGTGGCGAACCTCCCTTTTTGGTCACTGCATGACTATCGGAAGTCATGGTATTACTTTACTTGAAGTTAATTATTGATTTTTATCAAAAATTATATTAAAATATAATGTAAAACATCTCAAATTTGGTAAATAGTACTTTTTTATCAATATGAATGTATTTACTAGATTTTGGTTAAAATTGATGAGCCGAAAAGGATACTTTACCTGAAGGTCATCATAAACTTACATAAAAAATTATATTAAAATTAAATACAGAAATCATATGGTTGTAATAAAGGTTACAAACGTGATTTTGTTTGCACTCCAATTAAACATTTTTATTACTTGTTTTAAGTGTTAAATTTGAGTGTAAAATACTGGTTTTCCTCACCATTTGTGAGATGAACAAGTCTGCAGCAGGAGAATAAGATATAAGTTAAACGGGTTCTTCCTCTTAAAATGTCGATTTTCAATGCTATATCTAGTGATATAGATAGTTCTAATGTTGTCACGGAACACGAAGAAACCTCTTGGAAACTTATTACCTAATGAAAGAAAACGACATATAATAACGGAATGAGACCTCCAAAGAAAGATATTGTGTGTGTGTCAATAAATGGATGTCGCGACGCCGAGTGTCGTTTTTGATATACTGCAATCTTCGGAAACAAGTAACCAAATTCAGGATCACTTTTTGAGTCATCGATTTATAGTTTAATGAAGTGATGTGTTGTCCACGTCAGATATTTCTATCTGTAATCAGAGTTTTACAGTTGTGTGAAAATATGTGTGCTGTTTGGTTTTACGCGCCAATTTTATGCTGGCATTAACTGTCACTTCAGTCGCCTTTGTGGGTAGTCTGGGTGTGCTGAAGGTAATAGTCCTGGTATTACTGGATTAGAGTTTGAATGTTCGGAATAGAATATGAAAGTTTTAAATCGTTCTTAGTATTAAAAAAAAATACTTAGCAATTTTAATACAATAATTTATAATTTATGGGAAATAATATATAATAAGGTATAGCGTGCCCGGAAGTTCAATGCCAAAACCAACATCAATTATCAGTTAAATACACAATACTCCCTCCCCCCTCCACTGAACCGAGTTAAAACCTAACATCATAGAATCAGACTAATGCAATCCTCCAATCTAGGGGATTCTTTATTAAAGCATCTGTCTGCATTGTATTCAATATCATATTCAATTATTATACAATTAATGAAGAACATTATTAATAAATTCAGAAAAATATTTTCAAGTCGTCTAGGAATAAATATATTAATTATAAACATGGGATAAAAACATTAGAAATAATAAATAATTTATTATTTTTTTTCGATAAAATGAGTAAGATATATATTGGCCATTTCTAAGCTTTGTAAGCAGAACAATAGCATAGAAGTGGAGGTAATTTTCAGTCAAAATTTCGACATGTCCAAATGTTTTTTCGTGCTTATTAAGGCTTTCGCATCTCTACAACCCCTCCAAATTGAGTTAAAGGGTTGAAAATATGTGAATTGAGTTGGTTGACTGTTGAGAGAATTGACTTTTGTCTTCCACACCCGCCATTTTGTTATTTTTCAATTTAAATATATTGAATATATCACAGTTATTACTAATCTTATGAAGATTATATAACAGAAATTATTGTAAAAAATACGCAACGCAACGCAATAAATCTCTTAGGAGAGATTTATTTAAATATTGGCAATAAATTGTAAGTTAATCTTTGCTCGTTATTGCTCCACGAACTAATTTTCCATTGCTCAAGAGCTCAGTTTCATGGAACTCAAATTGTTAGCTATTAAAAACAAAAAGAAAAGTAATGCCAAATAAAAGGAAGTCAAAAGAAGATACGACCTCAGTAACGGACATAATAGAAACTTACTAAACCCAATTATTTCAACTATAACTATAAAACTAGAAATGCGGGTACTTCGCAAGGTCCTGAGTTTATTTAAAAAATATGCATTGAAAATAATGCATGTTAGATAACTTCAAATTAATCCTCATAATAAAAAAAAGAGTGGTTCACGGTCTAGAAGATCCGCCTAGAAATATTCTATTAGAGTCAATATTTCATAAATTATTTCAAGTTCAATAATCAGACGAAGTTGGCTAAAAATAATTACAAGGTTTTGTTTGTATGTTAATAGCTAAGCACACTACATACATATTTATTCTCAAACTATATAAACAGGAAATTTACTTAACACAGGTATAGAATCTGCTTATTTGTTTATTCACATCCAAGGCTGTGAAAATAAACAGGGAAAATAAACCAAGGAAAAATATATACCAGAAGATATTAATACTAATGGAGATATAACCTAATGTAAAAGGATGTTTAAACATTTATATAAAATAAATATAATTAGTAAGGATGATTTACTTTTTATTTTTACCTCGCCAAATTTACATATTACATATGATATGAGGGCTGGAGATGTAAAAAGAGATAAATCCAAATTTGTAAATTTTTCATAAGATCAATGCTATATATGATCTATTACGTATCTACCCAAACTTGAAACGTAAAACTAAATTGGATTTAGCACGTTTTGAGAACTTAAGAACATACTGTACGTGTGCCCCTCTTAAACAGTATGGAAAACATAAATAACATAAAAAATAACAAAACATGGATTTATCCCATTTCGCATACCCACGCCTCATATTTATATATATGCATTTAGTACATATGTTTAATCTAATAAGACAAGATAACTTTTATATAAGTAGCCACACTCTCATCAATGTAACACAAAGCACTGATATACACATATATATATATATATATTGCTGTTGGCACTATAGACAATCAAGATCTTTGACCGCGCGATAATGACGGATGATTTACAGACGTTTATTAGCACAGACATCCTTGAGGGGGTCACCCAACCTCACGTTGCTGCCAATCATGGTTTCCATGTTGCAGCGGCAGGCTACCCATAGCTCCCTAACCGGTCCAATTCGGTTTAGATCTAGGGATTATGGCCATTAGGTATCAGCAGGCGCACTAGGACTTATATTTCTTTCCCAGAACCTCACTGCCAATGGAAGAAACCTCGAGTCTACATCCTGGAAAAACTCGATTAACAATTTAGGTGCACTGGGTAGGATCATCACTCCTTTGCCCGGTCAGTGTGAGCTGCCTCCAGTAGCCTGACGGGTCTAACATACCCTGGGGAGGGATGATTAAGAAAGGGATGATTAAGCCTTAGGAATCTCGGGGCCGGGATTCGAACTTTTGGGTTTGTTAGCAGATGCACTTTTAGGAACGCGTTAACTAGCTTATATACACATATATAGACATACAACAGACAAGGAACTAAGTACGTTGCCTGACTAAGTTCCTATGAAGAAACCTGTAATAAATAAGGAGTAATATCTTAAAGAATTAAGAGTAAGCTAATTAAGTAATAATAGTAAGTAAGCTAATTAAGTAATAATAGTAAGTAAGCTATAAATAACGATTTAAGCAATGCAAGAAATACAGAATCATTGAAAGATCTATTACATCTAACTAAACATGGGGTAATTTACATACAATCGAATATATTTGTCCACAATTAGATCTCAACGCAATCTGCAAAGCATTACAACATAGATTATTGCCAGTGTCGGGATCAGCCAACAGACGGTGCCCAATGTAACGGCATCATGCGAGCTTTGCAAACTGAGCTCTAGTCTTCGACTAGAATCATGTTGGAGATGATTTTTTACTGTTAATATTAGAAAAATATAAGTTTTATCTAATTTAAAAAAATATCTTGTGCCCACTCACACGGCTTTCCTTATTGCTTTGGGAGCAAAGTCCAATACGGAAATTGTTTCGCTAACCTGGTTTTAATTAGGCAATATTCGCTTAAATTGGTCCTGAGTCGCAATATCTGAGTCGTTTTTTTTGCGTTTAAGCATAACTTTGCAACAAAGTATCACGTAAAATATAGGTGGGGAATTTAGAAGGAAAAACAATCTGAAATTTCGTGGCATACACCCGGTATATATAATTGTAATAATAATGCGATGGATGAAACGAACAAGTAGGCTGCCGGACGGAATAATATAAGAATTCCTAAAAATCAGCGCTGAGCCCAGTAAACATCCTAGTTGTGGGCCAAGGGAATATTATATTACATCTGGCCTTGCAAATTTGAGTTTTTACGGGGTTGAGTATCGGGATGTTCAATGCCGGATTTACCACTGGGGCACCAGACCTGAGGGCCTAAGGAGACGCACGCTAAAAAAAAAAATATATTTATTTAAATAACAAAGAAAATGCTTAGGATTAATTAGGAAAAGTCTACATTTTCATAAGCGATGTTAAAAATTAACATTGTTATAATAAAGATTATTATTAAAGAGGAAAATTGGCGGACTGATTGTCCCTTCCCCTCCGATAGTATGAAGAGGGGGCGACGAAAAATGTAAAGTTTGTAAAGCTTATTTTACATTATCTCGCAAAGAAGACAAGTACATTGTCATTAACAAAAAATAATAACTTAAACACGGAAACATTTTTTTATTCAATACGGCTCTAGTATAAACCTGATCACAGAAGAACCTGTTTATTCACACCCCGTGTGGGTTGTTCTAGAATAAGTAAAAATTAGGAAGGCACGATGAAGAGTATTGGTCCCGCTGGAAATGTAAAATAATCGAAGTTGGATAAAATACGTAGATGAACGTTTTTAGAACGGTTAAGACTTTTCCCGAAGCCTATCCGATTTTGCTTATGCCATTTCATACTTTAATCCAGGCACATCTTTGGTGAAACGGAATTCGTAATGTCATATTTAAAAAACATATTTCAACCACCAGCTGAATACGACAGTGTTTTCAGTTTTGATGTTATAGAAGCCATCTTTAAAGTTCCATCCCAATTCGGTATCGGACCAATAATGGTAGAACAAGAACTAATGATGAGTGAAAAAGTGATGAAGATTGATAGTGTTGTTAATTGGCGCCGCGCTTGTTCCATCGCGGGACGCAACATACATCCAGAGTAAATCCTTGATTTTTGTGATTAATGCATGCAAAAAACAAAAATGATGGATTAAGAAATCATTTTTTTTTTTCTGAATATAAGACGATAAGACCAAATTAAAAGCCATCGCCCAAAGTTCACAGACATTGGGGGGAAAATCAATGTTCCAAAATATGCTTTTACACGTAGGTATTAAATAATTCAGTGTATTTTAATAAACTAATATCTTGAAACAACTATAAAAAGTACATTATTAGAAAAATAGACAGAAATGTTTGAAGAGATAAAGTTTCTTCAATTTTACGAAATTTGTCCATTAAGAGTCCAGAAACGATGTCAAAATCGTTATATGAGTACTATTAAGAAGAACAAACAACAACGATAAACATCAAACAATAGGAATTCCAATGAGTAACGGTTGAACTGCAGAAAGGCAACTCAAATTCTAGGAAATGAAAAACGCAATTTTTCGACGCATACTTACAAAGTCAACAATTACCTTCAAAAAAATTAATATTTATTACATTACGAAAAATATCTTAATTATTAATTAGTTCCATCAAGATATTAGTGGAGATCCAGATCATAACCCCGTCGAAGCAGACCTCAAAACGTTTTTTTTTTATAATAGAAAAATATTTTTTATTAAGAACTGGTAATTAAAATCGGAGTGTAAACTGTTAGATTAGATAAAATTAGAATAACTATAAAGTTTTTTTTATTACCGACAGGGAAGCCTGGAGGAGCAGTTCCAGGCCTAGATGGGAGGATAGAATTAATTCCAGCCAAACAGATTTGACTTTCGGCAGGGTCAATTGAAAAAAATCAAGTTATTTAGGCCTTTAACGCCGAATCTCCAAAATGTATAAGCCTTATTATAATTTTTTAATGTTTTGCTATTTTATAAGAGACTGGAAAGAATCCACAAAGTATTGTTTTCAAGTATCTTGGAGAGGCAATTGATATCTTTGGTAAAGTGCACTTGTACAGGAAAAATAGACAACAAAAATTTTACATTCATGAAACTTTAGTATTAAGTTCGTCTTGGTAGTAAGAACGAAGTCTGCAGTCCATCCAAATTTCCGGGGGACCACCCTCCCTGGGAGGGTCGAAATGGGGACGGGATATTCGCAAAAAAACTCGAGCACAAATTAAGTCGAGTAAGATATGTCCTCAATGCTCCAATCAAAGAATACAAAATACGATATACTATTCAATAATTATTATAGACCATCGAGAAGCGAGGTAACCGGCTTTCTATGCTGAACAAACGCGCTTCAAATCTTGGATAGTGTTTTTTTTTATTTTTTTTAACTAAAATTAATGTGCTTTAGCGGTGGTGAGAACCGAGGTTTGAAAGACGCTTCCTGGATTTATTTAACTCTCGAGTTAAGACCTTTTTACGGGAGATTATTTGGAAGGATATAGCATGGTTCTGAACACACTGTCTACTAATTATACCGTAAGATCTTTCTTCATCATTTCTTCATGAGCTCATTTATTTACCACAATTATCTTCAGAAATGCTTTATTAATTTCAAAAGTTTCTCAAATGTCCCTTTTTTTTTTATCCACTTTTATTATAGTTCCAATAAAACAACACTATTTTAATAACTGAGAGAGCGTTGGATACATTTAAAATTTTAATAAAATTAAAATTAATTTTGTAAAATTTATTATTATCATTATTTAGCAATTGATACAGCTTTATACCAGCTACATACAGTAGTGCTGTTTCCTGGATCGACAAGAACAAACCACGTTTTGAGCATTTAATAAATGCTACGTCATACTATAGTAAAATATTCAAATAAGCCATTGAGGAGTAAAATAAATAGAATCTTTCCACTGAAGCTTTGTACACTGTAGAATAAAAATCAGTTCTATTCCTATCCATCTATTAAAAATTTACAAATTACCATACACTATTCAATAATTATGATCGTACATCGAGAAGCGAGGTAACTGGCTTTCAATGCTGAACAAACCCGGCTCAAATCTTGGATAGTGTTTTTTTTTTCTTTTTCAACAAAAATTAATGAGCTATAGCTGTATAGCTATAGCTCGGAGGAGCCGAGTTCTATTTTTATCCATTTATTAAAAAAGTTATAAATTCCAAAAGTACTTTTTAATATTAATCCTTTATTACCTATCTCAATCAAAAGGAGGGGAAAAAAAACAGAACACGCTGCATTGGCAATAATTAAACCACGACCAAAGATTAAGAGGAAAACCATTAAAGAATCGTTGGAGCAGTTTACGGCAGCAATCAGTAAGCCAAACAGTCTAATGTCTTACAGTAGCTGAAAATTATGAGCCATAAAGAACTCGAAAAAATGAATAAAAGTTAGTCCCTTGGTTGGCTTCATCAAAAACGGCTTCATTTATTCCTTATTTATACGAAAAAAAGACAAATCAGTTTGATCAAATACTGTTATCATCACTCATCAAAAATAATGTCATAATGTAAGGAAATAAACAATAATTTTTATTAAAATTAAAAATCAGGGCATTTAATTTATTTCGTATCATTTTTTAAGAATGAATGCCTAAAAATTCATTAATTTAAAGTAATTGTGTAGGTAATTCAAGAGATTTTAATGAAGTTTAAAATGTTTTTATTCATATGAAAGAAGGGGTGAAGCATTAAATAATCTAAAATCAATATCACATGTGCAGGAGTCCAATAAGAATAAGTACATATTAAAACATTTGTATATGAATAACTCAATACTGATATATAGTATACAGTATAAATAATTAAGAGTAAACATTCAAATTAAAGAAAAAATATGTAGAGTATACAGAAACAAAAACCTCTCGAGTTACATCTCATAACTATTCGGTCGATGTTTTGCCAATTCAGGAATCATCGGGATCATTTATCTTATTGCAATAATAATAATATCATATAATTGAATAAAAATCATACAAAATAATTTTTCAGTTGGGACATCCCATTCAATTGCCACAGAGGTCAGGGATGGTTCTTCGGAGGTGTACTATAGTGGTGTACACAGATTTTTTTTATGTGGGATTTAATTTTTTTTAGTGGGTATTTAGTAGGAAGAAGGCCAATAATCACCTAAATGTACATTCTATGTATTTTAATTATTATAATATTATTTTAATTATAATCTACGTAAATGTATAATCTCCAAATCGAGCGTACATTTTAAGGATAAGCATGAAAATTGGATAAAAATTACCGAAAATATAACTCAAAATACAAACCCTATGTTGGTGGGTATGAAAATCATATTTTTTCGTACATTTTGGGAAAGTAAGGAGGGTTATCCCCGCCCCCCTCCCATCTCCTCTTCCCAGCGTACGTTTAAGACTTTTGCTTGGAAATTCGATCTATAATGTTTTTTAAATTATATACAATTACAACTTTACAATATATGTACTTTTCCTTTTTATTATTTTTTAAATATAACATTCGTAGTGTGGACTTATGACTAAATTAATTAATCTTATTATTTAGAGAATGATACTCCTTGACATCTGTTCCGAATAGTACCGTGTTTCCTGGGTCGACGAAAATAAAGCTCGCTTTTAGTAGTTAATAATTGCTACCTAACACTACAGTAAATGGATTAAAAAGCAATTAAGAAGTGCCAGATCAACCACAGATGCTTTTTACACTGTGGTACAAACAAAATAATCAGTTCTGTTTTTTTTTGGGGGGGGGGGGGGGGAGAAACGTAATTTACAATTTTTAAATAAGTCAAAAATTCAGAAAGCTGCCTACACAGAAAAGCCAAAAAGCCTAATACTAGTATTTAACAAAAATTAACATGAAAGTCGTTGCATGGATTAATATAAAAACTGACATATTCTGCAGGAATTTATACAAGTCTAGATCAGAAAGGATAAAAAACTAAATCTGCAGACTGACTACGTCAAGTCAAGTGTTTCGGACTTGTAATAAGACGAGATCAATAAGGGAAGAAGATATCCTCAAATGAAGGCATGAGAACAGTATCGTGGAAGGGTGTGGGCCTAAAGTTGAAAGGGTATGGGTAGGGCTACCCCAACTGTTGCACAATAGGCCGTATGTTACAGATTCTACCAAGGCCTAGAACGGAAGGAAACTTGTAATGACTTCAGCTATATTGGGAGGGGATGTGCGAATTCATATTTATCTGATGGATATACAGCATTTCAAAAGGAAGAAGTGGATAAATAAATATATAAATATAAATATATTAGCTATATCTTACTAAATTTTTACTACTATTTCTTAGTACATTATTTCTGTATGTTATAGGTTAGAAAAATAAAAGTATCGGAAAATATGAAACTGAATTTCTGGGACCAAACAAAACTTTACGAAATCCTGGGTATAATATTTCAGAGACTGGTGATTGAACAGTTCTGATAACGAATCGTGGTTTTTTAGTAGCATACCCTCATTGAAAACTATCAACTAACTTCGTACCTTGGAGTGGAAACATCCCACCTACTCGACGGCAACCGTCCAACTGAAAGAACACAATGCCCCACCACACACCTGCTAGGACAGCTCTAGCCGTCTCTATGTCTTGTCTTCAGTTAGAGTCTTCAACAACACCTTATCTTTATCGAGATAATGCTGCTCTTGGGCTTCTACCAGATGACAGGCCGGCACGTCTTTACGTGAACAGATTACCAAAGCAATCCTAATTAAAAGAATTAATAAATTTTGTTTGATAAATCATGTGATCCCCCAAAAGACAACCATCATTTTCATAACAAAGAAAGAATAAACCAGAAGCATTAATTTTGATTAGCTATACAAAAACTCAGTCTTCACTTTGAATGTCAGTGTGACATAAATTAAACTCACAAAACATTTATGGATAATAAAAATCCTTAAGACTTATAAAAATTCTTTTAATTTAAAAATTGACCATTTATCAAATCCTTATACCAAATCGTAATAATCCAATAAAGCCAATTGTTTCATTCAAATTGCAAAGAATGGAGAAGCATAGCAGTAACTAAAACATCCTACTATCTATGACTTTGCAGTCTGAAGTCATATTTACAGAGATACGTACCTGTCTTCACTGAGCGAATAAAGGGTTTGACGATCCGGTTACAGGAGTCGCCGATCCGTTGACGCACCATCTATAGGATGGGATGGCAGACTGGAGAGTGAGGGTCCCTCTCTCCCCTCGTTCGGCTATCTTCGGCAAAGTTCGGCTTCGGGTGCCGCTCAGTCTACCGAGCCTTCTGCCGGTTACGATGCGGTCTGAGGTTTTTCTTTCGTTACGTCTTCCGGGAGAATGAGTTAACACATTACGGCACCCAAATGTCTGTTCCTTATCCCTAATAATAATGAAAATACTTCGAACTTCAGAAATGAAAGCTTTACGCAGACCATTATTTAACAGATGAAACAAAACGTGAGAGTGTGTACAATTACAGTTATGGTGGTAAGAGAACCCTGAGGATCTATGCTTACAATATCAAAGAGTTGGCAGCAGACCTTTTACCGAACAGAATCGGGATACATGCAATCTTGGTCAATCCCTATGTTCTTTACAGCATTGTCGAATTGTAAATGAAAATAATATTTGAGGAATTCATCTATATGTGCAGTAAACGTAATGCCAAAACACTTTGATCGCTATGGTTGTGGGTTAATGTCAAGGCTTTGCATTATAACGGATTGCGAAATTTTGAATGGAGTTGCCCGAAGGTAGTGAATTTTGTTATTTTATGGTATTCGGGCTCAATTATACTAATCGCTTTTCAAAATTTCAAGTTATTCTTTTTTTTGCATTGACAATTGATAAGTCACTGGGCTAAGCATTCGAAAGAGTTGGTATTATATCACGGCAATCAGTTTTTACACATTGGCAATTGTATACGCCATATGTCCTAATAAATCAGATTAAATTCAATGCCTTACCTGAGTCTTTTTCTTATCAATCTTAAATTTCAAATCATAAAGCAGATATGATTATCAATATTAATAACAAAGATTAATTGGATTAGTACTAGTATCACTAGGGATGATTTCCCATAGCTCTGTGCGTATAGCTCAATCGAAATTAGAATTGCATTATCTACCTAAGCCAGGTTTTAATATTTGCCATATACAAGTCTCTTTTATATGCGTATCATTAATCATTATCATTAATTAAAAGAAGACTCAATCCAATTTATAATATGATTCAATCATAATTTGTATTACTCCAATTATTGTATTACGAATACACTAATTGGATAATACATCAACTTGGTAGGAAAAAACAAACGGAGAAGTTAAAAAAATATTTGCAACAAGAAGAAAGTCTTCTCCTAAATTTTCTTAAGTAAAAAAGTAGTAAGCTATTATTTTCTTAAGTAGCAAGCTATTATTAATAACAATGCATTTTTCCAGTCACCTTACCTTCCTTACAATTTTACAAATACCATTAGTGTACATCCACTCACGTTAATTCCCTCAATACTACATGCAAAATAATTTAATATTATCTTATTTTTACTACTAACAAAATAACTTTTTATTGTTAATAAGAATAAAATCAGAATTGAATTAGAAAAAGTAGAAAACAAAAATTACAATTCATTGGTTCCAATGATTACTTTTGCTATGTTTTTTAATAATAATAATAATAAACTCTTTATTTATTCCGGAACAAGTCCCTTTAGAATAACAATTATAGGCAATGATAGGTGGGCTTCGGAGCCTTAGAGTAAATGATAAAGGAACATATGCGTTAACAGATAATTAAAAAAGAAAAGTCAATAAATAAATACAAATGAAAATTATAACAAGTAATAACACAATCACTTCTAGCATATAAAATAGGTATTAATAGTCTAATTGATTACGTCTTAAAACAAAAACCATACGAACTTCGTATGTTAATAAGATATGACAAAATTATAAATGAAGGAACATATTTACAAATATTGATTGAAATAAGAAAAATCTATTTACAATGTTTTTTGCAACTGGATGGAAAACAAGTGATTGAATAAGCGGGATTTGAAGGTGACAGGAGTATTGGAGCAACGAATGGAAAGAGGAATGGAATTCCATAAGGATGAGGATCGGACAAGAAAAGATCTGTCGAAAGCTGCGGATCGGTGGGCCGCTGTATATAAATCTGAAGGCCGAGAACGGGTATGACGAGAATGAAAAGAGGATTTGAATTGAAGGAGGTCGAAAATATAGGATGGACGGCGGGATTGGATAACTTGGTAGAGGAAGGATGCAAGGATATACTTACGACGGTAGGAAGGGTATAGCCACTTCAACTCTTCGTAATCGGAGACAGAGGCGTCTCTCGAGATCCCGAAGATGAATCGTACAAAGCAATTTATCAAACGTTTTATTTTTGTCTCGAGGTCCACAGAGACGCCCTCGTACACTGCACAACAGTAATTGGGTGGGGAAATATTAAGGAAGGAACTAGGAGTCTACGGGTCTCAAGTGGAAATAGGTGACGGAGGTAATTTAGTCGATTTAAAGTGTAAAAGGTACGACGGGAGATATCGGAAACATGATTTTCCAGGAAAGAGTTTGGTCAAAGGTGATTCCCAAGGTTTTTTAAGGTTGGATAGAACTTAATGGGATTATTATTTAGGAACAAGGTTGGGGTATGAAGAACAGTTTTAAGGAGGTGATGAGAACCTATTACAATTGCCTTTGTCATTCAAATTCAGCTTGTTAGCAACAGCCCAGTGACTTATTCGATTCAAGTCCTTTTGGAGTATTTTAGTGGCTTTGGAAGTGATGGATAAGAATGGTAAGGTCATTAATATAAATATCAAACAGAGTAGGAGACAATGAGGAGCCCTGATGGACACCAGAAGAGAGGGATCGTGTCTTGGATGGAGATTGTTCTGGAACAACTACAACCGATCTGACAGGAAGGATTGGAACCAGCGCAAAACACTGTTGGATTAAGGAAGACTTTGTAATTTGTTAAGGAGGATGTTATGGTCAACTGTGTCAAAAGCTTTGGAGAAATCTAAAAGGATGAGGATAGTTAGGTTTTGGTGTTCAATGGCGGCTTGGAGGGGTTATTTTCAGGAGAGCGGATTGTATTGAGTAACAAGGTCAAAAGCCAGATTGGAGAGGGTTAATGAGGGAACGTTCTTGTAGGAAGTTTTAAAGTTGAATTTGTACAAGGCGTTTCATTGGTTTTGAGAGGTTAGAGAGGAGAGAAATAGGACGGAAATCATGGTGTGAGGTGGGATTTGTAATTTTATTTAATGGTCGGAGTAGGGCAATTTTTCAAGAAGAGGGGAATGTGGAATTTTGTAGAGAAAAGTTGTAAATATGATAGAGAAGGGGCATAAGGGTTGGGACACAGGATTTTATTAGCTTTACTGGGATATCGTAAGGACTATAATCATTGATGAGATATTTTAGGATAGTGGAAAGTGGATAAGGTCGTGTGATGAAAGAAAAGGAATAGGGTGCTGGGAAGAAGAGAGGATTTTCATGGAAGAATCAGAAATGTGAAGGTCTAACAGAAGTCAGAAAATTATGTGTGGTGGGTAGGAGAATAGGGAACGAGGTAAAGATTGAGGGAAAACATTAGATCCATAAGAAAGGATTTATCACTGGATTCAGATAGCACATTAATGTTTAAATCACCAGAGATAATGATATTGGAATAGGTAGAAACCAGTTGGACAAGGAAGGATTCGAAGTTGTAGAATGGGACACGAGGAGGTCGGTAGACAATGGCATGTAACAGAGGAAAAGAGATGCTAGAAATTTCAACAAACATGTATTCTAGGTGAGGAAAGGAAGGAGAAGTTTTTTCACTAAAAAATTTTCATAAAATTTCCATTAAGAAATTTTTTATAAAATATTCATTAAGAATCTTTTTATAAAATATTCACTAAGACATTTTTTATAAAATTTTCATTGAGAAATCTTTTATAAAACTTTCACTAAGAAATTTTTTTTTTAAATTTTCACTAAGACATTTTTTAGAAAATGGTTATATAGAACTTAACGATTCAATCAATCAATCAATATTTTATTTATTAGCACTTTTTGAAATTAATTAGCTCGCGTATTTTGTCCAGAAACTTAAAAGTTAGAATTTACAAAACTGTGTGAAACGTTGGCCGGATTTGAAAATTCTGAAAAGTACGAAAATTCAAACATTCATGTGAAAATTCATGGGTGTGAAACGTGGCCGCTAACTTTGAAGCAAGAGCAACACCTTAAGGATTTCGAGTATAAGACAATGTGTTGAATATTTGGTCTGAAAAAGGATGAGTCTACTAGAGACTTTAGGAGGTCTCACAAAGCGGAATTGCGGAGCATGCACTCTGTTAATATACTTGAAACGATTAAATCGCGTGGGTAGAAATAGGCTTGTAAAGTTTTTGGGCTTGGTAGTTAATAAATAGTTAATAAACGCTAAGCCGACTGGTAAACGTCCGAGGGGCAGACCGAAATGTAGGTGAGAGGATTGCGTTAAGGGTGATCTTACTGATTTGGGTTTGGACGGAGGTTTGTAGACAGCGATTGGTGATATCGGCATCAGGTTCGCTAAGACTTTTATTATTGCAGAATAATAATCGAACTGAAACCTTTGGTATAAAAATGAATTAAAACGAAAAATATAAAAAGGCAAATATCACGTATTTTGAAAAATCTCAAGTAACTCAAATTTAAAAATTTTGCTCAATTTGAGCATCCAAAAATAAGTATTGGCTTTCTATAAACAAATATTAATATTCCCGAAATGAGAACACACGCCGCTAAAAGGTTAAATCTCAATTTAATTCGATAGAACAGACATTTAATGATTTCAAAGTTCACAGACATTACGTAAATTCACCTCTGACCTATAACGTCAGGTTCATTACGTAAAAAAGTATTATAAAAAAAAATAGTTATTTTACAAAGAGCTATTTAATTTAAACAAAATTGTATTTTTATGCAAATAATTAAGAAATGACAAATTAATAAATAATTTTGTTTTAATAAATATTAAATATTTAATATCATATATTAGTAATAACAAACAAGGTGAATGTAAAGATTGATATTTTGTATAGTAATGGCCACTTTGGTAATTAAATTGTGAAAATATGGCAGCTAGATTTTATTGTTTCAAACATGGAATATAAAAATAATAACAATTGTAATTAATATTAATAATTAATGTAAAGTAAAAATTAAATAAGAAATTCGGGTCATTGTCAATTTTTTTCTGACAGATTCAGGTGGGAATCAGGCTTTTTAAAAATGAAATTCCTACATTACAGACAGCTGGTACTCCCTTGATTCAACCTAATTTTAGTAATTTTATAAAAGCAAGTTTCTATGTTTTAAATCTTCCAAGTTTTGCCGTTTATTCTTCATTTATGAAACTCTAAGCATCGTCAAATAATAAAACGTTATATTAATGTGCTTCAAGTGATACAAAATTAGGCTTTAACCCAAGAAAAAGTTGTTATAATTTTTGTCCAGCACTAATCCAATGGGGTGATTTCTAAGTGTCAACTATTGGCACTAAAGTGATTTTTAGGAAAATTAAGAAAAAAATAGATATACCACCATCAATTCAAATTTTATTTGTCATGAATTGAAAGAGTATTGGCTAGCACAATATCAGAATGTGTTAAAAAAATAAGTATTTTGTGGTTAAGTTTAAGTCAATGAAATCGTTTAAATGCGAACTAAAAATAACAATCTTAAATTATTAAATAAGGAAGTTTTATTTTTGTCCAAAATTGTTAGTCAATGAAAGTACAAAAAAAGTCACATTCAAAAATTCGGGTCATTGTCACTTTTTTTCTATTACAGATTCATGTGCGAGACAGTTTTTTTTTTAAATGAAATCCCTACATTACAGGCAGATGGTACTCCATTGTGAAGCCGGAAACTTTGAAATAAATTAGTCGGAAAACTGTTCGTCCTTCGCACATCACCTTCAAATCTGCAGGATGATGAAATTTTGTCAAAGCGTACGAAGTATTTTCAATGAAATATTAGAGCTAACGAGTGCCAAACGTAACGTATTTTTTACGCTGTAAATTGTTTATCAGAATGGATATCGACCGGCAGTTGACATAAGAACGTCATATATCATAAATTCAGAATATTTTGATTTGTGCACAAATTAATTAGAATGGGATTCATTAGGATAACTATTGCTGGGGATGTTTTCGTCAAATGAATCTCGCTTTCTGAAGATTCATATTACTTTAAAAATTTATCAATAACTTTTACTTTTTCCGTCGAAGGAATGTTCTGAGACCACTTTTGGGTAAATAAATTTAAAAAGTATAATTTAAATTTTGATGAAGTGCGGCGTATACGCCATTGATTAAAATTACGTCAGATTCAAACGAAAAATACTTATTTCAGAGGAATCAGATATTTTTTTCAATCCAGAATATCGTTGCAATGTTTCTTTATTCCCATAGTATTTTCTAAAATGTAGGCATCTCTTGCTTACTCCGAAACATCTAGACTTAGTCGCTACCAGGCCGCTCAGAGCCACCTTGAATAAAGAAATTTTTTTTTTTACTATTTATTTGAAAATTTTCGCTTTAAAAAAATAATAATAATCAGTTTCTTGAGAATAATAATTGTTCGTTGTTATGCAAAAAAAAAAAAAAAAAAAGGATCGTCAGAGACTTCCAAACATTATAAAATCGGTAGCATAAGTTTCAGTCTATCGGAAGTAACATTTTCCAATAATATTAATCTGAGAGTTTGTACAAAATATAAAAACGCTAATGAATTATTGAACTTAATACAGAAGAGTTAGAAACAGTTTCCATTATTGTAATGGATCTTTTTATGTCAACATTTATATGTAATTAATTCTCTCTCCTTTAAAAAGCGGTTGCTGCGCTTTCATGGATCTACATAGGCTCTTTGTCACTGAAGATCATGGTAAAACTGTTTTTTTTCATTTACGTTTGAGGTTAGGTCTGTAAATTAATTGAAATTTCCAACAAATTGAAAAAATGTTATTTTTTCTACCTGCATGTCCAGGAGTATTTCTATTATTAATAGAGAAGCCTATAACTCCCTTGTTATTATTTTCTTATTTTTATTTTACTATTATTATTATAGAATCTTTTTTTAAATTTAATATTTAAATATTTTTATATTTAATTTTCTTTTTCCATTTTATACGTTTTTATATCAGTAATATCTATTTGTTTACAACAGATTATTTCATTTTTTTTTTTTTTAGTTACATTTGTTATGTTTATTTTGTCGATCTCTTTGACAGCATGGAATAACGTATTTAATCGTCATTATTTTTAACAGCATAAATTAATTAATTACAATGCTGTTAATTAATTAAATTTAATTAAAAGCATTGTAAATCTATACTTCGTTCTTACATAAGTACTATAGATTTAGCCAGATTAATAAACCTGCAAACCTGCTGGTTGGGAATTTATTGAATATTTACAAGTTCCATATTTTATATGTAAAACATTCACAGTTAATTTTAACAATCTTATATCAGTTTCCGATTAATATTCCTTTAATAGAAATTAATCCTATTATTGAAATGAAAATGCTTAAGAATAATATATATAGTTTTAAGAAACAATCAGCCTCCTGTAGGCTGACGGGTCTCACACATACTCCAGGGGAAGGTGTGATTAATTGCTTGAGGAAATAAATTAATTATTAATTAAATCTAATTAAAGTAATGCCGGGACCGGGATTCGAACTCACAACGTTTGGGTTTGTGAGTAGGTGCACTTTTGCAAGTGCGTAAATCCGTTCGGCAACTTCGAATCCATAAAAATGTATTGCATATATTGCAATAAATATATTACACATACATATTAAAATAAATATTACATTTATCCAGTACGGATGGCCGACCGGCTTTTTTACCATCGTTATTTTAAAATAATATAGTATAAAACTACATATTTGTAACATAAAATCGTTAAAAAGGTATTTGTAACTAAATGGTGTTGTGATTAGTACGTCAGCTTGTTGCATACTTGCCAAGTGACAGCTGGCATCCGAGAAATGTGGCCAAGAGTAGTCGAGCAACGACACTGTTAGATTACGAGAATTCCCGTTTTGGTAGCGATGGCTCGAACTGGTTTTTATCCTATGCCATCAAATTTATCGCCAATATTTTAGCAATAAGAAAACTATTTATAACTTCTCTGATATTATTTTATTAATTTAGTATAACAAGTCTGAGGCGGTCCAGAAAAATTAGGAAAGTATAATTTATTATTTTTTCTGGATAATGATTTATGCATCATTCCTGAAATCTATAAAAACTGGAACTGCGAAAATTTTATTCTCCCAAAATATTGACGTAATTTTCGTGAAGTCGTTTTTTACGTAGTTACATTTTTTGAAATAATATATTATTCTATATTTTTTCTTCGTTCGCATCAGATAAATATAATTTTTTTTATGTACAAGTAGGCAAACGGACCAACATTGGAAAGTTAAAAAAATGCTATCAGAACAGTTTTATTCCTCGATTTTCTTCCTCATAGGCAAATCCTTGAGAATAAGATAGAAAATAGATATCGAAAAACATATCTTCATAAGAAACACAGATAATCAATATAATCAGTCTAGAAATGCTCAACTTTATACCGACTGTTTTCTCTCGAGAAATGCGTCATAAAAAGAACGAACAGCTGGTGGTAACATATAAAAAAAAATATAAATAATATCATATAATAATATATATAATAAATAAATAAATATAATATAATATAAATAAATAATATAATAATAATAATAATAATAAAAATATTGAACGAATCTTTCATTCATAAAATCCATTTTTTGATATTTTCGATATTTTACTCTAGGTTAATAAAATGGTTGCATTTTATACAAAAAAAAAAGAAGATAGATTGTGTAAAAGGTAAATTAAATCCTAATCTCATTATACTAATTAAAATAGTGAAAACCAGAATATTATATAAAAAAAAAAAATGAAATAATTAACTGAAGTGAAATATAAATTGGCAGCTTTTAAAACTAGATTAATATGTCCACGATATGTCAAAACTATGGTAGTAATAAAATGAACCAATATAATGTTATAAAATTTAAACCGGTTAAAATGATTTCCCTTTTGATTTATCTGGCTTAATATTTAATTTTTCCTTTAATTTATAACGTTTAAATAGAATTGAGACATTTAAAAAAGTATATCGAAGCTATGGTTAAATATATGAAGAAGTGCCTAAATATCGTCCATCAAAACCAAATCTAAATTTCAAATATTAAACTAAAGTTTAAAATTCTCAAAAATTTGATACAAGAAGCTCTGTTCTATAAAAACAAATATTGGTATCGTTATTGGGTAGAACTAAATAATATTTCCTCTGAGTAAACAAAAACAATGCTTACCTAAATGTCAAGTTTTTAAAAGAGTGGTCCTAATTCCGTCCCCCAATTAAACTTGCAATTTATTGGAACCCAGGGAGATTTTAATAAAGGCAAATAACTCCCCAAAACGAAATTTATTCACTTTAAAATACTTTCGATTATTAATTATTTTAATGAAAAATGTGACTAATTATGATCAGTAGTAGTTGATAATTAGACAAGTATCAATCTGAATAAAAATAACAAATAAATTTCTGTAATTTTGGTAAGGATGAACTCAGTTCGTACATTTACACATGTAGTACATTTTCTCCTCGTTTTTCTTCAGAAAAGTTAACTTCAATGATAAAATAAAAAATATATTTCCTTGATTCACCTGAGTAGCGTTCTGAAGTTGAATAAAAACTATCATCCTCTTCTCCTCGTTCTAGATCCTAAATACTTTTAAATGGGCAGTAAAGTTATAAAGCATAGAAGAAATGTGATTGGCACAGAATTAAAGGATAGACGCCCGAGTGGTTGACCGAGCATATGCGGAAGTCTGATCAAATAAATTTCGTTTTAAACGAAGGAGGATGAATAATTTTTTTTATGAAGTCGATATCAAGCCTCCAGATTAGTTAATCTTTATTATTATAATAAATATTTAATAATTATATATTTCATAATTGAAGTACTGTGATGAGTTCTTTGTTCATTAATATTTTTGATTTCAGAGTTATGCTTATAAGTAAAAATATTACTATTCCATTTCCCAAAGTATGATAATAAACAAAGTACTATCTTATATTGAATGATCTCAGTATCTCTGAGAATAATAATTCGATGGAGTTAGCCATATTCTTTTAAACAATTGGAATTTCAATGTTCATAAGATGCTGTAAAAACATACGGTAAGCACTATAGATATCTCAAATTCGATGAAGATTCTGTTAAAATAAACCAGATTGACTAGATCATAGATGTAGGAACGTCTCCTGAAGTTGACCGATTTGATAACCTCGAATCCATTTGAACGTTAAAATGATGATCAATATTGGGATGAATCAGCTCATGAAAAGTAATAATAAAGCCTTCCCCCTTTTAAATACACTGAAATTCCGAGAAAAATCTTGAGAAAGCCTAATGTGATATTGTACAATGCCATAAAAAAGAAACGTGAGTCAACAGCTGCGAGCAGAATCGATGGGTTTGAAAGGATTACTAACGATTGCTCTAATCAGGGCTTTAACGAACGGAGGAGAGGCAAATGAGGATTCGCGTAAGGAATATACTAGCGAATAAGTATCTTACGATATAAAAGCAAAACTGTGTCTACACAGCCACGAGGACCATAAGACTATGATAGGAAGAGCGAAAACCTGTTACAACGGCTAAATAAACAAAGAACGTTCCTGGGTTGAATTGTAAGGAGAAAATCCGAAACTAGTACCTCAAGATAAGACTGCGGTAGGTAATGCAGCTCTTGCATGTCCTGTAAAGACTATCAAAAAATAAAAACATAAAAAAAAACTTATTAATACAGGCATGCTTTATTAAAAACCACCAAGTAGGAATCATGCAAGACTAGCTCACTAATTACAAAATTAAATTCTTTTTTTTTAACTTTTAAGTAACCTGCTGATGACAGTTTAGCTCGTTGTAAATAAATAAAGAATGATTTAACATCAGTTTCATTTTAATTTTTTTTGGTTTACCACCCTTATTTCTCCAACTATGAATGAAGGAAGAAGTCAATATGACCAGAGTGAGAATACCGAAAATAAAAGGATACGCAGCGCAATCAATTTCTCATTAGTAATCGAACTCACAATTTTTTTTATTCGTGTATGTGCTATTAGTGCAATTCCATTACGCACGTCCATCGCGGTCACAGATATCATAGAAATGGTAAAGGTAGCCAGCCACAAACGGTTAAGTATGCATGATCGATCATTTTTTACAAGTATACTTTGAAACCCCTATCTTAATAACCACCAGTTTGTGCTTGGACTATGTTGAGCTCGGACAAAGGTGCACTTGATTTGGCTGCTTTTGCCTTGTTCACAGGAGAAAGACACAAAAGAAAAAAGCGTAAATGTGGTGTAAAGAGTGGTTGATGAAAAGGAAAACATAATCGTATATTGATTTATTAAACGAATTAAAGATATATCCGCACGATTGGAATAATTATCTAAGAATGGATGAAGAAAGTTACCTAAATCTTTTGGCACTAGTAATCTTCTCTCCTTCATTAAAGTGGAGACTACAAGGAAAGCTCTAACCCTTCGCGAAAGATTGACCGCAGCATTACAGTTTATTGCGATCGGAAGTAATTGCCAAGTCATGTATTTTCCTCTCAATCCACCAACTTTAACCCTAAATTTTTTATTCTTATTTCTCTATTAATGTAACTAAAGTTATCTCCTTAGAATAATATATGGATAAATGATAATTATTCTAATTTTCAGTTTCTAATCAGATAAAAATAGACACATTCATTCAGTACCTACGTGAAAAAAAAACTTTCTCACTCTAAAAAAAACTTCAAAGGATAAAAAGAAACCTTCTTCTTCTTCTTTATCTTCCTCCTTTAGTGCCTTTCAGCGTGGAGGTGCCCCGATCCAAGACTGCCAAGCTTCTCGATCTCCAGCCAGCGCTTTCATTACATTTATTGACCTTCCCTTCCTTTCACCAATCCCTGAGATATGGTCTATCCATTGCAATCTTGGTCTTCCTCGAGGGCGGCGTCCGGTAGGCCTGGCTTCAAAGAATTTCTTTGGGTCCCGGTCCTTATCCATTCTGCACAGATGACCAAACCATCCCAGCTGTCGTCTCTCCACTGTTTCCTTCAGTGCAGTCACTCCCAGGTCTCCCCTTATTCTCTCATTCCTAACTCTGTCCCTCCTTGTTTTGCCTGCCATTTTCCGGAGGTATTTCATCTCTGCCGCAGTAGCCCTACTCCAGTGCTTGTCCAACGGTACCCAGCTCTCACTTCCATAGATGAGGGTAGGTAGGTATATGGACTTGAAGATATGTAATTTTACATTATTTTCCAATTCCCTTTTCCCCACCACTGTGTTGCATAGCTGGTAGTATATGCTATTTGCTTTTTTAATCCTGTTTGAGAGCTCTTGGTCCATTTTCCCATTTCTGGTGAGCACTACTCCTAAATAAGTATACTCCTGCGCTGTCTCCAAGGTTTCTCCCCTGCAGTGAACCAAAACCTCCTCTTCTTCACGTCTGATGTGCATCACCTTGCTTTTTCCAACATTCAATATCATACCCTTCCTTTCTAGGTCAGCCTCCCACTCCGTAACAGCCTGCTGTAGATTTTCCTTGGAATCGGCTATGAGGACAATATCATCTGCAAAAACCATTACTTGCGCTAGGATTGTCCTCATGTTCCACTTTCCAACGACCATCCGTGTTGTCCTCCGCTTGCAGATTTTCAATATCTCGTCCATAAAAGTGATGAAAAGAAGAGGACTAAGACTGTCCCCCTGTCTAACACCCCTTCTCATGGCGAAAGCCTCAGACATTCTTCCATTAATTCTAACCATGCCTTTGGAGTCATGATAAGTGCTTTTTATGGCATTTATTAATGCTGCGGGCACATTTTTAGCGGCTAGAGCTGTCCAAATTTCTTCTCTAGGGACTGAATCGAATGCTGCTTTTATGTCCAGGAACGCTAGGTACAAGTTCTTTCCTCTATCCCATGCCTTCTCAATAATCGTCTTCAGCGAGAAGATGTGATCTTGCGTTTGCCGGTGTGGTCTAAAAGCTGCTTGTTCCTCTTCCAATTTGTCTTCAACGATTGATCGGAGTTTTCTTTCCAGTATAGAGGAGTAAAGTTTATAGACTACAGGGGAGAGACATATAGGTCTATAGTTTTGGCATTCACTAGAGCTACCCTTCTTGTGGATCGGCATGATGATATTGCATCCCCATTCCTCAGGCATGGATTTGGAAGAGAAAATATTTTGAAACAGGTCCTGCAAAGCTTTATGTAATTGTAGACCTCCAAATTTTATAAGTTCTGGAGCAATACCATCTTTGCCTGCTGCTTTGCCACTCCTCATTTTCTCTATAGCCCAAGTGACATCTTCCTCCCATATCACGTCATCATATTCTTCTGTTTCCCGCCTGTCCTCCACTCTCTCCTCCGAGACACCAGAAAACAATGCAGAATAATGGCGTCGCCATCTCTCCAATATTTCCCCATCTTCAGTAATCATTTGTCCTGATTCGTCCTTAACATTTCTCACGGGTTTGCACGTCTTTCCCTTCATTGATTTTATTCTCTTCCAAAAAATCTTGGTATTTTCCCTGTAATCATTTTGCAGACTTCTGCCAAATTTTTCCCAGCTTTTCATCTTTGCCACTCGAACAACCATTTTCGCTTCCCCTCTTCTTCTGACGTAGAGCTCCCAGTTGGCGGCAGACCTAATTTTACAGTACTCCTTCCAGGCTGTCTTCTTCCTACCCACCGCAGCTTTCACCACATCACTCCACCACTCAGACCTTTTACCTTTGGTACAGACTACCTTCATTCCGCATACACTTTCAGCAGTCTCTAGAATTGCCTGTTTCAATGCTACCCATGTATTGTTAATATTCCCTTCCAAATTGACATTTCTAAGTTTTAGATCCAGAAGTTCTGCATATTCCTTTTTCTTTTCTGGATCCTGCAGTTTTGCAATGTCAATCCTCTTGTATGCTATATGGTAAAAGAAACCTAAATCTAGGAAAACCGTCAATCTGGCAAAACAGACTTGTTCAAACCGGGTTCCACAACCACACACGTTAAGTTTCGCTTGAAAAGCGAGACTTGTACAAGCATGCATGATTTGAAATCAATCAGACATCAATCAGCTAGTACAATTATAATGCTTGAGCAAAATTACACAACACAAACTTGACCATTTAGGCACAAAATGACTGATCATGAAATATGAAAGAACAATTAGTGTCACTGTGTAAGGCTATCATCTGAAAGGAGATACAACAATTTTCTAAAAAACTATAAAAAATTCATGGTCCGTATTAACTTCTTACAGTTTTCAGTTACTAACTACTCAGTTCCATACGATGAAGAAAGCGATAAGGTTAAACGTCGTATTTCTTTTGGTGCACATGATAGTATAAAGTATCCATCCACCTTTCATTATATTTATAAATGGCAATTATGGACCGAAGGAACAGGAAACTATATCAATCTAAATTCTTGTTAGCCTAAAATTATTGTAATAGCCTTAAGAGTACTACCGTAATCAAAGTTCATGATATAACAGTTTCAGAAACGGCACCATTGATCATTCCAAGCCAAATTATTAATTAAAAATGGCAAAATAATTTTACTCGATACATGGGTATATAACCCATATACGAGTATTGGTGTTTCACATCTTGTTATCATTCAGTCCAGCTTTAGTTCCAGTTAGTTTTATCTAAAGGCTGGTATACAGGAGCACGTTTTTTGATCAAAGCTTTGGAATGCAAAATGTAATGTAATTCAAAAAGCAGTAGGAATGTAAAGTACCTTTCTTTCTTAACTACAAGATTACTAAAGATTACTGCCATAGTCCGGTCTTGGTACCGTAGATAGCCACTGGTCTTCTAGGTTGGGGGAACAGCACTCTGACACGCTCCCATCTACACTTTAAACAGCACACTGCATTTATTCTCACACTACTGACCAAGTTCACCCCAGTACACGCCCTTGGGTCACCTCACCGGATGGGCGAACACGTCAGGACACTCTGAGGAGGCTATCCATCCATCTGACTCGGGGTCTACGGTCCGATAACCTTATTCCTGAAATATTTTATCACAAAACCTCAACATCAATTACCCGGAATGTCTACTAAGAAGCGACATTGCAGCTGCCATATGGACTTCACCTTTGGACAAGTCATTCGAAATTTTTTTTTAATTTTTGTTGCTACTTCTGAAGGAGAATTGGTCACTTCTCTAATAATATTAGCAGCATCGCGTTCTCTTGCTTGTCTGTTAGCGACTTCTGCTGTACTATTTCACATACACTTCGCGAAGTTAATATGTCTTGAACCTTGTTATTTTTTCCTCTGGTACCACAATCCTCAAATATTTTATTGGTCGACCAATCGTGGTCACACCATTACAACTTAAACCATTTAACATGCTCTCTTGGTAAACGCACAAAAAAGTAAACGTGCCGTCCAGCCATTTAACATTTTTCTATTGAGAGATTTTTCTTATAACGCTCAGCTTCTTGCCATTTGATTTTAATTTTTAACATAATTGAGTTTAATTTATTTTTTCCTTAATAGCAGAATGTTCCGTGATCTTTTTAACTTCAAATTGAGATATCAGATTTTTATAAATGGTATCGACATTGGGACGTCTGCCAAAAAATAAATTGTCTCCTTCTCGAGACAGAGATGTTTTTGTCTGGGAATGGACCCAATTAGCCAATGTTAGCATTTCTTTTTTACATGAAAATTTCGTATACATTCTAAGCATGCATAAGCAATAATATACAAGAAAATCTTAGGGGTAATTTACAGTACTTTTTGATCATTTATTTTTGAAATTAAAAAACTTCTTAATCAATGAACGATATATTATATTAAAAATAAACTAAATTACCTTTTTAAATTTTAGATTTGTATATTTACTTACTCTTAAAAGACGGTTTCATTTTTATGATAACAAGATTTTTATTTAACTCAATAGAAATTTTTTAAATAGCTGTAAATTAACCTGCACTCAGAAGTATTGAAATGATTTGGTCAGCATGTTAAATCAATCAATGTTTACTTAGATATTCTGACCTTCAAACTCAGCTAATTCCAACTAATTTTCCGAATATAACATAACTAGGCATTACTATCAAGGACTATTTACATGATTTTCTCTTTTTCTCTTTTTAATTTTTTCCACCTAGGTCGGTCATTCGTCCCACTGTGCGCCGTGAGATCTTATTGACTGGACAGAGAACTAATGAGAAGAAAAGTCACACCATATATTATAGTTCTGAAGATAGAGTACAGATTAGACTTTTGGAACTGGGTCTGTTTTAGGGAAGAAATTCAGGCAATTTATCATCAACTTCAAGCCTGTAAGCCTCCGAATGAGTCTTATCAGAGTGAAGGGGCAGCAGTATATTTCCTCACAAAAAAATCAACCTTTGCACATGGAAATTAGATGATGAAAACACAGTCAACCAGATCGGTCACTTTCTAATAAGTGCCAGGCATAGGTCAAACCTCCTCGATGTCAGAATCTCCCAAGGAGCTAATATGGACTCAGACCATTTTTTGACTATGCCAAAGTGAGAGCTAGGATCTCAACAGTGAAAACAAGGCAAGGGCAAAGAAGTAAAAAGTTTAAGAACCCGGACGTCTGCGAAGCATATGCTAATAAAATTAATGAAAAGATCCCCGATATGGTATCCACAGATGTTAATGAAATGTGGTCGACCATAGAGAAGACCATCCATAACACAGCAGAGGAAGTAACTGGCCACAATCCTATAGAGAGAAGATCACCCTGATTTGACGATGATTGTTGTAATGCCACAGTACAAAAGAACGAAGCCTGGATTTACTTCGGAAGAAACATACTCGAGTCTCAGTTGAAATCTATAGAAGAGAGGAAAAACATATTCATCGACGCAAAAAGAAATCTGGAAAAATAAAGAGCTTGATGAAATTGAAAGATTAAGGAGTGCCGTAAATGATATCAAAAGGTGAACACAGGCCGAAAACCATTCAAGCCCCGCATCTTAACCTATAATGATTGGGATGGTTCGTTGCTGAATGAAAAAGCATCCATTGGCTGATGCAGGTACTACAAAGATGGAACAACCACTTTAACCATCTGCTTAACGAAAATCAGGTACATGAGATTGAGAAGGAAGAAACTGATCTAAGTCGAACTCCTGAAGATGAACTCAAGCCTGCAGATGAAGAGGAGTTTTATGTAAAGCCATTGAAAAGTTCAAAAACAATGAGGTACCAGGCTTTGACAAACTGGCCGCCGAATTATTCAAGAAAGGAGGAGATCGACTATTCAAAAAATTGCATAATCTTCTTCTTCAGATCTGGGCAGAGGAAATGATTCCGACAGCTTGGAAAAATAATGTTTTGAGTTCTATTCACAACAAGGTAGACCTTCTTGTGTGTAATAATTACCGTGGGATCTCTTGCCTACCATGCGCCTATAAAATATTCTCAAATATATTATATCAACGATAACTGCCTTACGTTGAGAGAGTATTGGGGGATTACCAGTGTGGCTTCCGTAAAGGTAAGTCTACAACAGATCAGATATTCTCCTTACGAACCATTTCAGAGCGAGGAAGAGAATACCAGATCCAAACACATCACCTATTCGTTGATTTTAGATCTGCTTACGATAGTATCCAACGTGAGCCTGGATCGCATTATCAGGCTATACATCCCTATTAAGCTTACCCGCCTGGTACAACTAACGATGAGCGATGTTGAATGTGCGGTGTGTGTTCAGGAGATCTATCAGATGGATTTACCTCTATAATGGTGTTCGACAAGGAGATTCCCTTGCCTGTCTGCTCTTTAATATTGGCCTTGAAAAAGCTATTAGAGAATCAAAGATCCAGACCAGCGGAACGATTTTTAATCGCATGGTAAAAATTTTGGGCTATGCTGACGATCTCGATATTGTTGGAAGATCAAAAGCTGCAGTGGAAGAAGCCTTCCTTGCCTTCGAGAATGCTGCTAAGAAGCTATGACTTGCAGTTAACAACCAAAAACCGAATATATGATTGCTCGTCAAACCAGAGGTCCTTACGAAGATTTTGTCCAGATTGCTCCTCACTCATTTGAACGAGTTGATCAGTTTGTGTACCTGGGGTCACAGGTTAATGCTGATAATGGCGTTTCAGCTGAAATAAAGATACGAATAGCATCAGCCAATGGATGCTATTTTGGACTTCGATATCTGGGAAATAGTTCTCTTTCCAGAACTACAAAAACTAGGCTTTAAAAGATACAGATCGGTGCTTACCTATGGGTAAAAACATTGGCTTCCTCAAAGTCTGATGAAATTCTCCAAGCATTTGGGACGAAAATCTTGAGACGCATTTACGACCCAGTGAAAATGGGGTCAGTATGGAGAAGGCGGACATACAGAGAGGTGTATTCCCTGCTTAATGATCCAGATATGGCAAGAGTTGTAAGACTCGGCAGGCCATGTCGCCAGAATGGGGCCAAACAACATCCCAAGAAAAATTCTGGATGATGGCCTGTATGGAACCAGACCAAGAGGACGCCCGAAGATTCGATCGATGGGTGGATGGTGTTGGAGAGGACTCAAGAACCCTGCTCGGAGTTCGGAATTAGAAGACGACTGCATTTAACCGATTGAACTGGCGGAAGGTGCTTAAGGAGGCCAGGACCCAGTAATGGGTTGTCGCGCCGATGGAAGAAGAAGAAGACTGAAATAGACCAATCTCCTCCCAAAAGGAGTCAAATATTAACCCATACCCTAATCAGTGTTATAAAATAAAATACTGTACATAGAAAAAATAATCTAAAACGATCTGGCCTGTGAGGATGACATATTTCGCAACTAACCGACTATAACTAGTTTTAATAAACAAGTAAAAAACGCCAAGACTTTGTTTACACCGCAATATTTTATTTAGTAAAGGATTAAAAAGGTAGTTTTTGGCTGAACAAGAAATAAAATTCTTTGAGAAGGATTTTTTTTTTTCTCAAATGTTGTAACAACGACAGATGGTAGGCACCACTTCTTCCAATCATTTGACTTCTGCCAAATATATTTACCATTATAATTTAACAAATAAAAAAACACCATCACATCCCAAAATTAATTTTCTGATTTAGAAAATTATTATCAAAATTAAAAAATCGCGGCCCCTACTCCGAAATATTTTGTGACATTATTTGCACTCCGCAACTTTTACTGTCTTTTGATTTAAAATGTTTCCATATTTCACTTTTTGGCGGCGACATTTTAGTTTCAATTTTCACTCAATTTCCACACTAACAACAGCAACAACAATGAACAACTGGTAACTGACCGTTAGTGACGCCTATGAGTTATAACAGTAAGGAAGTTACAACAGCTTAAAGATAGCGTCCTAGATTGATTAAATAATTAAGCTATAATGTAAAGTACAGCTCACGGATAAAATTAAAAATATGATAAAGAATAAAGGAAATATCTAATTAAAATAAAATAATAAAGCTTAAAATATCAATATCACCGATATATCGGTGTAAAATATCGATATATCGGGTGTTAGGATAACGATATAATATATCAGTTTTTAAAACCAATATATCGATATATCGCGTTTCGATATTCCAACCCTAAACTGTAGGCAAGATAATAGTTTTATATATTCTAACTTTTAAGTTTCTGGACAAAATGCGCGACCTAAGTAATGCTGATAAGTAATTATTACTAGCATGAAAAAATCTGCCCATAACACAAGTTTCACTTACCACAATTTAATAGTTATTGCGAAGCGTGTTATAAAGCGTGGTGGGACTTCGGTCTCATCCGTCTTCTTTTGGAAACTTTCTGCATTCCATCAGTAGCTGTTCACACGGACGCACTCGCACACACCATTTTGCGAGACTTGGTTATTTGGGGACGCAGAGGACCTTAAAACGTGTATTTCCGTTGAAAATTCAGATTCGATACTCTCATGAGCCCAACCTACATAACAATTAGAGCTTCAAGGTCCTAGGCCTTGGAAAAAAAGATTAACTGCCTACATAAACGATTAGTCAATGATCACCCACATGGTTCGATCCCGTCATCTCTCGGATATGAATCTGATTATTTATCACTTCACAAATGAATAATTGATACATCGATAATCGTGTTCTGTTTTTATTTTAATCTTAAGGTAGAAGGTTGTAGAATTTCATTTCTATCATGAAAACTATTTAATGCGCCGTGTCCGGCATATATATATATATATATATATATATATATATATATATATATATATATATATATATATATATATATATATCCCCGGGATATATTCTCCATGCTACTGGAATAATAATCACTTTCTATTTCCTTATAAACACTTGTTTCATTATACATAAACATCTGTTTCTGAAATTGGATGTAGGAAGATAAAAGGGTCAGCATCAAAATTTAAAATACTACTTTACATTTTTTTTACTAGCAGTATAAACATTTTTCGACATTTTTCTACAAAATATTATCATTCACTAAATTCTTAACGAAAGTCATCTCATTCTAAATAAAACACAACTAGTAGAACCGGGCGAGAACTCTCGCATTAGATATCAATCCTTCTAAACCGTAATACATTAGAAGTATAAGCGATATTAGGAAAACATAAGTGTTCTTGTAAACAATTTAATATTACCAAAAAAGTTTATTTAACACAAATATTTGGGGAAGCTACATAGTTTGTAATGACTATGTTGAAGTTACAGCTCATACTTAATAAATAATTAGCTTACACCATTGAAAAAAATATTTTCAATTTAGCAGTTAGGCAATTAGACCCAGCTAAAGCATTTTCTATGTTTAGTATTAAAATTTAACAGTGCCCTTTAGGGTTGGACATAGAAAACAATATATAATTTCCCACTCATTAAAAGTGGGAGTTTTAGTTTTAGTTTGAGTTTGTAAACAGACTCAAATTGATATAAACTTAACGCAAGATGGCATAGGGCCCGTGCGGACCTATATCGTGCGTTATCTCGAAAACGGGAGGTTTTAAGGCTTTAAAACGCTGGACCAATACGCTCCGTAGGAGCTATTATGATCTTGATGCCCGCGTCAAAATCTTTAAAACCCGACTTATCCCGTCACGATCCGCCGACTTTTAGTCGTTAAAACTTTGAAACCTCCCAGTTTTTTTATCACTTTTATTTAAGCCCTAGTAAGAATTTATGAAACAAAATTGGAATTCGTCACATCTCTATGAAATCCCTTTTCTTTTGATACCTCATTCGTCAAAATCCATCACTCCTGAGAGCCGTAAAAGGGCTAATAATATACAGTAGTGATGGTTTACCATTTACGAATAGAACAATTGGCATTGCAGTGTGAAGTTTTGTTTTTTAAATTTTTCAGGTATTTTTAAAATAATGCTACCTCTAAAAATAAATAACCCTGAACTGTTGGCGTGTATAAAAGCAATCTGATAGACTAGATGAGACCACTGGCAATCAAGGTCCAATAAGGGAATGCAGCAAAGATTGCAGTAAAATCTTTATAGTTAAGGAAATTGATGAATCGATGGTCCTTTTTCAAACTTGATTAGAACTGGTCTCTGCACAAGGCTGCTCGAAACCATTCTGTATGACTTTTCTTACCTTGGGAACAATGAAAATCGTATTTTTTGGAGATCAAATGGTTAATGATCATTTTGTAACATTCTTTAGAGGTGTTGTTAATCTTTATGTTATTGATCCTTGAAAAGCTTAGGAAATTTGGCTCTGATGAATTTATTGACCAAATGAAATGAAATCTATTTTAGATGGTGGCTCTGAATCAGATTACCGTGATGCTCCTGAATTCTTTCTGGTTGAGGTGCTTGGTATATTTGTATCTGTTTTAATGGCTATAGTGAATTTACTGCGAGTTTTAGTTGGTAATTTATGTTGAACGAGTGGCTGTTTTGTTTTAGCCGATTCATTATTATTTTTTTTTTATTAGGTGAGTTGCCCGCCGACCCGAGGGCAGAGTTTCCATGGCACCTTCGAAGCGTACGTCTACTTAAGTCTTGAGGATTTCGGAAAAAGGAATGTCTTCCTCCGAGTCTTCGCAATTAAAAAGAAAATAGTAATGAAAAATATTCTTAAAAATTAAACTGTATACAAATAATAAAAAAATTCTGAAAATAAAAAATAATTAGTCCCATTAAACAAAAAAAAAAGATACCTTAAGTCTTGGATACGAACTGAAGCCCGAAGGAGGCCTTGGTCATGAACTTCATTGCGTAAAAATAAAACCTTCTATAGAAGTATCGGCCACCGATTTATAAGCTGGTTATTGTAATAAAGTCACTCACCTCATTATACGTGAATGTTAAAATTTTTAACTGTTTATAAACTCACTTTTAACAATGTTCTAGAGCTGGTTTTGAAATAACACCGAGATAATAAAGTAACAAAGACAGAACGATACGTGTATAGAACTGTAGTTATTTCCATGACTTATATTAGATATTCAAATTTAGAAAGATCACTATTGCACTGAATTTCAACTTACCTATTATAAAAATAAAAAAAATTTGGTCGATTACAGAGTTATCTGTCACATGATAGGAAATATTTCACAACTGGAAATTAAATTTGCGACGAGTATCATACGGAAAATGAGAACTGCACCATAAAACATATTTCTAAAACTGAAACATATTTAAATAAACAATTGCAGATTTATTTTCGTCCTTCAGAGCTCTTTTAACCATCCAAAATGACGATATCTGACATCATGAATGATTCAGAAAGGTATCGCATGAATGCAATCCAATCTTATCTATAAATATATCTTAGTCAGAGATAAGATGGGCGTATTAAAGTCATTTAAGGACTAAGTAATATATGATTGTTCTACATGATTGAGTGCACAGGACTCGCTGATTGATGATCTGATTATATTACAAGGTAATCCATTCCATCAAGAAGAAAATGTGATCATTTTTATTTTCCCTACCACACCGTTCTCAGCGATCAGTCTTCAAGAACTTTTACAAATGGCTGTTTCTATAAGCTTCGCCTCTTTCATATTCGCTGGTTTCACAAAAACTGTGGTCTTCGACCTTTAGTCAACAAAACAATAAACATTTTACTTTGAAAAAAAAATAAAAGAGGATCCACAGTCGCTATGGATGTAATGGGTTCCGAGAGGGACTGAAGAACATTCAAAAACTCTGCTTTGAGTAAGTGATAAACGTTTCGTAAGTATAGTAAACAATTTGTTTTTTAGTGTGTCTGTATGCCAAATCGGTTCATGAATCATTATTACCTCCTATAGGACTGTCTAGAGCACGCCATTTCGGTCCTTAGCAGAAGATGCTCAAGCATAAAGCTGATTATAATGCAGCAGCTTCACGGTACAATGCCTAATACCGTAGTGGAACGATGGTTCATAATAGAATGGTTCCTATTTCCACCTTCTGCTTTTAGATTAGCTTCCTGTTTTCAATATTTCAGTGCTCAAAGCGGGAATGGAAATGATCTTAGAAAAAAATAAATCAAGGGATTGTAAAATTTAAAATATTCCGGCGCTACCAAGACGATTCTCAAATTTAGTGTCAACAAGTAAAGGATTGGAAGATCAGTTATTTGAAGCGTTAAACATTTTTTTAGGAATGTTTCATTCAGGACAAATGAGGTTTTGCAATAACGTATAAAGTATGTAATAAGACATAATAAAAATTCTGTTTTAATTTATAAAACAAATATCTAATAATATAATATTTTAACACAAATATCTAACGTAGACACCGATATAAAAACCAAATATCGAACGTAATGTTTCTGTAATTTGGTTTCTGGTTTCCGAAGATAGCAGTATCTCAAAAACGACACTCGGCGCCACGACGTCTATTGGTGTCCATTTATTGACACAAATACCATTATAAAAATATTAAAAACGGTTTGTAAATACTTTGAATCGTGGTTATCCATGAAAATCTCGATTTGAGATTTTTAGCAAGATTTCTATTCCTCCCTTCTAGGAAGGGAAGGGGGTAAAATAATAAGCAAAAGTTTCAGATAAAGTACCACTTCCGGCTATCCAATTTTAACCAAAATCAAGTATATTATTTATATTGATACAAAAGTCTTATACACCAAAGTTGAGATTTTTATCATCATATTTTAGTATACCTTTTGATGAAAGTTTATTACGACCTTCAAGTAAAGTACCACTTCCGGCTAGCTAATTTTAACCAAAACCTGGTATATCATTTATATTGATTTAAAAGTTTTATATACCTAATTGGAGATGTTTTGTATTATATTTAAATATAATGTTTGTAAGTGCAGCATTTTATTAATTAATATGTTAACATATTTAATTAATATTAATATGTGATATCTGTTAATATCTACCAAATTTCAGAAATTTGGCAATATATTTTAGTATGTTTTTTTATGAAAATCTATTATGACATTCAAGTTAAGTACTTCTTCCGGTGATCACGTAGAGACCAAAAAGATGGTGCACAACTAGTGTTACAAAATTTCAACTTTCTACGGCTATCCGTTTTTGAGTTGTGAGTGATACGAACGAATGTAGGTACAAACGTCACGACGAAACTGGCCAAAATGAATATTTCCAAAGAAATTTGAAAACCAAAAATTTTCGCGACTATTCCGTAAAAGGAAGTAAAAAAGTTTAATTTAAATAGTTAAAAAAAAAATTTAAATCACATTATCACCATGTCTACTGAGGCGAAATTATCTCAACAAAATTGAGTCTATAAATATTAAAAGAATAACTAATTAAATAAATATTCATGCCAAAAACAGTTAAACTAATTTACTGTTTATAAAAATAATAATAAATTAGAACGAAAATAAATAAATAAATTCGAAGGTTGGCATTAACACTTGAACCATTTCTAATCAATCATAAGATTAATACGATAAGATGGCTGAAAAAAGGAGAATAAGATAAATCCCGAAATGATTCGAAGAATACATAATTATAAATGCAATTTTAAAAAAGTATGTTTTGCTAATTTATAAGAATCGTAAACAAAAATAAACGCTTAAATAAAAATAAAACAATGAAAAATGGAAAACAGTCTGCTTTTATATTTGGACTACCACTAAGTAGTAGTACCATTAGTGTTAATGTTAATTTATTTTTTATATATGATCATGGTGTTATATAAATAATTATAAAGTACTTACTACTAGCGGAACTGACTAAGGCTATTTTCAAATATAAGACTGATTATAATTAATTCACTTTTTACTACAGGTAGAAATAAAGATAAAATACAGATAAGATAAAAATTGTTCAATAATTAATTAGTTACTTATCATATCTTCGATATTGAAATACTATCGACATGCAAGATAGTGACAATAGTGGATCCCGTGATTGTTTCTTATACTTGAAATAAACTTTTATTTCCTAAGGAAGAGCACCTCCAATGAATTTTATCTACGAAATTAGATTTGATCCTACAACTTAAAAGCAATCATTTATTAATATGAAAATATATCAATAGTTCCGTATCATAATGATTTTCCAAGATACGACAAGCAATAATCTGAAATATGATGTCAGTGTATCTGTGTGTTTCTATATATAATACCACCAGTGTTAGAATAAAATAACTTTTACAACATATTTGTCGAATTAATCAAAATAAAAATTGATACTCCGGTATTGAATATTTTACCAGAATATTATAAGAGAATAATGCTATTAGAGGAAAATGAAACATCATCCTTTAAAATACAGGCTACTACTCATTTACTCAAGTAGCTACGCAGTTATCCACATGAAATTGACACTTTGGCATGCAAAACTCAATTAATGCCGCGGGCTGCTCATATTTACAAATTTTTTTAAAATGATATTTTAAAGTGAGGATTCAAAAATATAGACAGAATATTCAAGCATATGTAATTAAGTACATATGATGATGGTAGGCGTTAACATTGCTTTACAATTTTCTTTTTTTACTTAATTTCAGAACATTGTGGGTCCCAAAAAATTAACTCGTGGGCCGCGTGCTTAATACTCCTGGAATTTAGAAACCATTGGCCACTTGAAATAATCCGATACAGTCCCAAGAATCAAATACGCCTAGTCGACTTACATAACAGTCAAACAGACTTATTTTGGGGCTTTAGTTTAGAATTGTAAACTTCTATAAATACTGGAAGAAAATAAAAATAAAATTAGTTTTACTTGTAAAAAAACAATCATTTATATCTTTTATATAAGGGCTAAATTGCTGAGGAAAACCGGACTCTACTTCTTCACAGAGAACGGTTTTCCTCGGCTAATCAGCGAACAAAACTACCCGTACTAAAAGGATTTTGAGTACGGGTGGAAAACCGCTAAAGCTGTCAGCTCTGTCCACTTCAATCTTGGAAGAAGAAGACCCGTTCCTGGTAAACCATAGGACAGATAAGGTGTAGGAGACAGAGGCCTTCCCAAAACTGAACAAGTTTATGCTGCAAAAAGTTTTACTCGCAGCAGTTGGATGTTGCGCATATATACTTAATATCCAACTGCTGCAAACATCCGTATTGCTCAAAAGGCAGAGTAGGGTGTAAATAAATAAAAAAATATCCATTATTTAGCAAATTCAAAGTAATATAATATGTAATTTTATTTTAAATAAAAATAAATGCAGGCTGTTGCTATTACACCAATTTTATTTATTTAGATGCAAATTTTCGGCCTACAAGCAATCCTCAGGCATCTCTGTAAAAGGCCCTTATTTAGTTTAATTCATAGAACATCACACTACTAAATATTCTAATAAATACTAAAAAAGTTTTTAAAATGCATATAATGCCATATTTAAGTCCAATCCGGACGAAGTCCAATTATACAGCTTCGCTAAAAAATAAATAATTATAATAAAAACAATAAAAAAATTGACGTTGGATCAAATTTCATGACATTTCAAAATATTTATTAAGTTAATATCATTAAAACACTTGCAATTTTTTTACAGAGATGCCTGAGGATAGCTTGAAGCCCGAAAATTTGCATCTAAATAAATAAATTTGGTGAAATAGCAACAGCCTGCATTTATTCTTATATATAAAAGCATTCATCTTAAATCAATAAGCATATAAAAATATAAATTTCTGTACACTCAATTTCTATTGCTGTATTCTACTTTGTACTCTACTGCGCAAATAAATGTAGGCGATCAAGAAAATTAATAGAGATGTTGTATAAATTTTGAATTTTTAAGGCATTTGCAAATTATTTATTCAAAGAGAGATTTTTCATGAAATCCAGTTATTGAACACTGTATATAAAGTCTTGAATTATTGAACTTTCTAAATCTATCCACCCTATCCAATCTAGCCCCGTGTAGCCTAGAAACTATGAGATCCATTACTTCCCTAGAGACGTTTAGTTATTAGAAGAGATTGGTTTTTATTCCCATCAGGGAGGACGCCGAATAATGTTTCACAAAATATAACTTATGATACAGTTTCATACAGCTTATTACCTGCTTTCAGGTAAATGATATAATCAACTGGGACTGTCAATAAAAAGAAACTTCTTCAATATTTTATTTTACCTAAGTAATTTAATCTCAACGCGATAAAGTCCATAATAAACAAATGAAACACACATCTCAATTACTAATAATAATTTTAGGTAAGCCAAGAAGAACGATTCCAATAGCTTTCTGAATTCTGCAGTTACCTATATCATATTTTTTCGAGCTAAATATTCTACTCAATAGGTTGTTCTTTCCTTAACATAAGCGACCACGTTTCACATCCGTGAAAACAGTAATACCAAATTATAAGCATTGTCAAACAATCTCAAAAATGTCAAAAATATTCACAATAGAAAATAAATAATGGGCCAAAGAAATATATGACAGTACGAATTATTATTAGACTCAATTTAATTAAAATGAAAAAGTGAAATAAAATGAAATCTAAATGAATATTTTTTTTTATACAAATATTATAACAGCCAATAAATTTAGAAAAAATAAATAAAATATTTTAAAAAATATGAGAAATGACAGCAACTCTACAATCGAACTGATTAAACTAACATTCTTAGAATAAACCAGACAGTTATAATTCTAATTTCGAGATTGGATAAAAACAGGATATCTGTTTATATCATGAAATTGCTTCATATAATTTTTACTGTCCACATGTTTTGGCTTTTCATCAGAATGTATTGAGATTTGTAAGAGAACAAATTGGAACACTTTTCTAATTCGCAAAAATGAATTCTAGAAGAGTATCCAAAAAATAAAAGTAAATTCAAATAGGATATTTTGCAGCGTTGGAATTTTATATGGTAGGTTAAGGTTTCAGATGCTCAAAATACAATTAAGTTACGATTAAAAATTATGCCGTTTTAATAAAAATTGATAATAATGACATTTGTATTAATTAAATAATTATATTTAGAATGTCTAATAAAACAAAAGAAGCAGATATTAATCCCGATATATAATCACCAGTTCCCTTTCCTGAATGCATATCCTAAGTAACGATCTTGTTACTAACTAGTACTGGTATTGGTATTGGTAGGAGTCCAACAAGTGGCTCTTTCGGTCCTTTTTGCCATCCCCTGACGGCTACTCAGGTTGCCACGAGAGTGAGATTGTCAAGATTCATTTTTCTGGGTCGCCAGACAATAAATAAATATTAACTGGAACAGTCGAGAATCCAACCCACACCTTTTCAAATTCCAAATTTAAAAGTTATCCAAGTTTTGAAATTAAATATTTAGATTACTAATATTGATTATAACACGGCAGGTAACATATCTTAAATATATTATCGGCCTTTGGTTCAGAGCTCGCGGAATTATACCAACCATAAGTAGCAGCAGCTTCATGGAGGATCTCGGTGTTCATATTATGAGCTTGACTCCCCCCAGGGACTTCCAAAGCATCTATGGTAACTGATGAAATGAAAAGGTATTGAATATAGCACTATATATTTATTACTAATGTGCTCTATGAATATCAATGCTTGCTACTATATTACTATACTATGCATGTGAGAATTTTTAATATTCTAAATTTTTATTCATTTATTATTATTATTATTAAATTAAATATTTTAGCTTAAAGTTTAGTATTTAAATTATTAGATCAGTTTTAGTTTTTTTCTTCTTTTCCTGATCCTTCAGGACATGAAACTAAAGAAAACTAGTTATTAAAGAATATCATGCATATGTACATTAATTCTGCGAATTAAATACTTCCTGGAAATGGAAGGGTTGATGGCTAATTAAAGACCTGGTGGATTATATTTGATTTTAAGAGAATCCATTAAATTATGATGGAGGTGAGGGGCCTCCTAGTGTTGAGATGGCTTTACTTTATATTTCAAACTATATTATAACATTTATTTTAAAAGAAGTTCATGGGAGTTAATGGAAAAAATGACGGAAAAAATATATTCTGTAAAAAAAAAAAAATAATAATAATAAAGAAAACGAAAGAAAGTAAATATCAATTTTTATTATATTTTATTGATACATTGAAATTGTACTATTTGTTTATTATATATTCAAACACATTGACTAAAAAAGATGTAAATGCAGCGACCCAGATGTGAAAATAATGTATTTCTCCGATCTCTCATTATTTGCCGAATTAATACTTTCTAATTGAGTCTAGATAATTCCTTTTTAAGTGATTTAATAATATACGTATTGGCCAGTAAACAGTCATAAATTACCATATTTATACCTTATAAAATCACCTGAAGGAAAAATTAAACTTACTAATGGCAAGCTCAAACCTATTAGTATTTGTAAAACTTTATTGAATATATCAAGTCATATTCATTAATTCTCAGTGATAACAACAAATTTCGATTTTAAGGACGTTTAGAAATGCTTTAACCCAACATAAGTTCGAGTGGATTATTTTAGCTTGGGGTTTTAAAAAAAGAATTTCATGAAGTTTGAAAATTTTAATTTAAGTTAGTTCTAACAGTGCCCGCCCGACAGCTGCTAAACTTCCATGTCCTAGACTGAAGAAGAACCGCAACTTTGATATTAAGAAATGAATATTAGCGAGAAATCATTAGAGGCAATAAAGTATAGAATCATCTCCGGAATATGCAATAAAATGCATCAATTTGTAAAAAATAACTACTGGCATATTTCCTTTTTTTGTTTTAATTCTTACAGGATCATTTAAATTTACTACAAAATTGGCTTCATAAATGGCGTATAAAAATTAACATACAAAAATCTAATCAGACGTTCAGACTGCCCTATACTAACATTCTACAATATTCCATTACCAAAACAAACAGAGACAAAATACTTGGGATTGAGATAGGCGACTCACCTGGAAATCACACGCGACTACACTGAAAAAAATATTGAATCATCGATTATCAATCCTACGACGGTTGCTACACCACAAAAACAAACTATCATTTACTAACAAAATTATTAAATACAAAATGCTACTTAACCCTCATGGACTTCCGCCACTCAGGGACTCATGCAAAAGATCACGCTTACAAACCATACCAAGTCCAATGAGGAGGTTTCCCAAAAATGAACTCCCATGCAACACATACCAAAAGGCATTTGTAGAAATTTTCAAATAAATATTTATTTATTTTAATCCAATTAACTTATCAAATCCAACAGATCACATGAAATAAATATTCTCAATTTGAAAACTGAATGATGTTATATTTGCATATGTTGCTGAAGGTATCACGTGGTGCAGGCTCCCGGCACAGCAGAGGAAATAAAAAGAAATCAGCGGAATTGGCTACCCTGGACGGAACCGGTTTTGTTGCCAATTTTCAAGAATGAGCCAAGGAGAGCTTTGTACTCTTGCTAAATAAATAAAGTAAGCCCGTGTAAATGAATGAATACGTTTAATATAAAAGATGAACCCCCGACCTGTAATAGTACCGTACAGTAATAGTACAGTTTACCTCTGGCACACTGAATTAAAATAGGATATAATGGAAATCACAAATATCATTATTCAGTTAATGTCAATTTCTAATCTAACGACTAAGAAAAAAGATTTCCTATGTATTTCCTCCGCCATATTCAATATAACGAACGAAACTAAAATGAAAAGTTTTAAAAATGATAAATGATAAAATTAAAAAAATAATCAGGCAACAAAGGAGGTATCTTTCCAAAGAAGTAGTAGGATATAAAAAAAAAAAGGCATCCATAGAAGAAGAGGCTAGGAAGCAGGAAAGGAGATGCCCAAAGTGGATCAGGTTGAGAGAGAGGAACGGCCATAAAATACAGCCAGCTGACGATGACGTCACGAGCGGGGGGCTCGCCAAGGTCTTGGGTTCAAGGCGAGCCACGTCCTTTTTCTTATACATACCTTTTTGGACAGTTGATGGTACAGGGTATATTTTCTTATCCTCTGTGGTGATTTACCCTGAGGATCCAATCTTAGTAGCGGTAGTATGCGGTAGTACACAGAAGCCGCATATAGACGGAGAAAAAGTAATAGAATTTTTCTTTAATTTTCATCTTTTACTACATAAAATATCTGTTAGTTTAATAAAAAAAAAAAAGATTCACACCATGTCATTTATTTTTTACTTATGTCTCTATCTTATTTTTCATTTGTTTCTTTTTTTGTATATTTTTTTTTCCGAATTTAAATTATGTGGTGTTAAGTAGAACAGAGCCAATATTCATTGATCATTAATGGATTTATTATGAAATTGAAATTTAATACAGTAAGATCTCACTAATCCGGCTCTATATCGGGTAGTGTATATTGGTATATATTGGTAGTGTCGGATTAGTAGAGGTATATTTAAAAAACAAAACAAATTAACGTAAAAATCTCAAATAATTACCAACGAAAGCTATTTACAAAACTTTATTGAAATAAATTATGCTAACTTGTAATTTAAAGGATAATAAAAATCACATTGGATAATAAGGTTAATGTGGCATCTTTCCGTTTTTGTGACGGTCAACACTTGTACTATACGCCTAATGCACAGAACATTTACCGTGGCAGATTAAATATGATACACTACAGTCCACCTAGAGCAGAGGACAACGCACTAGTAGTATATACTTGAGCAAAGTCCAGTCTCAGCGGCGAATGGACATTAAAACATCTGGCCCCACCCTCAGAGAACCGGATTACTGAACGTGGCGGTCTATCGAACGTATGTATGTACGAATGTATATAGGAAGATTTGGAATTTAAAAGAACAATTAAGGAACAAATGTATAAAAGTGGAAGGATAAGTTTTGCCTAATACTTAAAGCATTATCTTAAAATATGATTTTTCAAAATTAATTATTGACATACAGTGATAAATAATATTCAGTTGACATCCGAATGATAGTGTAGAAGGATCGATCTAATAAATAATATTATTATACATGAGAAAAATAATTAAATTTAATTTTAAAAATTACTTTATTTCTGATTTCATTATAAATAAGGTTAGTAACAAAATGCTTTTAAACTTAATAAACTCATCTTGTCAGAATACATAAGTAGTATCTTGAAAAAAGCAGCGGTCCTGTCTGGATTACCGAAATTAGGATGGACATTTTTTTAAATCTATTGATCACCTACGCTTTATACCTACTAGCATTCAGTTATAATACAAAATTTTTAATTATTTACCGAAATTCAGATAAATTAAGGAGACGCTGGCATGTTTAGTCGCTTTTGTTGTATGAGGTAGAACTTTAGAAAACTTGGGAAAGACTCTTTGGGTAAAACTTTGATAGTTTAATAACTCTTTGTATTAGGTTGCCATGTATGAGTAAAGCAAGCAAAAGAGAAAATAGAAATAAGAATTTATAATTGCAGTATAATAATACGATTGAAAGTTTTTTATTAAACATTAAGTTTATATGTCATTAGCAGACAATAAAAAACGTTATTTATTTTAACTTGACAGGCGCACAAACAAAATAAGTAAAATGGGTAGAGACCAATAAAAAGGAGGAAAATCTAAGTATCGATAAATTGAACTCGTAAAACAGTAGAAGTTATCTTCCAAAATCCTTTTAAAGGACCATTAAACGATTTTAATGAGGGCCAAGAAATGCATTGCATTGTGTAGTTTAACAGGAAAACTGAAAGAAATAGCATAACAAAGATGGAAACAATGCTGCCGGCGAATTCACCAGGTATCTCGTATATAGGATTTACCATTATTGCACTCATTATCAAGTCACGAAGCTTTATAGAGAGGTAAACTCAATACTTCTCTCAGGAACCGTTTGATCAGAAGCAGAAAATTAAAAAAGTGATAACCAACGGCCTGATCAATGGGCATGTTGGGAAGTTTATGTATAATAACTTGAGGCGTATTATTTCGCAATCATTATACCAAACATTGAACCAAACTAAATATCCATGGATTTTCGAAATAATAATGGATTAGATATGAAGCATGATAGCAACTATACCAAAGTTAGGAAAAAACACCGATTTGGACAATATTAATCAATACTGCTGACAATAAATACTAATTAAAGGATAAACCGGAGATCGTCCTAAGTAATTAAGAGCATTTTTCCTAAAAAAAAATATCTGATGTGGACACCACATGACTTCCTCGTACGCCTATTAAACTATAAATCAGTGGCTCAAAAAGTGATCCTCAATTTGGTTAATAGTTTCAAAAACGACTCTCGGCGTCGCGACATCCATCTATTGAAACACACATACATATTCTTGTTTCTGGAGGTCTCATTCCGTCATTTTCTTTCAGTAGGTAACTAGTTTCCAAGAGATTTTTTCGTGTTGCCTGACAAAATTAAAACTGTCGGTATCACTAGATAAAGCATTGAAAATCGACAGTTTCGACATTTTAAGCGGAAAAACCCACTCATCTTATATCTTATTTTTCTGCTGCAGACTAGTCCATCTCACCAATGTGGTAGAAAACCAGTATTTTACATTCAATTTTAACACTTAAAACAAGTAATAAAAATGTTTAATTGTATTCTAAACCAAATTGTGTATGTAAACCTTTATTACAGAAACATATGATTTCTGAATTTAATTTTAATATAATTTTTGATGCGTTTATTATGACCTTCAAGTAAATTACTCTTTCCGGCTCACAATTTAAAAAAAAATCTAGTAAATACATTCCTATTGATATAAAAGTCCTATTTACTAAATTTGAGATGTATTACAACTCAAAAATTGACGATTTTCTAACTTTTGTGGAATAATAATCAACGAGATGATTATTTATTTTTAGAGTGTCAACAAATATTCATCGAGTGACCGGTGGAGAGCTTTTGTGTCAGTTCAGAACTAACAAAAGTTCCCTAGATATTTTGAAGAACAGTGCAATATTTTCAGTTGGTCTACTGACTCCACTAGGATAAATTTTTTTTTTTTGAGTTTAAATTAGCTGACAAATTTTTATTTCATTGTATATAATGTTTTTTCTCACTATAATAGTAATATTTTATATATACTTTCTGAGATGTGACATAATTTAAACTCGTATGACAGAAAATTTAAAAATGTTTTTGCCTAAACTGTCACAGGCCAAAAAAATAAGGCCTAAAATTATGTTTGGAATAAAAAAAAAAAATACCTTAAACAAGTTACATCCAAGCATTTTCTTGTGAATGGGTTCAAGAAATTATTAACACAATTAATAAAGGAAACCTTTAATAATTAGTACGAATTTGATAAAATTTTAAATTCGGAGATAAGACTATTTTCTTCCAAACTAGCGATATGAGTGTCTAATTACAAATAACGGTTCATAGTTACTTAGGCAATACTACGTGAGGTAAAAATAATTGCTTTAACCTCTAACGACTTGACAGAAACATAGGTTTGGCAGAAGAGCTTGTTGACTGGTTACCTTACAGGACAAGTAGGAGGGCACTGAAACAGGTTTTCGATGACCCCACTCGCTGTGTCATCCACACTTTGCTGGGGTCTACATCTTTTACTGTGCCCCTGGTTACTTATTATTTCATGTAACCGATTACAGAAATAAAAACCAATTTCACTTTGAGGGCAATATGAGAGAATCTTTTCATGACGATCAACTTATCTTTCATGGAAACGATGTGCCAACAGCTTTATAGTTAAGTGTTGCTAAGCGCTTGTGTGGTCTGGCAAAAAACGATTGTATTGGTAAGCGCAAATCTCAGTTGTGTGACAAATGGGAGTGATGTAAACTTTACCCCTACTTCTATGATATTGTTCTGTCTAAAAAAAACATTTTTTTTTTTTGTGGTTTTATATATTTATATATATATAAATCCACATATGCATCATTTTTCTTTTTTGCCCATATTCTTCTCATTTTTTCTCCCGTCTTCGTTCTTCCCTACGAATATTATGTATTATATATATTTATATAAATTTTTCTCGCTACATTTTTACACTTCCAGCCCCCTTTAGACAAAATGAGCTGAAATTTGGTATTAATATATAAAATATTATTATTATTTATTATATTATTTAATTTTCGACACTTTCGAAAAAGGGTTTTTCCTGGAGAGGGGGAGCATCAACTCCAACCACTCAGGTCACTGTTTGTTTAGTCGTTTTTATTGTATGTTTAGAAAACTCCTTACAATCCTTGAGGTATTCAACAGCACAGCCTTCTGGGCTTCATTTATAACAGCCGTCGAGAGACCCAGCCGTTCAGTCGCTTCCACAGTGGACACTGGTATCAGACCATTGCTGGAGATCACAATAGCCCTCACAATCACTTTATCCAGTCTGTACAGATCTTTTAATTCAGCTGCTAGAGCTTGATATTTTCGAATTTTTTCTGCACATACTGAATTAGTGTTTCCATCATTCGGCACAGCAATATCTATTATCTCTGCTGTCTTCATATTACCATCAATCAGCACGATATCAGGTCTGTTGTGGGTCACGGAATGGTCTGTTATAAACGACTGATTCCAATACAATCTTATCCCTACCCTCTGGACGATTTCTTTAGGACTGTACTTATAATATGGCATCAAGTCATTTAATAATTTTCTTTTTAGTCCTATCGCCTGGTGATAGATTTTGGCAACATCATCATGCCTCTTGAGGTATTCTGTGCCAGCCAACGCACCGCATCCTCCAGTTATGTGCTGAATAGACTCGTATGTGCTGGCACAGAGCCTACACTTGTCTGATACGTTCTGTTGTTTCAAGACGTGTCGCCAGTAAGACCTAGTTGCTATGACCTGATCCTGGATTGCTATAAGAAATCCTTCTGTTTCGGGGAACAGACTTCCTCTAACTAGCCAGCTAGTAGACAAAGTTTTATCTATTTCAGTTTGCTGGAGCTGGTGATAAAATCTCCCATGTAATGCTTTCGATTTCCATTCTTCCAGTCGTTCGCTGTTGGTAATAATGTTGGACGCAACTTCTTGAGAGACTAATTGCAAGGCAGTGTGCCCCCGGTCAAGACTGCATATTATTTTATGCAATGGCACCTCACTTTGTTTGAAGTACTGTCCTAGGGCCATTTCTTGCTTTCGGCACGCCTCTTCAATGTTTGTGAGACCCCTCCCACCTTCCTTTCTAGGCAGATAAAGCCTTGCGATGGATGCAGTCGGATGATGCATTCTGGACCCAGTCATACTCGTTCGTATTAGTCTATCTAATTCTTGGAGAGATGTTGTAGACCATTTTAGGATTCCGAAGCTGTATGATATGGCTGGTATAACCCACGTATTTATAGCTTTAATTTTCGATCCTGAGGATAGATATGTTGCAAGGATAATCTTCAATCTCTTCTTTAATGATTCCATGAGGCTATTCTTTACATCCTTTCTCGCTACATTTTTACACTTCCAGCCCCCTTTAGACAAAATGAGCTGAAATTTGGTATTAATATATAAAATATTATTATTATTTATTATATTATTATTATTATATTATTATTATTATTATTATATATTATTATATTATTATTATTATATTATTTTATTATTATTATTATTATTATTATTAATATTAATATTATTACAATATGCATGTTTTTTTTTATATAAATTTATATAAATATATATAATACATAATATTCGTAGGGAAGAACGAAGACGGGAGAAAAAATGAGAAGAATATGGGCAAAAAAGAAAAATGATGCATATGTGGATTTATATATATATATATATATATATATATATATATATATATATATATATATATATATAAAAGATAACACGTGTTTTAGAGGATATGAAACGAATTTAAAATACCCACCCTCCCTCCTCTCGATGACTGATACAGTGAAAAAAAAATCTATTATTTTAAGGGAAAATACGACTAATATTAAGTAACTAAATGACTTCAGGTTGGACTAGATTTAAACTATCTATATTACATTATTTAAAAAACATATAAATAATTACAATTGGAATTAGACCCTATTACTTTATAATAAGAACCTTTGCTTTGCAACGATTCTTTTTTAATAAATCTAGTTCACCAAATCTTGGTATTACATTTGACTACACCAACTTAGATAATCTTCGGATTAAAGTTTGAGTATACAGTTAATTGTTATTACAGTTATATCTGAGAACCCTAATGCTGACACGTTTTGTAATTGAAAATGCTAACAATGGCCCAGGTGTTTCACTTACAAAAAGTATCGGTATCATTGATTTTCTTTCACTAATTTTAAAAAAAATAAAGGATGATTTAGTATTTATATTATGATTCACCGTAATGTTTCGACGTTATTTATTTCTATCTTATGTTTTCGTTGATTAAATCTCATAATGAGAATGAATAATGAAATCATCATGAGAATGATTAACGTCAAAGTAACAGGAATTTTAATACAGTTATATTTGGGAATATTCTACTTCAAGAGTTACGCGTTATGTCATATTATATTAAAAATCTTGTAAAAAAAAAAATCATAATAAGACGCCTATAAAAGATTTTAATTAAAGATATATATATTTTAAAATGTTGCAATAGGTATCTATTTTTATTACAATTTTTAATAATATATTTTATAAATTAAAATACTATTCCTATAATCTATCTATATATATATATATATATATATATATATATATATATATATATATATATATATATATATATATATTTTTTTTTATAACTAGACTAAATACGTAGGTACCTCAGATGTTACACCTACACATTCTAAATCTAAATTTGGGATTTTATTAAATTTTTTCATTAATCCTAATAAATCATAAATATTATTATATGGCAACAGCCTATATATATGATGGGTGTAGCAAAGAAAAATATCGAAATTTGGTATTAATTTAAAAATAATATTCAAGAATGGATTCACCTTGAATAGAGAAAATACTTCTACTGTCACTAAGCTGGTTTCCTAGTATTTTCTTGTATGGTTCTCCAAGTACTTTGTATAAATTACAATTCGTAATTACCAATGGGTTTGTAACAATGGGAGCAAATCCCCTTGCTGAATAGCAAACCCATTTTGGAAAAATAGCCAATCCACACCTAGAGACCTATCATTCTCGGGGTCGAATATTTTATTCATAGCTTTATTCTTGAAAACCTTCCTTCGAGATGTCGCTGTTCCCTTGGCATAATCGCGTTCCATAACCGTGACAAATGATAGCATATATCGTAGGTAACACATAACATTCATTTTTATTCTAAAATTTACATAATTTTCAATCTTTTTCCTAAGCGAAATATTCATTGCTTAGTTATTTGGTAAAACACCATTGATTTATTTTTCAAAAACTGGAATACTTACACAGCCTGTACAAAATCAAAATACCTATCTTCTTATAAAATAATATTAAATGTTTTTGTTTGACATATTGACTTAATAGACGGTTTTTTATGACATTGAGAGATATTCTGTTCTCTCTTAAAATAGTTTCAATAGCTCGTCCATCACAACTAGATAGAAATAACTGTAAGACGAAATGCCATAAAGTTTAGACTTTGTGTAGAGAAGGAAAAAAAAATGTTAATTTCAATAAAAAGTTAAGGACCATTCTATCAAAAGTCAATAAATCCACTTTTGAAAAATTATTTCCGAAAGAAAACGCGAAAATTATCACAATTATTAAATAATTATTAAAATTATTAGGGCATCACATGTAGATAAATTTAATTTTGATTGGAAAGGCTAATTTTTAACAATTATTTGATGAGAGAAAATTCAAGTTTTGAAAAAAAATAAATAACCTTTAGATGTGAAATATATCAAGAAATAGGAAAAGTGAAAATATAAAATTTAATAGAATGTTCCAGTTATAACAGTTACTCCTGATATTTAATAACGGTTATTAGCATTTATTATTACGGTTATATACGGTTAATAACTTTTATCTACATTTAATATTAATATTTACTTTTGATAAAAAATTAATACTTTTCAAGTCACGGATTTAAATTTTAATGTTATGTGGTGATAAGACTTTCAGGTGAGAATATATTTTTATTTTAAGAAAAATGTATTTAAAAATTAAAAATGAAGTGTAGAAACTTGGGTAGAATTGTATGTAATTTATAAATGATACATGAAAAAGGAACAAATTTCAAAATTACACCAAATCAATGTCCGCTGTCAGCTGTAAAAGGTTAGCAACGAAAACTGAACAACTTTTGAAAAGTAACTAATAGCAGACAGCCCATCTCTAAAGCCGGTATCTAAATAACGTTTCTTAACAAGCTATAAAGAGTGCCATGTTTATGTTTCTATCGTTAGATTAATACAATTAATTAATTAAGAATGATGTATCACCTCTCCAAGATTCCAGGTTATGAGATAACTGAAAAATAATGATGACATCAAGAATGAAGATATCAAAATGCGATTTGCGGATTCTTTCACAAATTTTTAATGGCTATAAATAAGCGCATTAAGAAAGGGGTGTTATAAGCAAATCCCAAGTTTTCGCCGCGCGTAAACCGCACTTATCGCGTCAAAGTTAAAAACCGATAGTAGCTGAAACTATAAAAGTAAACCTATGACTTTTTCCACTGGCATTTTGATTAGATCATCCATTTGACCGTGAGAAGAATTTAATCCGATGTATATTGTATGTATGTTTATTATATCGTATATAATAAACTATATTATATAATTTATCATATTAATCATACTTCAATGTTTGCCAGATGATATCATGTGTTGTATAACTTATCATATGTTGTATAATTCTATTAAATATGACTATTAAATAGTCACCATCATATGTATTATTTCTGTTGGAGAAATCCCTTTTTCATGCGAAATACTGAACCAACTAACCAAAGGAAGGTACCATTTGAAAGATATTTTTACTATAGGTGTATTTAAAATTGCTTTAGATACTACTAGTATTTTTAAATTAATTTAAAATCAGAATTATTACTAACAACTAAAAAGAGATTTTCTAAAAAGCATGTACACAAATAAGAATAAAATAGTTTTTGTACTATTGCGTTATAAATTTCATTTGAGATAAACTGTTGCAACGCATCTGAATGCTTCCAAAGTATTTGTCCAGGCGCGATAGTTTATTTCTTTAAATAAATTGCTAATGGACTTTCTCAACGTGACAATTTGGAAAAAAATAGTAGAAAAGATTTGTATATGTTTTAGATAAAATCAGTATGTAGCAATAAAGTGAAAAAAATTCATTGAAGTGACGAAAAATATTTTTGCACAGTTAAGATGTGAATGTTTTTTTGTTTTTTAGAAAAATGAAAAATAGTATTAAATAGCTTTTAAAAAGATTGAAAAATGAGTGTTTCAAAATCGAAGTCGGTCAACAACTTTTCGCAAAAAAAAAATTAAAACCGCGAAATATGGCGATTTTATATATAATATGGGCATAACCTTATCGTTTGGATTGAATCCATGAATGGATCATCGATTTCACTTTTACATTTTCAGTCGAACACACACAAAAAAAAAGAAAAAAAATACAGTTCATGCGTGAAAATCTAAAAACTGTTTCTTTTGAGCAAGGATGGGGCATGGGAAAAGGCCTACTATCCGGCCTGGCTCCTACTCAAGTGTTTGGTCTTTTATAGACATTCTCCAATTGGCCTCAGACTTCCAAAGAAGATCCTGGTACCACATCAATTGCGACACCCGGCAGGAGTAGCTCCATTTGGAATGATTGCAGTCCAAATGGATTGGACTTTTTTGACTGCTTATTCCTCCGCCCCAGATTTTTCTGGATAATGTTTGTGTTCCTCAAGACTCAGAGGAATTTTGTATGCCAAATTTTTCATCGAAAACAGTTAAGTAAATTACGAGAAAGAGGTCCTTCGAAATTGGAAGACTACTTCAATACATTATATTAAAATAATTTTTATGGAGTTTTGGGAGCTTAAAACGTGTGAATTGTGTAATATTTCGAGTGAACTACTTCTGAATGATCAACATATTTCCTCAACCTGGATTAATAAACTAGACAAGGCTTGGCTGCAGTATTTTGAATCCAAAAGCCGAATTCGATGTAGAACAGTTCTCGTTCAGCTGTACAGGTCAGATAAACTATAAAAATTATTGAGACAGATTTGAAAATTTGTCTAACATTTTTGCTGATGCAATAAGATTACATAGACTATACCTACAAAGAGAAAGTGTGCGGGGAACAAGAGCTGAGAGGAGGGAAGAGATAGCGTGCGAGGTGACCAACAAGATACTGCTACTTTATAGCTTTGGAGGCACTACGTCTCCTTTTTATGTCTCCCTTCTGCGCAGTGGCGTTTATTCTTCAGACTTAGCCTCTGGAGTATTCTCTAATTATATTATCACAATAAGTTTCATCTGACAACTTTTATTATTCATTTCTGACAAGAAATTATTACAGAAATGATTACAAGAAAATACATAACAACTATGGACTGTGGATTGTAAGAGAGATTAGAATACGAAAATGCTCCTACTATTATAACTATTACTTTTCTACGAATATTTAAAAAGTATAGTTATAAAATATTGTAAATATTAATTAATCTTGATTTATTATTTTGTACCTTTTGTAATATTTCAAAAAAATGTGTACAAATAAATAATTACAAGTGGACGGAGTGTGCGTCGCCGTTTTCCATCAATTTTTTTTTTTTATTCTGTTAATATTACTGTAACGTTATCGGTGCAATCAGCTTAATTAATATACTAATTAATTCCTGTTCTTGGCGTATTTCAGTCAGAAATGAAGTTTATAAAATCTTTGCAAGCTGGTTTTGTACCGATACTTAGTTCTAAATGTTCTATTTTTTTCTTTAATTGGACGTTTTCATTATCGGCCCCTCTCCCATTTAAAAAAAGCATTGAATTGAATGAACTGTTTGAAGAACTACTATCATCAGTAAAATTTGACGATATCTGTAGATAAAGAAAAGAACAAAAAAATCATCTAAATTTTTTGAATTTTTGATTAATTGTTTTGTGATTTAATTTTTTTGATTTTTTTAAATTTAATGAGGAGTTGTTAGAAATTATTGTTATTTTTAGTTCAGGGTGAAAATAAAAAGTAATGAATACTTTTCAGTAGTTCTTCAATGTTATACTTTCAACCTCAATTTAATAACTCTCTTCTACATTCGTTCTATGTAAGGCAACAGGATTTATTCTACTCCTAATGTTTAGATTCTAACTTCTTAATCTAATTTTAACCAACTTTCTCTAACCCTGCTATCTAAATGATGCATTTAGAATTTAAATCAACAGCTTTATTTATCATTAACAATCACCAGTGGATATTACTGAATTTTCTGTATGACTCCGTAGCATCCAGATACTAAATAATGTCCTTCATTACCTGGATGCTTCTAATAGCAGTTGAGGGTGCCAATGACCCCCGACCGTTGAGGTAATAGCCCAGGTTTACGATGGTAGACAGAGCAGCGACCTCTTCGGGTTATGACTTTCTTTCCAGCCATAAGGACCGTTCCATGATGGCTTGCCTTCCATGTTACAGTCGACCTCCTAACGAGCACTTCGAAACTCTTGTTGTGACAATACATCTTCACCAATCCGCAGATCGTCAGTGCTGGAAATGAAGCTTCTAAACGGAAATGAATAGATTCAGAAATTACTGTTAACTTGGAAAGAGCAATCCGGCTGTTTTCGGATGCTTTCATGTACAATAAAAAAATATTTTATTATAACACAATTCATTAATAAAGTTAGTGTCAAGAAAGACATATTTTTTTTAAGAATTTAATTACCTAATGTAGTTAATTGTAAGTTAATTATTCAAAAATTGTTTGCTAAACTAGCAAAATCTTTTTTTTTTTTTGGTTGTTTATTTCTCAAAACTGAGAAAAATTTTAAGGAAATTCATAATATTATGTTTAATAAAACTGGTGACTAAAAAAGTTATAAAAGGTATGTAAAAAAATGAGTACTAAAAAATATTAATATTTTTAATAAAAATTGTGGAACGATACTTGTTGAAATTTCTAGCGTTCAGAAATATTTAAAAATAAAATTAATTAATTAAAACTGAATCTTAAATCTCCGGAGTTGATAATTAGTTGAGAAGGCAGGTAAGAAACATGGAGCAACTTTATTAAGGCTCAAAATACGATGGAATAGTAGACATATTTTTTTTGAAGAATTTGATTACCTAAGGTAGTTAATTGTAAGTTAATTATTCAAAAATTGTTAATATACTAGCAAAATATTTTTTTTTTTGGTTGTTTATTTCTCAAAACTACTGAGCAAAATTTTATGGAAATTCATAATATTATGTTTAATAAAAGTGGTGACTAAAAAAGTTATAAAAAGTATGTAAAAAAATGAGTACTAAAAAATATTAATATTTTTACTAAAAATTGTGGAACGATACTTGTTGAAATTTCTAGCGTTCAGGAATATTTAAAAATAAAATTAATTGATTAAAACTGAATCTTATATCTCCGGAGTTGATAATTAGTTGAGAAGGCAGGTAAGAAACATGGAGCAACATTATTAAGGCTCAAAATACAATGGAATAGTAAAGAGATTACTATCGACCAAACCCTTACCTGGAAATCCCACATTGCCCAAATTTCCCGACGGTCAATAAGTACCCTTAAATTATTCCATCGTTTTCGACATCTTCTTACACAACTTACCCGCAAACTCCTTGTGTCCTCTATTATCTTTCTCCACTTTGAATACGGATGTGTGGTATACGAGGGCCTCCCGAATGTGCTCGAGGACAGATTGAAGCGGATCATGAACTGCTTTTTAAGATTTGTCTTCGGCACCTCAAGACGAGCTCATGTGTCCCACCTTTACGGCGATTTAAAGTGGCTCTTCCCCTTCAACCATAGACAATATTTCCTCGGATCTTTCCTATACCAAACTATCACCACCCACCACCCTTCCTACATCTACAGCCTCCTACAATTCAAATCCTTGGTCCATGCACTGGAAACACGCCTTTCTGACCTCCATACCCCGTCCCACAGAACCAAAACATTCGAACGCTCCTTCCTCGCCCGCTCCTCTACCCTTTGGAATTCCTTCCTTCTAATATCCGCCATGCTTCTTCTCTATCCTCATTCAAATCCCTCCTTTTCCAACAACTTCTTTCTCTCCAAAATGATGCTCTCTAATTGCGAAATTTCAGTTTAGGATTAACATCTGGATCAGAAGTGAATAACAGTTTTTTAATGTACAAACTTCAACTATGCTAATCAATTCATTATTTTTCATTTTCTCTGTTTCTCTTTACTTTTTTCTTGTTTTTTTTTTCTCTTTTTTTTTGTTTTGTTCAAATTAATTATATTTTTCGATAAAAAAAAAACTTATTTATTTGCTTATTTATTTTAATGAAGATATTGTAAAAATTAATTGGTCTGTATTTTGTAGTCTTATGGCCAGATAATGTTACTGTTTTATTTGTTCCTACATGTTATTCTTAAGGGACCTAGTCCCAGAATAAAGTTCTTTTATCTATCTATCTATAATCAATTTTATCAAATTTCAAAATATAGTGAAACGATGTTGGGATGTGACATATTACAATACTTGCCCACTACATTTTTTAAGCGGAATACGACTTAAGATCAAAAAGTTTAGTTCTATTTCCTCAGCTCAACCAGCTGAACAATTTCAACTTCTATTTAGATCCTGACTACCATCTGTATAAATATTGACTGAAGACTATGACTTTCCATTTACTGACAGTTGCGGAAATAATGCCAATGCAACCGATGCGACGTTTAATTGTATCATAAGCGTAATTGTGCACTGTATCGAAGATCATCATCGGAAATGACCCCGTCTTCCACTCCCTCTCTCTGAAACTTTTCAAGGGAGAACAATGCCATTTAAGTGAGGGTAAATGTCAGTCAAAATTCCAGCTACTATTACAACATTAACCGGTTTTTCGAGCGTTTGCACACCTCTACAGCCCTTCCAAATTAACTTAGAGGGTTGAAAATTGGTATGTGAATTCAGTTGATGTTAGAGAAGTGACTTGAGGAGGGGTCTCAACTTTTTTTCTCCAATTTCCGTGGTTTTTAAAATTTTGTGCATCTCTAAGCTGAGCTCACCTCCAAATTCAGTAGGATGGTTGAAAATTTGTATGTGAATTCAATTGATGTTAGAGAAGTGACTTCGGGGGGGGGGGAGGGGGAGGGAGGGGGATCTAAACTTTTTATCCAATTTCCGCTGTTTTTAAGATTTTGTGCATCTCTAAGCTGAGTGCACCTCCAAATTCAGTAGGATGGTTGAAAATTTGTATGTTAATTAATTCATCCATTGAATACATTCGATTTTTTTTTCTTTTTCTGCCTGACCTTTGGAAAGATGGTTGAGACATACGAGGGATTGTGAGACCTAGATCCAGTAAACATAATTGACGCTGATAGAATTTTGCGATAGATATTGAAATGGTATTTTGTATCTTTGAAATAGTAGGGTAAAGTTTAATAAATTTAGGACTAGATAATAAAAAGTTACTAAAAAAAAATAAGCAATCAATACAAAACCTATAGACAGAGGCCTGAGTAAAATGCCAAAATTTAGATGGGAGGATAATGTCAACGGAAATGTTTTTTTCCTCAGTTCGCATTTCGATGGGGGAGGAATGTGTACGTGGGTGACATCGGCATGGAACGTCTGAGGTGGCAAGGCTATTATAATAAAATATAAAGAGTACAGTGCTATCAGAAAATATAACAATCTTATCAATCATCATGACACGGTTATGCATATTTATATTTATTTTTTGCGTGTTTTAGTTCCTTCATTTGTCATTTAAGTCAAAATTAATAAGTATGAGCAGAATTAAATTAAAAAATAAATTAGAAGAAAAAAAATTGACGGTTATCTTTCCAGATCTCTTCTTCTATCAGCACATCTCGATTCTGCTCAGTTGGTTTAAATATGTTCAGGCAGATGAAAATTAAAAAAAAAAAAAAAAACATCGGCAAGTTCAGTAGTAAGACTTCTTAGTAATGATGGCATTTTATCAACGTCTTCAGGCTTGAGTGGCAGTTTTTTTTTTTTTTTTTTTTTTTTTTTTTTTTTTTTTTTTTTTTTTTTTTTACTTTTCTTTTGAACAGCCTTTTGAGAAATGACTCACCGCCAACTTCGACCCGGGAACAAAAATAGAGAACAGTATCTAGGCGGCTCGTCTCTTCTTGTCAAAGCAATAAAGTTTAACGTCCTTTCACGTTGGTCGTTTGGGCTGAGCTTTGATGGCACCATAAACTCAATCTTCACCGCACCAATAAAGAGTAATAAAGGAATAAAGACGGGAACCAATAAAGTCATAAAATACTTTTTTATTAAACTCATTTCGCCGTAACCAAATAATTTTATAACAAATCCACAGTCTTGGCCTAAATGATCTCTATGCCTGGCTCTAAAAACTCAGAATTTTTATTTTCTTTGACTGGAGAGTACAGTGATATACACTAACTAGAGATAGTAAAAAAAATTATTAATGGTACTTTTTTCCTTTCAAATAACGATAAAAAAATTAATATCTTATTTTAAAAAAGCGGATAAATAAATAAAGATAATACTAATCAACATTTCTGTAATTTTGAAAATGGCAATTAATAATAATAATAAAAATATTCTTTATATATTCCGAGACACGTCCCTATGGAATAAAATTTAAACAATAAAAGATAAGGGCTTAGCGTAAAAGGAAAAACAGAAGTTATAAAAAAATATAACATTTTTTTTTTATGTTGGCACTATACTCATGAAGATGCTTGGCCGTACGATGTGGTATCCGTACAGACGTCTAGTGCTTGCACAGATAGTCTGGAGGGGGTCAGTCACCCAACCTCACGTTGCTGTGAATCATGGTTTCCAAGGTGTAGTTGCAGAGTACATGGGTACTCGGAGCTCCATAACCGGTTTCTTTGGGGCCAATTCGGCAGTGTTCTTCCTACCGACTCACTCGGATTCAAGGACAAAAAGGACAAAGTGACAATTGGTCTACATCATCGGATTATGGCTGTTCGGGGTCAGCAGGCGGACGAGGACCGAATTCCATTCCCCGAAGAAGACCGTCCATGGACTAAACCTCGAGGTAGTTATTTTACATCCAGGAGAACTACAGCGCAATTCACAATTTAGGTATACGGGATAGGGTCACCAGACACTCCTGTCTGTAGGAGTTGCCTTCATTAAGCTGATGGACCTCACATCCCCGAGAAAGGATGATTAAATGCTTGAGGAATCCCGGGATCGGGATTCGAACTCACAACATTTGGGTTTGTAAGCAGGTGCACTTTTGCAAGCGCGCTAACCCGCTCAACCAATATAATAAATATACAGAGGTAAATTTTAAAATTAATAAATAAAAAAATGAAATAATAGTAAAGTACAAATAATGTATTTACATATATTTATAAATTATGAATAAAGTTAGGAAACATGTAATTACTTTTCTTGGAGAACTGGGTTGATAGGAAATGATTGAATATTTGGGCCGAAACATTAAATAATTAACTAAATATAAAAAAAACTAAATGCTAGCCAAAGAAAAATTAATTTCGTATTGTATCTAAAATATAAATTACATGATTCCAAAAAACGTAGACAACATGAACATATAAAACAAACCAAAATACGAAATTCCAGGATTATGCTTTAAAGAAATATGGTCTCAGGCCATCAGGTTGGGGAGGTTGTTCTTTGGATCCAGTTTATATGCAGTTTTATCTAATTAAAAAAATATGCTCAAACTTTTCCAAAATACTTTCCATTAATTACTATAAATGAATTTTTAGTTGATCTTAATTGACATATCCAGAAATGCACATATAGGAGAAAAGATAGGAAGAGAAAACTGCTAATATTCATGCACTGCTCTGTATATACAGTTTATACACTATACACGATCCAATAGCAGCTTCATTAATATTTGAGAGAGCGAACGCGAGTTCCCCTTTTTCGAATGATTTTTTCATCATAAACGATTTTTTTCAACCCGTTTAAGCTGAATTGACAGTTGTATTTGAAGAACTTTTCTGCCAACATTCTAACCAAGTTGTCAGTTTCTGTAGCAGAAAAGAAAAAAAAGACTTGTGAATGAATAAAAAAAAAAAAAAAAAAGAAAAGGTGGAGTAGTTCTGAATGGTTGATATTTTGTGAGTTTCGATTTAATATAATTTCGATAAATTTCCAATGCATATTTATAAGGGAATATGGGAAGGATGATATGTGGAATTATGTGATTGTGTTGTCTTATCCTGTGTCAGGAGGGATTGGCAGGATATTTAAGTAACTAATAATCATGTTCATAAACTAATTATTCATAACCAATGAAAAATGATACAGATTGAACCGATTTAGAACTATTAGGATTCCATTCATTTGAGTTCAGCGACTTAACCACTGCGACTTAACTGGACCATATAAATAAGTTTTGAGTTTTCATCAGGCTTGAATAATAATGAACGAAGGAAGTTAAACACACATATTTTATCTAAATTAATAAAAAATGTGATCACAGTTGACAATTTTGGCGATAGATTTCTCACAAGGTGAGCCAATGTTAATTTCACCCCTTCCTAATGAATGATAATTTATCAAAGTTACTCATGAGTATTGGTACTATTAGGTATATTATAAATTCACGGAGCAGGGTACTTGGAGCAGCGTTACCAAGTGCCGTGAGGAATGGAAAAGACTGGAGCACGTTTACAGCCTGGTTTGGCTAGAATACAAGAATAAAAACAGTACATTCATCTTATAGGAATAGGAACTATAATATCAATCAAATCGGAACTCAAAAATCCTCAGCCAACAGCTGATTTTCCATAGTTTTGTAAATAAGTTTATAGATAGATGCAAATAAAGGATTACATTTATTATACCCAGTAATACATTGTAAGAGGAGGTGAGTCATAGTTGCCTATGATAATTATAATTATAATGCTTAAAAAATTGTTTCAAATTGTCAATTAAAGGATGAGCAACATTAATCATGAGTATCAAGCCTGCCTCTCTCAAAAAATACATAACTGCTGTCATACACGTCAGTGGGCAGATGACGAGATGATTAAAGATGTCCCACAACGAACTGTGAGCATTCATATATCCAAAACATTCGCGAAATAGGCTCTGTTCCAAATCAATTACATTAGAGTCATCCCGCAATGTAATGTAACTGGTAGCGACAAAATGTAGAACAGTGAAGTAAAGAGCCAATTTTTTTTTGTTTTGTTTTTTGTTTTTGTCCCTCCAAGATTATGTATAGTTTATTTAGGAATACAATATATACAAAATAACAAAGGATATGTACAGGGATGCTATATAACAATTCCTTTTATTACCCGAAGATATTTTAAGGTCAGTAGAGAGCCAATAATAAAACCATTCTTGTATGAATTAGAGCATAACAGTTTATTGGAAGTTCCAGATTTCGTATATGTATGTACGATAAATATGGAACCGGGATGGCCGAGCGGACTATGACGCTTCCAATTGGTAATCAAAGTTAAGCAACGTCGAGCGTGGTTAGTACTTGGATGTGCGACCTAAAATTTTGAATCGCGTTGTAGCGGTCGAAAACGGCTCTAATGATTTTGATAAAACTTGCTGAAAATTTTCTCTCTGAAGCTTTTCATATATGTAGTACAAGAAGTTATGATGAAAAGAATAATTTATTTGCGCATAACTAATAAAAAGGATCCATCTTACGGTAAATTATATATAGAATTGTATGAATGGTAATTTAATTCTATAAAAAACAAAAAAAGAATCATCAAAATTGGACCAGTATTAGCAAAGATAAAGCGCAGCGGACTAACCGGAAATGGCAATTATATCATCGATTTTACACTTGTTTACAATGTTCTCGCAAATGGCTCTAATGATTTTTATTTAACTTGCTTAATGTCTTCTTCGTAAAGCCCTCTAACCTTTCATGTATGTAATATATCAACGAGAAAATGCAGAGGAAAAAGTTAAAGCGAAAAGAAAATTTTACATGCGCATAACTCAAAAAGTAAGCATTTCATGGTAAATTATGTGTTGAAATCACATAAAAGGTCATAAAATTCCCTAAAAAAACAAAACAAAATCTAAATCGGTGCTGTATTAGCAAAAATATAGCAGTATCTCATAAGGACTAAAAGATCCTAGATGGAAAGCCGAGCGCGTCCGGAAGGAGATGGATGCGACCGAACAACCTCTCACCAAGCCGTCGACCTGTTGTGAACAATACGCTCAGTAGCAATGTATTGTAATAATATAATTCCATAGAAATTAAATATAATTTCCACTTTTAAAATATTATTTTCAGCTTGACAAACCAAAAATATTCAGTATACAGAAATGTCGTACTAAAGTTGTTTAAAAAGCTAATTCATTATGCTATCGTGAGGAAAGACTTGAAGAAGTGCATTCTGCTGATTTTGCTGAACTCTTTAAAATTATGTTAAAAAGATTATTATGATAGGATGGTAAGGAAAAGTTGTATGATGAGCGCAACGTACCAGATTTTTTTCATTTTATAATCAGTTATTAAAACAGTGAGTACGAATAAAATCAGCCGTAATTGATTCTGTTCTTAAGCTAGGTAGCATAGTAGCCAAAGTATCTCAGATCTTTCGTCCAACTCTTTTTCATTACTAAATTATAGCTACAACTAGTTAGTTAAAGTGTATTTTTTATTTTTTTTGGGGGGGGGGAGGGAGGAGGAGAAATCTCAGAAAGTTTTGTGGATAGATGGTGTAGTAGTAGTAGTAGTAGTAGTGAAATATTTTGAGTGGGTAAACACGTTTGGCATGCGTACGCACTAATTTTAACTAGTAACTGCTCTAGTTGCAGTCGAAATTTAAATTGTCCGTGTGGAATGCGCTAGAATGGTTTTACGTTGCGCAGGTTTTATTAATATTCGGCCTTATTAAGTTCTGTAGTGAAACTTAAGTCCAAATAATCATAATGGTATTTTGTGGTATAAAGCGGGGGTTCACATGTGGTGGAGGATCTTCCAGGTGGTACGGGAACAAGAAACAAAAATCATGGATGAAATTATCTTTTTAAAACGTTTATAAAGGAATAACATTTTTTAAAAATTATTTTTGAATGTATCAACTAAAACATGAATAAACACGGAGTACAATAAATAAAAGTAATCTTTGAGCATTACCGTAGCACAAAGGAAGCACCGAGAGTCGAAGAAGACTTGAGAATCAAATTAAGCTCCATCATTCTTACTTAATATTGAAGCTCTGATTGTAAATAAACATGTTTCCAATTGAAAAATAATGATGCTTTTCTTCACATTACCCAAATTTCATACAATTTATTTGTGGAATTTTTTATTTATATTCACTTTTGGTGTTATCTGAAGTTGATAAGCTTTGATTTTATATTTTAAATTCCATTTTTAATTTATTATTTTCTTAAACAAATTCACTGTAGTAAATATAGTTTTGTTTGTTCTATTAATTATTTTTTAATGCGAACCTTTAATACTGATGCCATAACATGAGGTAGTCATTCGCCCAGTTATCTGAAAAATGGAAGTGATACACAGAGACATAAAGTATGGGAACCCCTGTTAAAGAGAACCATGAGCTATATTTCAACCGCTATTCTTTGATTTAGAAACGGACTCATAGATCAAAAAAATATCTCATGTGGACAGCCCATGACTTCCTTGTACGCCTATTAAACTATAAATCGGCGGCTCAAAAAGTGACCATGAATTTTATTACTAGTTTCCGAAGATAGCAGTATGTCAAAAACGATAACTCGGCATCGCGACGTCCAATTATTGACACATACAGACACACACATAAATTCTTGTTTATAAAGGTCTTATTCCGTTATTATATGTCGTTTTCTGTCTATGTCACTAGACAAAGCATTGGGAATCGACGGTTTCAACATTTAAGAAGAACCCGCTTAACTTATATGTTTTTCTTCTGATGCAGACTTGTTCAGCTCACAAATGGGGAGGAAAACAAGTATTTTATACTCAGTTTTAACAAATAAAGCAAGTAATAAAATTGTTTTATTAGAGTGGAAAAAAATCGCGTTTATGATCGCCTTTATCGTATTAAATGTCGATATACCTTTGATTTAAGTTTATTATGACCTTGAAGTAAGGTACTCCTTTCGGCTCTTCAACATTTCAAACAAAATTTATTATATTAATTAAATTGATAATATAAGCATAATTTGCCAAATTTGAGTTTTGTTGGCAATGTTTTACATTATATTTTAATATAATTTTTGATGAAAATCAATAATGACCTTCAAGTTAAGAACCACTTCCGGTAATCATGCAGTGACCAAAAAGGGAGATTTTACAAAAATCCTAAATACAAAATTTTAACTTTCTACGGCTAACCGTTTTTGAGTTATGCGAGATACGAACGTACGTACAGACGTCATGACGGAACTAGTCAAAATTGATTCAGATATGGTCAAAATGGATATTTCCGTTGAAATCTGAAAACCGAAAATTTTCGCGATTACAATACTTCCTTTATTGCGTATAAGGATGTAAAAATGGTAATACTAAGCTTTAATGTATTACTATGCGCACACTTGGTGAATTTGTATACAGCAACAATCAGAAAGAGGAGACCCAAATCGTGAATGCGCTATATAAGAAAAATCTCAAAGAGACTAATAGATCTATCAGAGAGAATAAGCAGATCACAAGAGGCCCATAAATCAGCCCGGGTTATAGACCCCAGTGGGAAACAATCAACAAGTCAAATGGCCGCCATAACTATTTATGAACAGCGTGCGTAGTAGCATTCATTCAACCCTTTCCACCATTTTCCATCTTAGTTCCAATATTTATTCAGTAGGCATAATTGCGAGATTGTCGTGTTATTCTCTGACATAAATACAAACAATGAAGTGAAAAACATATATTTCAGCACTAGTTAAGTAGATGGGTGGATAATGTCACAAGAAAAAATATAACTACGGTTTAAACGTGATTAAATGTCTTTCACGCCAAATTACATAGTCACTTGAAACCGATCGAATACAGTTAATCACCTGAAAGGCCAAAACAATTTTCGAAGATAAAGTAGTTATTAGATATTAGCGATGAGTAATTTATCCACTCTTTTCCTCTTAATTTAATTTCTTCTTTCTCAAGTCTTTTCCGAATGATATTAAGTTGTTTTCAATACATTTACTTCATTAGATAATGAGCAGTACTTTCTTTTGCAGAAAGATTCCGACCTTGTCAAATCCTGGCTGACGCACTAAATTTACTCTTTAAATAAAATTAAAAGGCACGGTAGAGATGGAAACGAGGGTTCCACGAACGCGTCCTATGGCAGCTCAATCCTAAAAAAAATAGTACTTGACCTTAGCTAGGAGATAAATCAGGCAATTGAAGATGGTACCAATCACTCAGAATAACGACGAAAATAAGGAATATCTACCATTGTTATTATTATTATTATTATTATGTTGAAGGATGGGAAAGCCGTGAGGAACTCACATGGATCTTTTCTGAGAAACCTCTCTGTCTACCAGAGATTCTTTAGAAAGCATATACTTTTTATGAAGCACACCAAGTCCTTAGGAATAGATCTAGAAACATCTTCAAGTTTAATTATTGCAGTCGGTAGAAGGCAAGGCTTTCACATTCACACAGTACCAACTAGTTACTCCTCCACACACCGATCTGCGGTTGCAAGCTTAATTTCTTAATTAGTACCGGCGGTGAGAAGGGCTACTATAGGCCATTTTAGGCACAGTTATAATAAAGATCTGTGAGCAGCAGAACACTGTCACTAAAGTCGGATTTTCACTACAATACAAAATATTTTATTTTTTTTTATTAGAGAAAAAAGTTGAGACCCACAAAAGACAGTTCCCTAGCATACCAAAATTTACCCATACTTCTATAATATTGTTCTGCCTCTCCGCTGACCTTGGTACAGAAAACTCGTCGTACCGAATTTCAGCAATTTGAAGGGATTTTAGAGGTACGCAAATATTTAAAAAAATCGAAAAATTCGGAAGGGTGGGGGAAGCAAGTTGAGATCCTCAAAAGATACTTGCCTAACACCAACTTAATTCAAATACAAATTTTCAACCCTATAAACTAATTTGGTGGAGCTGTAGAGATTCGCAAAACCTTAAAAACGCCGAAATTTCAGGTAAATATACCGAAATTTTGAATGGAATTTACTCATTTTTTTTTTTTTTTTTATTACTCATTCTTTAATGGTACGTTCTGCCTGGAAGAAAGCCCTACATACCGAATTTCAGCTCATTTGACCCACAGAGGGCCGCTGGAGGTGCTCCAACGTAACAGGGAGAGGAGGGGGAAATATATATATCAGACATTTCCAAAACTTCTATAATCGTGATCTAGGGGCTAAGAAACGAATAGAAAAAGCACACCCGCCGCTCATCGCCGACTTTCGACACAGTGCAATAGTCTATTTTTTCGGAGAAAATACGACTACTAATACCTAATGCAAACTAAATTATTTTTCAATATACCCCTGTGCCTGTTGTTTTCTCGTTACTAATAATATACGAAAATGCACCACCGTTTTGAATCCGTGGGCCAGTAGCACAGCCTTCCTGCTCCAAAATAAGGGAAACCCAAGCGACCTGCTCACAAGGGAACACATCCGATCTTAAGATCTTTAAGAGCCACCGCCTCAAGAGTTCAGTCAAAAGGATGTTCCGCGGAATGCAACGGGAGATGCTAACACCTGCTCTTAAAGCAAATACAGCACCTCACCAGCTGCAGAGAGGTTCGGGTACAGGTATTACAACAGCTGGTACCTTCGGCTGATTATGACCTAGCTCAATATATACTGTTAAGTGGTTTGCAATCTCATCCAGTTCCTTTTCGGTCTCCAACAACTGACACAGGAAACCAAGACCATATGCTCTCGCAATGACCTTGCTCATTATACATCGTCTTAATTATCGGAGTCAGAAAATAAAATGAAATCAAAGAGCATAATTTTCAACATTGTAAATGATTATCAAAAAATTTAAAAATACATACTTGCTATAAAATTTATATATTATATGAAATTCCAATTTCGAAAAAATGTCTGGATTTTTTTAATCAAGTAAATTTAACACCAATACAAAGTTTATTTATTTAAAAGCATATTAAGCCTTATAAAGCTCTTCTACGTTACATTTAAAATTACCAATCGTATTATTTATAATGGACAATCAGTTTTAATGTTAACACAAATTACTTATGGAAGGTCAAAAATTGAAAATAATTAGGAATTGCTTATAGTTATTTCAAATTGCAACTATGCATTCTCCATTTTATAACAAAGGTGATAAAAGCATTTCAATAGTCGAAGATTACAAAAACTCTGATAATAAGAAAAATTATTTTTAATAACCTAAAAACTGAATATAAATTAATATTTGATAAAAAAAAACAAAAAAAAAACGGTTAAGTAGTTTATGAAGCTTCTTTTCGCTGCATTGGACGGACATAATCTCTTTGTTAAAGGACACAAAGCAATAGGAAGTAGCTGCTATTTCCTACGAAGAGCGGGCACATTTCTTGTTGTTCCTGTTGTAATTACCACAATTTTTTTTATTGCTGGTTTTGTTGATTGATTATTTCATTCAAAATTCAATTTGAAAAACAAATTTCAAATATGTTTGTTTTCCTTGAAAATATATTATTTGAAAATACTACTTAAAAAAAAAAAAAAAAAAAAAATCATAAATTACATGCCACAATCGAGGGCAATAAGCATTAGGGCTACGGGAATCCATTCATACCATATATACAAGGTAAACGAAAAAAAAACAAAGAAATAAAATAAAAATAATAAATATCATATAAAAAGAAAAAAAAATGTACATTACTAGTAAAAATGAATAGATAAACAATTTAAATAATAACAAAATAAGTAAACAACCAAAAAAAGAAAAATTAAGTTAAGTAAAAGTCGCGTGTGAGAAGCGCTGGGATCTCCTGGAGCCCGGCTTGGCTATTCACATGTGGGGGCAGAGCTTGGTTCGGAGTTCTCTGGGCAGATTGTAAATATTGTATATAGGTATGAATGTGTTTTAGGTGACTTATTTTATTTTTACTTAACTTAATTTTTCTTTTCTTGGTTGTTTACTTATTTTGTTATTATTTAAATTGTTTATCTATTCATTTTTACTAGTAATACACATTTTTTTTTCTTTTTATATGATATTTATTATTTTTATTTTATTTCCTTGTTTTGTTTTTTTCGTTTATCTTGTACATATGGTATGAATGGATTCTCATAGCCCTAATACTTATTTCCCTCGATTGTGGCAGCTTGTATTATTTTTCAAATAAAAAAAAAAAAAGAAAAAGATACTTGCACATTTACCTAAGTGACCTGGTATTAAACCTTTTCAAGATAGTATACTCAAAATCGAGTATATTATCAGTTTGAATAAGTGAATTAATGTTGTAAATTTACAGTCAATCATATATTTCTAACAAAATTAATTCAGGTATTATAGACAAGGCAGCTACTTTTTGATTCAGGTAGCTGCTCAGTTGTTCTCGCGAGGCTTAATTAATCTAATTCCATGCTAATTCAAATCAAAAATAAACATTTTAAATGACAAGATATAGCTTAAGTAATATAACATAATATAATATAGACTTTTGTCAGAGAAATATTCGATAAGGAAGGCCTTATGCCTTCCTCAACGATTCCACTACCGATATGATACGAAATAACATTTCATTCAAAAGCAATGTTTCACAATTCCTTACCACTGTCCTCATACATATTTCATCCTTGTTTTCCTAGAAGGAAATCGTCAAGTTATTTCTGGCAACTGTATTCATTAAACTGAGTAGGAAAGAAAACAGATCAAAGAAAACAAACAAAAAAATTTCTTCCCTACTTATCATGATAGGCATGATATTGATTTGAACATTATTCTGATTTTTCAAAGTCCGTTGAAGAGGTATAACGCAACTACTTTATTCACCCAATTGCTTGAAATGAAAATGACACCTAATCATACATTCTCTAATGGATTCAAAAAGTATTTATTACATTGTATCCCAGGATGGATCACATTTACGATCAGTAACGAGGCTTCTAGCATAGACATTCAGCCAATCCGTCGATTGTAGGCTAAGACGCCTGATTCTTCGAGTGCAAAGCCGCACTTTAGTCAATATTTAGTAGGGATCCTCTGGACCTTACAAACTCAACAATCGCACTAGTCAACTAAGTCTAACAAGTCTAATAATTTGTCATCAGCTTCGTTGAATAGCACATAAAGCTCAGGATCTTTAAAATCATAAGTTTGGATAAAAATCTCGATGTTTGGGTGCTACATGAACTGTCCCACAAAAATCTAATGGACAGAGTTTGCGATTCTCTGCTGAAACGAAACGAAATCGACCCTTTTCCAAAAACTGGTAACAAAAAGTGGATCGCCTATAACGATAAAAAAGATCGTAGTCGAAGCGAGGGGTATAGTCCCACAAACGCTGGTAAAGCCAGGATTCTCAAACGACACGGAAAGTGGTGCTGAGTGTTTGGTGGGACTACAAGAGAATCATCCACCAGGAGCTTTTACCGCAAGGTAAAACAATTGATTCAAATCTTTACAACGAACAACTAATAAGTCTGAAGCAAGGAATCCAATAAAAACGGCCAGAATTAATTAATCAGAAGAGAGTCGTCTTTCATCATAACAGTCTTTCATTCAGGTCACACACGTCATTATTAACATTGTAAAAATTGAATGAGCATGGCTGAGAAATGTTGTTGCACTCTCCCTACAGCCCTGACGACATACTATAGCACTCTTAGATTCGCATTTATTTGGATCCCTTCAAAACTCCCTCAATGGAGTTGAGTTAGTTTCAAAAGTGGCATCTAAAATCACCTTTTTCAGTTTTTCAACCAAAAACGGACCTTCTACAAGTTCTTCAGCGATTGAATTCTGGTTATCCAAGAAAAAGGGCAGAAGGTAGTTGAACAGAATGGACCATATATAGATATATACATATACATACATATATACAAACATACATATATATGCATGGACATAATTTTTTTTTTCTTAAAAAAACAAATTTTAATAATTTCCTTATACACTTTTAATCAAAATTTTAATGGTGTTAAATTTAAAATGATTTGAACAATTCCAATCGAGTTCCAACAAATATTTTTCGACAATTTGCCGGCAAAACATATGAAAGAGAAAAAAAAATGCAATTTTATATATTATCTGTAATTTTCACTCCACTCCAATTGCTCAATTTCTGCTCTATCGCTTCTTCATTTCCAGTTTGGATAATGAAATGAAATTTTGTTATATTATTGACTAATACTTATTTATTAGCTTCATTACACTGCAAGATAATTTGTAATACAGTATTCAGCTGAATAAAAATCATTTACGCATCGAATACATCTCATATTTTGCTTGACATAGAGAGGCTTATCAAACTGACACTCAGCTCGGAATATATATCAAAGGGAAACGTTTGGTAAGCCATTCATGAAGGAAATTGAGATAAAACTTGAAAATAACTCAAATACGCATTAAGATTAGAATTAAAAAAAAAAAAGATATTCCCATCATTTCGTAAGATACCATTTCACAGTAATTAGTAAAAATCTCACTTACATTTATCCGTATAACTGCTTTCATAAAGAGGGACTTATAATCTAATAAATGATTTTTGTCATCAACATAGAAATAGTTAAAGGAGATTATTTACAACAAATACTAGGTACAATTAGAGATTTGCAGCATATGTCGTCCAGAATGCATTAATGCAAATATGACCCTCATGCCATGTTCTTGTTTGTTCATACCATTCGCTAGTAGTCGATAAGATAATTGACAGGTGTGAATAAAGATTTTAAGGGGAAAAAAAACTCAAGTTAGATAAATACCGTTTGTTTGTTATTTTATTCAAAGTATGTTTGAATCAAGATTACTTAACCATTAGACCAATGCTATTTCCTTAATTTAAGTTGAATGATTCTTAAACATAACTTCTGGTTTAAAGTTACAGTAAGGTATAACGATCCTTTGATGCCAAGTTTTAATTTTAATGGTATATTGATTAGATCAAATTAAATTGTATTGAAACCTTACAGAATAATTTGGGTATTAATTAATGGAGTGTCGAAAAATTATCTCCCATTACATCAAAAGCAATCATTATTAAAATTCATCTTTATTTTTTTCGCTAGTAGTCATCAAGGGTTCTTTTTTGAGCCAAAAACAAAATGAAGGTCATTAGACAAAATGAGATGTAATCAAGATCTAATGCAACATAATGACCAGGAAAAAATTTGCACTGTTTATTTACCATTACAAAAGCTCCGATTTTTCTTCTGATCCATTTTAAATAATATAATGTAATTTAAAAGATAGCCAAAATAGATTTCTATTTAGTTGTTTTCCTAAATTAAGCCGTAGTTAATATATATATATATATATATATATATATATATATATATATATATATATATATATATATATATATATATATATATAATTTCCACTGTTTATTTAACATTACCAAAGCTCCGATTTTTCTTCTAATCCATTATAAATAATATAACACTTAATAATAATAACGCAATTTAAAAAATATTCGAAGAGATTAATCATTCAAACTTTTACTTCGATATTACCATTTTATTTTTTTGTTTTCATAAATTAAGCCATGTTTAAGATCAATACATATCTTGGAAGAAGATCGGTACAACTCAAAAAGCTGTACTTTTGAGAAAACGGCACTTTATTCATCAAATTTCAACTGATTATTACTGGTTTCCTTAAAATTTTATAAATCAGGGCCATAAGCAGAGTTTTTTTTCGGAGGATTTAAATATTTTTCGGGGGAAAGGGGATTTAATAAGAAGGAAAATAATTGCCTAAATGTTTATAATCAACAATTTTGATGTAAGCTTTAAGGATAAGCATGAAAATTGTATCAAAAACTATTGTTAAAATTACCAAAAATATTACTCAATTACACATCTTATGTTAGTAGGTATGAAAATTATATTTTCCCTACGGGAGAGCGTTATTCTCCTGATCCCCTCTCTGAGTTCACCACTGGTATTAATAGTTTCTGGAACCCATACTTGGAGATAGCGATATATATATATATATATATATATATATATATATATATATATATATATATAATTTCTTATAACTATTATTTATAACTATTATATATATATATATATATATATATATATATATATATATATATATATATATATATATAATAGTGGATATTTTAATCAGTTTTACATCATAAGAACAAGTAAATTAGTTGAAGAATAAGATTGAAAAGAAGTATATTGGTAATATTCTTAATTCAGGCAGTGAATGAATTTTCACATAATGACCAGGAAAAAATGTTCACTGTTTATTTATTATTACCAAACCTCCGATTTTTCTTCTGATCCATTTTAAATAATATAATGTAATTTAAAAGATAGCCTAAATAGATTTATATTTAGTTGTTTTCCTAAATTAAGCCATGTTGAAAATATATATATAGCTTTGGTGATGTTAAATAAACAGTGGATATTTATATTTAAAGGGAGAAGTTGGTCGGGGGTTGCGGTCAAAGAATTACACTATTATAAGTAAACTTATATATTTTGTGCCGACATTTCGGCTTAAGTTTTAGGCCATCTTCAGGGCTAAAAGGAAAACAAAATAACAACAATGAAAAAAGAGATAGAGGCAGTACCAGTAACAGTAAAAATGATAAAAAACAGAAAATACAAGTAAGATAAAAAAGTATGAAGTATAAAAAGAAAAAGATAACACTAAATTACATAATACAACAGACAAGTGAAAAAGTAAAATAAAATAAATGAAATAACAATGTAAAAATTAATTGAAATTAAAATAATGCTTTATTTACACAGGGAATAGTGAAATATATGAAATCTATTAATTAAAACGACAAATAGTATGAAGGTTTGGTAATGTGTAAAGCATACAGAGATAGTTGTGATGTGACAAGTTATGCAAAAAATGACAATGGTGTTAAAGAAGTTGACATTGTTGTAATTAAATAATTATGAGATGAAGGAGTAAAATATAAACTAATGTAAGCCCCAAAACAAAATTTTTGTTTTGGGGCTTACATTAGTTTATAAATTATATTACCAATAAATAAATTATATTTTTGTATGTAATAAAATGAATTGTATAAGTGCATATACGGAAGTAATTAAAATATTTTACTGTATTGATTTTTATGAAATAAAAACAGCTTTACAAAAGAAAAAAAAATATCATGAAAGTTCATTCACTGCCTACATCAAGAATATTACCAATTTACTTCTTTCCAATCCTATTCTTCAACTTTTTTACTTGCTCTTTTGATGTAAACCTGATTAAAATATCAACAGAAAAAATATTTTAATAATAAAAAAGATGTAAGAAAAATAGGAAAGAACCAGTAACGGTACCTATCGGAGATTTGATGAAATTATATTAGACAGCGTCGCGCTCTTTAGAGTATCTGATAGAACTGAAGAATAGTAAACTTCGTAGTATGTAAGGATAATGAAGGGGCCATCCAAAACATTTTTGATAATCGAGCCCCAACAATTCTGCAAAAAAAAGTGTTCACCATCGCAAAATTTACTTTATTGATTATTCATTTAGTGTGTATTAAACAAAAATAATTTTAAAACAGACGAATTATGAATTTTTCGCTGATTAATATACTAATATACTATAGGAATTTATACCCAAAATAAAGCTGAACAATAACGTTCCTATGAATATGGGTCAGAAAATGAAGTCGTCCAGTTTTCAGAGCAAAAACAACAATAATTACACAGAAATTAAATCAAAATATGCGAAAAAAAATACGTTTTTCGATACTTTTACAATTGATGAAGAAATGACTTATTGAAAATAGGATCAAAACAAATATGATCGAGAATTAGATTTGGTGTGGAATGAGACCCATAGCAGCTCGATAGATGAAACCCAACAGTCCGGGAGCAGAGGCCAAAAAAGTATCTGATTTCAAGAAAATGCTTGATAGTCTAGGCCGAAAGCACTCTCATAGTAGACTGGAAATATGAAGGTCTAACACCCTGGATCGGTTACAATCAAATTTTGTAGGTCTATGAATTCCTCATTTTCGTCACTTTTTTCCTCAGTAAAGTTCCCAGTGCATTTTAGGTAAAACTTTGACAAAGCCGATTTTAAAGAACGTTAAATTTCCTGTAAGCTTTATATTCAGTATTGTTTAAAATTCGGAACAGCCACTCAGTTACGGGGCCGTACAAATTTGCAAAATGTTAAAAACACAAAAAGTTGAATATTCTGAGGTTTCGCCTTAATAACTATTTTTTAAATGCATAATAACCAATATTGTAGAGGATTGAATTTCTTACAAGATTCATACAACATTCAGAGACCAAGAAACATTTAAATAACAATTTCCCTTTCTCTCAAATTATTTATTATTTCAATATTACTTGGCATCTGTTGAGAGTAATTACAATTATTTTGAATGGACATTGTAGAAAATTTAATCCTCTACTAGATTGGTTATTATGCATTTGGCACTAAATTGTACTAAAAAGTACTTATTAAGGCGAAACCACTGAATATTTAGCTTTCTGCGTTTTCTTGACATTTTTCAGATGTTTACGGTCCCGCATCTCAGCACCTGTTCCGAATTTAAAAATATATTACATACGAAACTCGCAATAAATTTAACGTTCTTTAAAATTAGTTACTTCAAAGATTTGCCTAAAATGCACTGGAAGCGAGTTACTAAGGAAAATCAGGAAAAAGTCCACTTTTTCTAAAATTTCAATATTTCTTGGCCTCTGTTGAGAATAATTACAAATATTTTGTAGGAGTCTTTTAGGAAATTTAATTCTCAATAAGATTGATTATTATGCATTTTGAACTGAAGTGCACTGAAAAATAGTTGTTAAAGAGAAACCACTTTCGGCCTAGACGATCAAAAAATTTCTTGAAATCAGACAATTTTTTTTTTTATCAGACAATCAGCTCTCGGACTACAGAGATCGTGTGTGTGATCCATCGAGCTGCTTTTGGCCCCGTTTAACGCTAAATTTAATTCTCTACCACGTTAGTTTTTATCCTTTTTTTTCTTTTATTTTTTTTAAGGAATCAGTAAGCAATATCTCTTCTTTGTTTTTTGCCTGAAACCTGTTCAAGATTTCATTTGCTGACCCGTATTCACAGAAACTTTTTTATTCAGCGTTATATTTGAGATAAAATTCCCAAGGATTATCCTTTATTTTATTTATTTATTCTTTTTTTTTATGGACGCTCTTTATATAATACTTATTCTTATGCTACGTCCCACGAGGAGACAAGGCCTCTTGCAACAATAACCTCCAGTTATCTCTATTCAGCCTTTATATAATAAAAGTTTTATTAAACATATTAATACGACACTAAAACACAATGGAGTGCGACCAGACACCAATTTCCATTGATTGTGTTATCACTAGAGAAATAATAGAACTTTTCTACCGTTTCACAAGCATTAGAGCAAAAATCAAGATCGGATCCAGAATTTTCTTTTTCTTAGAATATTGGATACAATAATGCAGTTAAATCGTGTGCGTAACGTATAAATCTTAATCTCGAGAGCGGATTAAGACAAGAGGGGGGTCTTACGCGGCCACTTACTGCTTAATCTTTCCTTGTTAAGCGGTAAAGATTTCGGGCTCCCCTTCCCAAATAAAATCTTTTAACTTAAGAGACCATAAATATCACATCTTTTCACATTTTGTATTTAGATTTGTTCGATTTTATGCAAGATTTTTTAAACTTTTTCGGTCATATACGAAATCTTTAAGTAAAGCAATATAAATACCTCGGGACCTGTTGCTATCCGAGACCCTTTGCGGTCGCGTTCCGCTTAATCCGCTCCTGCTTAACCTCACACTGAATAAGCGGTAAAAGAGAAAAAGGGTCTAATGACGTTAGAATGTTACGATACATTTTATTTCAAAACACGCATACAAAGTTACCTTCACAACCTAATAACAGTATTTTCAACCGTCTGAGCTAAGACATATCCCCTCTCCTAGTTCTCTGGATCCACCAGAAGTATAAATAACCTAGCATGAAGAAACCGTTTCATTATAAAATCGAAATGAATAAATTTGTGATTTAGTATCCATACAAGACAAAGACTAACATGCCAAATTGGTCAGCAAGCCGTAATTTTCAATAATCTTAATTTCACTTCGTGATCCTATAATATCAGTGTTTTTTTAAGTAACTATTTAGTGATCCCCACTATGCTGGGCTCATTTAAATGCTAACCCTTCAGGATGAAGCCTGGGGTTTATCGGAAATGGTTTCTACTTCGATTCATAACTAGATATCTAACCATTAAACCACGCATAAAAACGGAATCAAAATAACTTCAGATACTTACATCGAGGTTATAACTAATCCGATTAAACCAATCGAAATAGCGTTTCAGTCAGAAAATTTACAAAGCAAAGCGTAAAAATGAAGTTTAGAAAAGTAAATTACAGTATTGTAATGAAATTAAAAGTACCGTAAATACAGATTTTAAAAAAAAATTATATTTTAGACACACAAATCCATGCAATAGATTTAATATGGGATTTATGAATTACTTTGTAATAGGGGTAGAAAATGATTATTTAATGCTAAAAAAAACATGTTTAAAATTCATATTATTTTATTTAGAGAGAGGAGGGAAAGAATCGAATATCCTTGGTATATAAATAAATAAAATTTGGTCAGACTTGATTTCAAATAAGAAACTGAAAAATTCACACCGAAAAGTAAAATTGTTTTTGATTTCCTTGTACGCAGAAACAAGAAGTATAGTAATCGCGAAAATTTATAATTTTGACCATCCCTGAATCCATTTTGACTAGTTTCGTCGTGACGTCTGGACGTTCGTTTCTCGCATAACTCAAAAACAGCTAGCCGTAGAAAGTTAAAATTTTGTATTTGGGATTCCTATAACACCTAATTGTGAACCTCCCTTTTTGGTTATAATATGATCACCGGAAGTGGTACTCTACTAAAATTAAAATTAAATGTAAAATATCTCAAATTTGGTAAATAATACTTTTGTATCAATATAAATAATATACAAGATTTTGGTTAAAATTTCATACTCAAGAGTGGTACTTTATATTTATATGTGTCAATAAATAAAAGCCAATAGAGGTCGTGGCGCCGAGTGTTGTTTTTGAGACTGCTATCTTTGGAAACTAATAACCAAATTCAGGATCACTTTTTGAGCCACCGATTTATAGTGTGCAAGGAAGTCATGCGATGTCCACATCAGATATTTTAATATTTAGTTAAATCCATTTAGTTTTTAATAAAGTTCAGCACGACAATTCGTCCAAACTTTTCAATAAAATTATTTTGTGGTTACATATATTCAAGAAGATTTTTCGCTTTATGTATATTCTTTACACACTAGTAATGAGCAGAAATATCTGCACGTCAGAGGTAAACTACCTGATGTCCAATTTTGCCGATTTTGATTTTGTTATCCTATTTGAATATCCTGACCACATTTTCCGAGGTAAAGTATCGTAAATGAGCTAAAAGAGTAATAAAAAGTGCAACACTTTAAATATAAGAATTGACCACGCTCCATAACAAGCAATAAGGTGCGATTTGAAACTCCTTTTTATTCTCAGGTAAAATTTTAAAAATGTTACTTATGACACGTTGTCTCTGACGTTCAATTTCAAGGCTATTTCTTCTTAATGGTTAGACATTGACATAAAAACTAGTGAAAACGAGTAGAAACCGGTAAAACTAGTTTAACACTGGCTGTCAAGTCATTGTTTGCATGCTTCCTGCAGTGCACCTCTTGGTTGTGTGCAGTACAAAGACCATAGCACACGGAGGAATGGAGAAAGATCTATTTTTAAGAATAATTTTTGTGTTGTAGCGGTTAATTTAATCACAATGGGCCTCGGAGGATGTGTTAAATCAACGGAATGTTTTTAGCTATATTTGTGGTAACTAAGAAACCTTCAAAGATTTATTGAATACTTTTGAACAACTTAGGCGTTAAATAGGCCTTTGATATGGAATTAAATACAATTAATTGTAGAGAGGTTTACTAGTATGAGCTAATATGATCGTAATTACAATTACTAAGAGAATACAAGTCCAAAGAGAGAATAATAAATTCCAAGAAAACCTGTGAATAAAAAGATAACATTAAAAAACTTACTAATCAGGGATTTCACAAACAATACCAAAATCAGGAAGATAAGATTATCTGTTTTTTCTATCCCGACGCAAGTATGATAAAATACATTTGATACAGACGTAATTCACATTTTTTTTTTTTTTTTTTTTTTTTAAACCAAAAAGAAGGGAAGAAGATAATGAATGGACAAGATATTTTATAGTTTGTGTGATTCAAAAACGTAAATGTTTTAATAATATATTTTAAAATAGAAACTAAACGATATAAATCTTTAAAAAATCTAAAAACGATATTCAAGGAGAGATAGCGGCAATGACAGTTCAATATTTGCTGTTTCGAAATAGCGGCCACTCCATCATAAATCTTTCAAACGATTTTCCTCTAAAATTATAACTTGTAGCGATGGTGTTTTATTTATTTATTTGTAGGAAGAATGCATAAGCCAGTACGCAAAGTAAACTGCATTGGCTAATTTTAGAAACGTAAGAGCACAACATCCGGATGTGTGTAAGAACAGTGCATGGATTACGTCATATTTCACCATTCGAGTGAAATAATGCCTGAGACATCATTTGGGAGGAAGTATGTTTTGTTTTCTTGTTCGTTAAATAGTGTTTTTGAACCACTATGAATGAATCCTGATGAGCTTGAGATTTTTTAAGAACAATTCACGGCTGAATTTGTCAGGAGGTTAATTAGTTGCGCAAATATGACATTTTAATAAATCTTTTCATAAAGAATCTCCTTTAACATTTCATTATTTTCATTACACCGAAAAATATTTTTATTTCATCAAACCGACGTTTCGAAGTCTTCCTTCGTCTGCAGGGTTTAATTTAATTTTATTTTATAAAATTGATATCATTGCTTATCTTTAATCGATAGGAATACTTCCCTAAGTCTATGATGTCCACAATTTTAACCACAATGATAACCCAATTTTAAAACTTAAAATTTTAATTTTAAAAATGGGTTATTAGTCAATCGCGGGGAATCCTCTCACCTTTTCAATGCATTTTATTTCATAAAGAAAAATAGAGATAAAACGAAATAAAGTCCTTACTTAAATTAAATCCCATAAATTATAAATAATTAATATATGATTTGTGATAGGTTCCATCACCCTGACCCTGTTCACTTTAGTACAGGTTTTATAACAATATAAATTTAGGCACTTGTTTGTTATACCCACCACCAAAAAAATATAATTTAATTTATAAAATATGACAATAATAAATAAAAATATATCTTATTTTTGTAAACAAATAATTTTTAAATGTTATTATTAATATAAAAAACATTGTTTTATAAATGTTACCCTATTTACAAATATTAACATTGCACCTCCATCTAATTTTATTTCCGAAGCTCAGCTTCATTGTTGCCTTCACCGCTAACACGAGTAAGAATCATTTCTTAATCTTGAAGGAAGGCAGTTCCTATTTTTTGGTCATGGACGACACGGAAAATCTTTTTGAAATTATACATTTAAAAAATATGGTTTGTAGATAAATTTAAATTAAACACAATGTTATCCGTCAAGAAGAATTAGCATAGCTGTGCTAATTTGACTTTATTAACATATTTCAAAATCAAACATATGACATTAAATTAAGAAATATCAATTTAATAATTTTTTTTGTGAGGTATATAGCAAACAAGTATCCAAATTAGAAACCAAATTAGGTGATAAGATTCTCTTTTACGCCGCATTCCTTTTTTATTGCTTCTTTGAATAACATTTACCTTTTATCATTTACTAAACTATATATTTTCTTTCAGTAATCTTGATAAAGAGAGAATTTTTAATCTTCCATTTGATATTTTTAGTATTTGTTTGTGCCCTTCGAAATGGCCGTCAATGGCCGGCATTACTGCGCCCATTTATGTTACGTCAGTGATTACCGAGCAATGCTGAGGGGAGTAGCGTCAGGACAGTAGTCTGTGTCTTTCACTGAAATTGAAATTTATTTTAGAGAAAAAATAATTATGTACCATATAATCTTCTTGCGTAAAATTGTTAATCCCGTAAAAATAACTCTAAACTTTTTGTAAAGCAAATTACGGGACCCCAAGGAGACGCTGGGTCCATAGGAAATTTACTAGATTGCCAATATGGATAATTCAGCACTGAATAGCTCTTCTCAGTTTATCATCTCTTTTCATTGAGTGAATCTACTCTCCCCGCCTTTCCCCATGCTGGAGATAGCTCTCAGCGGTGAGTGAATCATTTCTGAACTAACACTGGAAAAAGCTTTTGCCCATCAACAGTCCTTGGTACTCAACAAAGTATCATGTACCTACACACCCGGCATTCAACAATCTCTGATCATTGCATTGAAAAATAGCAGATACAATCATGGTATCGTCTAGTATTCAACTAAAATATGCTACAAGGACCTACAAGAGCACTTAAAAGAGATTGAAAGATGAACTAATCGATGCTGGATAAAAATTAACAACTTAAACAAACAAGTATGCTTTTTTGCAGCAGTTCTTGAAGTAGGGAGACGAACGAGTTGAAAACCTACGAGTGCGAACTTCTACTTCAAGAACTGCTGCAACACCCGACTTGAAGCTGAACGATTACGGCAGAGTCGATGAAGAACGAGAATCGATCTCAAGAAAGCGGCGTTCAATTACAACAACGACTGCATCGCGATGTTGTCGTTGATCCAATGATTAACTTTTGTTTTCATTGTCGCGCTTTGAAGTTTCATAAAGAAACGCTTTGCTTCAATAGCAAAGTTAATTTGCCACCAGTACCACTCAACTTATGTGGCTGGAGCTACTCGGGAGTGCAAACACTTTCTTGAGTATATTCGGAAATTGTTCACTTCTTCCAGTACCCGAAGAAGATCGGCAGTTTTTGCAAATTTATTTCATGGACAAGAAATATAGATTACATACAGATAATTCATTTCATATATATAGAGGTAAATAAATATACACGGACATCGTCTGATACGTCGCTAGTATCTATATAAGAGTAAAGTTCTTGAAGTAGAAGTTCGCACTCGTAGGTTTTCAACTCGTGCGTCTCGCTCTTCAAATGTTTCAGCAGCTCTACTGGCTGACAGTTGCCGTGCATGTATGGTTGATCTTCCAATGTTTGATTTTTTGGGTGGCGTTTCAAATAATTTCCAGCACTTAATGCTTGGTGACAGAAGAGGCTTCCAAAGATTGTTTAGTTGTGTATGACTGTAGTGAATGAATGTTGGTAACGAAAACACCGTATCAAACGAAACTGTTAGAATATGTTTTACTTTTTCATCATCTGATATAACATCTGATCTGATAATATAACTCACATGTAAACGTTAAACGTATTTTTTATTTTAATTAATAACCAAAGATCGACGGATAAAGCACTTCAATATTGGACAATGTTTGCAAATTCGGAATGCATTTAGACAAAAACTGACTGGGACTACCCACGTTAAACAAAAACGCCTAAAACAGACAACACGGACATTCGGCCAGACCCCAACTGACAAACGATCTAAACTTTGAATACCACTACTTCGCAAACAATTTGTGATACTCATTTAAAGCAATGATGATTTAAAACTCTGGGAAGAAAAAAGACGAGATGTTAAGAAAATTCAATAGTTTCAGTCAAAAATTAAAACGAGGGTTGTAAATGACCCATTTCACGTATCCAGCTACACGATACATAATGACTTGAAAGCACTTAACAAAATAACGGTTCAAAAACTTTCTCATTAGACTATACTAAAATGAAAGCACTAGTATAGAGACGTTCATAACTGGCACATCCAGACTTGCGGTCAATATGTAACGGGGTTGTAAAATTCATTGACTTGAGCCTTTTGCTAGAGCTATCGGCATAAATGATTTCAGAGATTAAAATATAAGATTGAACAACCTTTAAATTGACATAAATTATACATTGCTATTTATACTATTATTACTATTCATACTTTTATGCTATTAAAAAATTACAGACAACATTATTTTTTTACAGATTTGTCTTTATATTTTGTCGTCATCATAGTCTCAAAACTAAAGGTTCACCATTAAAGCGTTATGAGACGAGAATTTTTTTCTCATGTTACTTGGTTCATAAAAGGCAAACTTTTATTAAATGAGGGATAATTCGGAGGAAAATATAACAAAAGTTCCTACATATGCTTTTTAAAATGTCTACGATCTGGATGCAGGGGATCTTGAACAGTAACTAGTGATCAAACTAGCAGGCCTTACTTCCGGATTCGGTTAGAATGATTGTCTAAAGAAAGTCAGTGGCGATCACTCCAATCCAGTCGCTCACACCAAATACTCGCTCACACCACGTGGAACAAGCGTGAGTTTAAAATATGTGGAGTGGTTGGAGTAGAGGGGATCACCTGGAACTCCAACCGATTGTGAGTGTGTAAAACGGATGGAGTGGAACAATGAACAATACTAATAATAATGAAAAAATTGTTTGCCAGTTAAAATTTGTGTAGTTAAAATTTACGATATTGATTGAATAAAATATATATATTTTTTTTAATTTGATATGAATAGCTTATAATTTTGTTTATTTCTTTTACTAATAATTATGTTGGAAAATAATTATAAATGTTAATTATAAGTAAATAAACATTTTTAGCGAAATTATAATTTTTATTATGCATAAAATGTCCATGATTTTTTCTATTTTTCGGAGAGAGGGTCAAGATTAAATTATTAACTTTTTTTTAACTAATGTAGAACCACTATTTATAGACCCATTAATGCATGTTTACGTGAGTATAAATCACTATCTGGCAGTAAAAAATGGAACAATGGAATGGAGTAGTCGTCAGTGGGGTACTTCAAATCGTCTTAACTCCAAGTACTCCAGCTGTTCCAATTCAGTATTCCATGTTCCATTTGGAATGATCGTCAGTAGCCGCCTTAATGTGCGACCATCTTCTTCGGCTACGTCTAAAAATAAATATTTCAGCAGCCATTCAGTGTCAGTCAACAAACACTGCACAATTCAACAAAATAACGCCAAAACACATTTAAAAAAATATTTACAACAATAAAAAAGTACAAAACACCAGCTGTTGAAAAACTTGATTTCTGAGAGGCCAAAAAAATTAAGACTCCCCAAAACAGGTGCGGTACTATCGCTCGGGACGTTTCGGTAAGATTCGTGACGACATTTTATTTAAATTGCGATATTTAAATGTGTTTACTCAGCGATAATATCGCATTCGGTATGTCGCTTCGGTAATTCGGGCAACCGAATTCGTTCGGTAGACCGCTGGGATATCGTAGCAGGACTCAGGAGGTTTTATTATATTTTGTTTCTGAATATATTTTTCGTCTGAAACATGAATTCGCACGAAGACTCGGTACATTGGGCGCTCGCTTAGGATGAGGATAAACAGGAGGAAAACCAGTATTCATAAAACTATTTAATTACTTTCATTATATCATTATATTTTTAGGAAAATAAACCATTTTGAACTTAATTTCTTCACTTTGTTTTTTATTAAATAACATTAGCCAAAGCCCATTAAATCCTAAAGAGGTTAATATCATTCGATTTAGTCTAAAAAATTAACTCCACATTATTTATCAATTTAATTCATTACTATTAGTAGGTTTTATAGCAATTTTTTTTATGATTTTATAAATTATAGCAATGTATAAATAATTTATTATTAAGAAATAACAATATCTACAAATGTACTGTGCCCAATTATATTTTGCACACTAGGATTTCTCTAATCCATACTGCATAATCGTAATATTACTTAAATTTACTATTTACATTTTTTTTTTTTGTCAATATATTATTACTTATTGACAAATTTAATTTAATTTTTTAATATCAACGTAGCGCTGACCTTGTGTCAGTTCGTAAAAAATTTACTACATTTTTTATATTTTTGTTATATAAATTGATTCTAGGTATTTTCTAATTTTATTATTTTCAGTAATATTCACTATTTATATTTCATTGAAGTTATATTGATTATTGTTAATTATACTATTTTGGGCTAATGCGGAAGAAAATCCAAAAAACGTTAATGTTACTACATTACTTTTTTTTTAGATTTTTTACATTGTTTTTATGCTGGCTTCAATTTAAAATAAATGTTTAATACTAATATAACATACGCATAAACTAAATGTTATGATATTATCTCAATGGGATCATGTAAAAAAAAGTTTAGTGGCAGCTCATTCATCAATTAATGGCTCTCAAATAATTTTGGATATGATAAATAACTTACAAACGCAGTTTTTATAATGACTTTTAGTAAAGAAAATTTAATTGTTTAAAATATGACATCTATAATGTATTTCCATTTCAGTTTGAAAAAAACCTGACCTAAAAGTAACATGTGAATGTAAATATATATTTTTTTAAATTAAAAATTTAGTTTTTAAAAAAATATTTTTTGGATTTTTTTTAATATTTTAAGATTGGCTTTGTAAATTCATGATGCATATAAAATTAAATCTCTTGTCATTATATAAAGAATGACACTATTCTGAGCTTTTTAGGGAATAGTTCTGGGGCTAGTGGCTGTACCGACTTGGTATCGTCCCGAGCCTGTCTGGAGGAGCCTTTACTTCCCATCTCAGAGGTGTGATTGTACATACCTGGATCAGATGAACTATGTTCATTTTCTGGCACATATTCAGAACCACTGTGTGGAAAAGGGTCATTTTCGACAGGTGAACAGGACATAATGATATTAAAGTCTAGCGGATTATGTAGCATAAGCAGGATATTAATAATTAGTAAGTAATTAACGTGTTTCAAACTGACTTGCATTTCTGAACGGTTCGGCTCATTTACTCTGTAATCAGTGCTGTAATCAGTGTAATAGGTGCTGCTTTTTGGCAATAGAAAAATATAATAGTGAGCTAAGCGTTTTGTCAGCTGAAAGTTTGAATAATAAGGAAGCAGTTACAACATATACGTCATTTAAAGTAAAACGATGACACACTGATTGTCTTCTGAATCCTCCATGTAAGAGTTAAATCTCTTCCTGGTTACACTCCATAATATTTAATATAAAACATTTTAGTACCATTTCTCTCCATTTTTTCGATTTTTGGTACCAGATACAGTTAAACAGATTCAATTTGCGGTCAAATAGTAAAATTAAAAACTGTGAACAAAGCAGCTGGGTCATTGAAGTCACTGTAATGCCTTCTTATATAGCCTAATGTAGAAAAGCATTTTGCGTTGACTGTTTCGATGTACTTACTAAATGTAAGACAACTACAAAAATGGCACAAGATCTTTTATCTCTTAAAGTTTTTGTAATATTTGTCCTTCCATTTGGTAATCAAATTTTGCGAAACCATTACATAAAACAATAAAATATTGTTTTACACTATCATTGATAAATTGCATTCTTCTTAATCGAAAGAGTTTCTTTATTTCTAATTAATATAATTAGTTATAATTAATATAATTAGTTTATTAGTTCTAATTAATATAATTAGTTTATTAGTTCTAATTAATATAATTAGTTGATTACATATTGTTTTCCTTGTTTCTTAAAGTTATGTAATGTCTTATAATTGTATGTAAGGTATACAAGTAATATCTTAAAATACTGCTATTCTTAGGGGATATTGTATCCCAGAATAAAATTTCTTTTCTATGCTATTCCATTTTTTTTTGTAATCTGATACTGTTAACATCCAACAAAAAACAACTATTATAATATTAAATAGAATATTTAAAAATTTCAAATCAATTCTGGACCTGTAGTCGAAGAAAAACTAATTTAAAGCAGATGAGAATCAATATAATAAATATAATTTATAAACAAATATAAATGAAACATGCTATACAAGGACAAAATACAAAATCCCTTTCTTGGGGTCACATTGTTTTTTTTTATAAAGAAGTTGCATAGATGTTAGATGATATTTTTATAAATTTATCAAAGCGTAAATGGTCAATATTTTTATGTAATGCATAAATGTTGATTTATACTCTACGCGTTTTCATATAAAAATTTATAACTTTGACAATTTTATAAATTATGGATGATTATTCTTCTTTATCGTTTTACTAACGAAAATTTCATGCAAAATAGCGGAATATTTTTTAACTTTAAATATATTGTTAACAGTTGAATATAAACCCTGAAGATGAGACAAAAATACCTCGAAACGTTGGACATGATGTAATACATTTAATAAAATGATCAGGAAGAATTAATGTTAATAATAACCTTAAAGAACTACAATTTTTAAACAAATACGCAATATTGTTAAACGTCGCGTATGGCATTAATCAATTGCGTGCGTCATCAATTAAAGATATCTAAGATCCAACGGGTTAATCTTTAGAGATTAACAATCTAACTGGGTTAAATATTTCACGATATCGATTAATTCGTCTGTCAGTGTTTATTTTTCTCTGATAGCTATACATAAAAAAAAATAAAAGGAAATAAAAACATACAGTCCTACATACCAGTGTACCTGTTTCAGGATTACTAACTTTGAAATGAGAATGAATATATCACTTTTATTGATTTGAGTAACTTTCGGAAAACGCCATTTTCATTAGCATACAAATAATTTATAGTTACTTTTATACATTAAATCTCAAGCCAGATTAGCAATTACAAAAAATAAATGAATAAAATAAACATAGGACTATTAGGGATATAATTGTTCATATTTATTATACTATCCATTTCGAAACAAAAATATATTATGTAAAAGAATTTTGGTTGGGGTGCGGTCAATAAATAAACACACAAATAAGAAAAAACTTATTATAATTCGTATTTGTGTGTTTATTTATTGACCGAACCCCAACCAAGATTCTCCTACACACATTTTCTACGGTCAAATAAACTCTCACCATCAAAAATATATTAGTGTAAATCCCTTCATCATCACTAATCAGTAATACAAACAACGTAGAAACTTTCTGTTTTACTTTACAGACATCCAGTACCCTGTATACTCTGCTCAGATTGGCTGAGCTTAACGTTTTTTTAAAAAACAAATTATGTATTCCAATACGAAAACGAGGGAAAATTTTACTTTTTCAAATTCATTGATTTAAAGCCAAAAGTTTTTTCTAACAAATCTTGTTGGGCGTAGGGGAAACTTATTGTAGCTAAGGGAAGTTACATAACATAAAAATAATACCATTAAAGTTTGTTTTTGTTTCATTTGCCTAATAATCTAGAAACCTTCATAATGTATTCAGAATACAAATTATGTTCCAACCCAATAATGCAAATTACTATCGTTAATGCTACATCTCCTATTTAAGGAAAACATAATACTTTTAATGTGCACATGCTATCATTTAAGTTATATTTCTCTTCATTATACCGAATACAATGCAAAGCCAATTCAGTTGAAATACTACTGTATTGTAATAGAGAGTCTATGAACAATTAAATATCACAAGAATATTTCACTTTTATAATGTTTTTGACAATTTAAAATACCTTTTAAATTAGGTCTCAAAAAAAAATGCCGTATTATGAGTACTTGTATTATTATTAGCTTTTATTTATACATGCATTTTTCTGTGTTTAAGGCTAAAACCCTGTACTTCGCAGTCATTTTTTTAAGTTTTCAATATCTAATCATACAAATGTATGGATTTCAGACAAATCAAATAAAAATAAAAAATAAATAACTATAAAATAAATTAAACGAAATAAACGAATAAATAAATAAAATAAACGAAATAACACCATTTCGCTCAAACTTAGCAATAATTAATCATACAAAAACAAATTTAGTCCTAAGTTTTATGACAGGTATCTGACTTATTATGTAAATATCTACGCCATTACATAAAAAATTCATTTAATACCTCGACAGATGGAATGTTAACCGTTTAAAACATATATCATTTACTGATAAAAGCATTTTATTTAATTAAGATCATCTGAAACCTTCATCTTGCTTGTGTAGTCCTTGAAATAAATCTATCTACACACTGGATTACCTTTAAATTTTCACGAATGCTTGATTTTCATAAATCAGATTATATTGGGGAGAAAGAGGAAAAGATAAAATATCCAAGCTATACTCACATATAGACGTTCTTCTAATGGAACAATCGTGACAAAAATTGCCCCTTTGCCTAGATTTTTTCATGGCACGATTGACTTCAAATCCAAATGGACCCTGGCTCTCCCTGTTATCCTTAAGCATAGTAGCTGGATTGAAAACGTGCATTCTATAAGGAAGGGACAGCCGGCTGCCCAACGACCTACTGGCTCACCTTAGGCCAAACAGACTTTACTTTCAGATCCCAAAGAATAAACAAACATTAAATCTAAAATAGAAAGATAAGAAGCTTATTTGCATCCTTTCTAAGCGTCTAGTGACGGTTTGGCAGGCCAATTAATAATTCCTATGAGTCGTTTAATATAATAATATTTTCAGTATTTTATTTTTCTAAATATTATAGTCCAGATGCGATAATTTGTTTTTTTTTTTTAAATAAATCCTGTGATTTCTCATCGTCATAATTAGGAGAATAATGGTAGAGCACAATGGTATGTTTTAGAAAAAATCGGTTTATAGCAGCCAGGTGACAAAAATTCAGAAACGTGCCAAAAAGTGTTTTTCATGTTTAAGATGTGAATTATTTTATTTTTTTGGGGGGAGGCGAGACAAGTGAAAATATTAAGTAATAGTGCTTAAAATGACGAAAAACTGAGTTTTTGAAGATTGAAATCAGTCAAAAACTTTTCTCAAAACAAATTAAAAAATGTGAAATATGACCATTTTGGACATTTAATAACTGGGCGTGTAATTGTAGGAACGTGTTTACATGGGGGTTTTTGCTGGGGCCTGACTAAAATAAAAATCGCATGAAAAAATAATAATAATTTCATAAAGGCCTTTTAATTAAATATTTTTTAAAAATGGCCATATTTCAGGGTTTTTATTTTTTTCCCAAAAAAGTTTTTGACCAATTTCAATTGTTCAAAACCCTTTTTTTTTTACTCACCATTTTTTATTTACCCCACTTCCCCAAAAAAATTCATATCCTAAACGTGAAAATAACACTTTTCGCCACCTTTATGATTTTTTTTTTTTCACAAGATCCCTACAAACGTATTTTTTCTAAAATATTTACGATTTGTTTCAACTATTTTTTTTCCTATTACGTTGAAAAAGTCTAGGCTAAACTTGCTTTATCGCCATTTATTCTCGGATGATTCGGCTCTCATACCATCATATAAGATATGTTAATCTGTTAATTCTTATAATAATGATGTTAATTATTACCTGATGGTGGTGAATGAGGCCCGAAATGTGGTATAAAGGGGTTTTCGCACGATCCGATAATGACCCTACATTTCCATCAGTCTGAAGCCCTCCCGATAAATTGGATCATGTGAAAACGACTTCAGACTGCAGGAAATGTAGGATGCTTTTTGCGTCAACTAATTCGGAGTCCAATTCGACTCCGATATTCATCGGACCGTGTGAAAACGCTTAAGAATTAATCCTATATCAAGTAATTATATTAATTCTTTCTTCACTTAAAACTTTCTCAAGATTAAAAAAAAAATCCATAAATGTTAATTTTCTAAAGCGACAGATCATTGATTTCATAAAAAAAAACTATCTTGTTCACTAAAATGTTGCATTCTGTTCCTGTGAGCAGTATTAATTGAATACGTTAATAGGAGGTGGAAAACTCAATATGCTTACCAAAATAACTGTAAAATTAAAATAAATATATTATGGACAATAGCGATCCAAAGTATTAGGTTTCAGCTTTATTTATGGGCAAGTGGAGGATTGTCGCCACAAATAATTTGTTGACAAAAAATTAAGATAATTTATTATAAACAATAACTAACCTTGGAACAGCATTTTACTAGGACATCTCCGTTTTGTTTCATCATCTAAACAAGTTGTTTTATTTCCCTGCATGATTATTAATTTATATTTCCTGCTGATCTTTTGTAAATTATTGTTTTGAAAATTCAGTTAAGTAAAATCGGTAAACAAAAATATCACTTCAAACATAGATATAAATATTTCTGACAACTCAGTAAGTCTAATATACTATAGAAAAACATACTGTGAGAAAACTAGCAAATATTATATATTTAGCTAAATTTAATATATTTATTTATATATCGATTGGGATAATATTTTGATGTATCGATGGCTGATAACCTTCTTGTTATAAAATTTGTTTCAGAATTTTATTAATGAAATTGTTTTCTTGGGATTTATAGTTGTCTTATTCTAATCTATGATTAATTAATTGCTGTAAATATTTTAAAATCCCAATTTTTAATTTAAGAAATGAATATTAAATATGTGTTATCTTGAATTTGGTACAGCCTCATAGCGGCAGATGGGCTGATACTAACTGACCGGCTCTGGGAGTTTTGATTTGTAGCTAACGCGTCAGCTAGCATAATGAGTAAGATCATGTCAACAGGTCACGTCAGCATAGTGTGCACGCTCCTATCCTAAATAAGGATTTAATTTTTTTTTTGTCACACGACATATGACGCGGATGCACCGGAACTAGAAACAATATCAATCCAGTCAACTGGAGATCATAAAGGGTCCTCGGTGGAAAGATTTGGAGAAGTTCTGAAAATATTCTCATTCTCATTCTCATTCATTTTTGGGGGGAAGGGGGAGGGGGTGATAATTACCAATTTCAACTTTGTTTCCTCGGATTTTTCCAGGAAATATAAATTTAAAAAAAAAATCCTATTTTTTCGTTATTTTCTAACATAGTATGAAAATTATGCATTTTATAAGCAACATCAACCTATATTAAATTAAAAAACCTGGTGCGGTGCGGGCATTACACAACTTTCCCTTACCTTCTTCAGGTCTTTTCTAACAATAGTATAATAAATTAGTGTTTAAATAACTTTAGTACTACAATTCTATACACTATATATTTTTGGTTTGTCAAGCTGAAAATATATTTTAAAAGTTTCGGTTTAGTTTCCATGAAAATTCCATTTAGTTTCCAAGGAATCATATTGTTTCCATTAAATAATTCAAAAGTTTAAAAAGAAAATAATTAACTTAATTTCTACTTTTATGTTATTACAATACATTGTTACACAGCGGTTTATTAACCGGTTGGCGGAGGACATTCGGTCGCATTCCTCTCCTTCCATAAGCACTCGGTTTTCCCTCTAAGGTCTAGTAGTCCTTATGACATATGCTGTATCGGTTCTAATAAAGACCCGATTTAAATAATTGTTTTTTTGTTTAGTAGGGAATTTAATTACCTTTCATATGACTTCATACAGAATTTACAATGAAATGTTTTTGAGTTATGCGCAAATAAAATTTTCTTTCCGCTATAACTTTTTCTCCTGCATTTTCTCATTGATATACTACATACATGAAAAGTTAAAGGTGTTTAAGGAGAAGACATTAGGCAAGTTAGATAAAAATCGTTAGAGCCGTTTACGATAACATTATAAAAAAGTGTAAAATCGATGATATAATTGCCATTTCCGATTAATCCGCTTCGCTGTATCTTCGCTAATACTGGTCCAATTTTGTTTTTTAGACAATCAAATTACCTTTCATACAATTCTATACATAATTCTCCGTAAGATGGATCCTTTTTAAGTTATGCGCAAATAAATTATTCTTTTCATCATAACTTCTAGTACTACAAATATGAAAAGTTAAAAGGTTTTAAGGAGAAGGCCTTCAGCAAGTTTTACCAAAATCGTTAGAGCCGTTTTCGACCGCGGGAACGCGATTCACAATTTTGAGGTGCACGTGGTAGAGTGGTCATCACTCCTAAGCCCAGTTTGTGTGAGTTGAATCCAATAGGCTGACGGGCCTCACATACTGGGGTGGGGGAGAGGATAATTGCTTGAAGAATCACGGGCGGCGTGGTTTTCCCCAGTAGGTGTGGTCATCCTATTAGGGCAGTCACCCATCCAAGTACTAATAACTTTGATTATCTATTGGAATCGTCTTATCCCGCTCCGCCATTCCGGTCCCCTATATATCGTACATACATGTACGAGATCTGAAACTTCCAATAAACTGTTATGCTCTAATTCATACAAGAATGGCTGATTTCATTATTGGCTCTCTACTGACCTTAAAATATCTTCGGGTAATAAATGGAATTGTTATATAACATCTCTGTATATATTCTTTGTTATTTTGTATATATTGTATTCCTAAATAAACTGTACATAAAAAAAATTGGCTCTCTACTTCCCTGTTTTACATTTTTTCGCTCCCAGTTACATTACATTGCGGGGTGACTCTAATGTAATTGATTTGGAACAGAGCCTATCTCGCGAATGTTTTGGATATATGAATGCTCACAGTTTGTTGTGGGACATATTTAATCATCTCGTCATCTGCTAACTGACGTGTATGACAGCAGTTATGTATTTTTTTTGGGAGAGACAGGCTTGATACTGTTTATTAATGTTTGTTGATTAATCCTTTAACTCTTAAACGATATTAAACACAATTCCAAACAATTGTTTAAACATTATACATAAAGGCAACTGTGACTCACCTATTCTTACAATGTATTACTGGATATAATAATAATAATCCTTTATTTACATCTATGTATAAACTTATTTACAAAACTATGGAAAATCAGCTTTTAGCTGAGGATTTTTGAGTCCGTATGTAGATGAATGTACTATTTTTACTTTCCCTTACGTATATACGTAGTATATAGTAAGGGGAAGTATTGCGATCGTGAAAATTTTCCAATACACGTTTTAAGGCCTCCTGAGTCCAAATGACCAAGTCTCGCAAAATGGTCTGTGTGTACAGTCACACATCCCCACAGGGGTGTGTCTGTGTGTATGTGAACAGTCTAGCTCAAAAACGAAAAGTTGGACGATACTGAAATTAGGTATTTAAGGTTAGCACGTACCGGAAGTAGCTATTATATCAGGGATTTTACAATTTTCTCGTAAACGTCTCCAACGATTTTGATGAAATTTGCCTAATATCTTCTGCTTACAGCCCTTTAACTTTTCATTTATGTAGTAAATCACCGAAAAAATGCAGAAAAATAATTATGATGAAAAGAATATTTTATTTGCGCATAGCTTAAAAAGTATGCATTTTACGATAAATTATGTATAGAATTGTATGAAAGGTTATTAAATTATCTAAAAAACAGAATATAAGCATCAAAATCGGACCAATAATAGCAAAGATACAGCGCATCGGAAGTAGTCTAACCGGAAGTAGCTATTATATCAGGGATTTTACAATTTTCTCGTAAACGTCTCAAATGATTTTGATGAAATTTGCCTAATATTTTCTCCTTACAGCCCTTTAACTTTTCATTTACGTAGTATATCAACGAGAAAATGCAGCGAAAAAAGTTATGACGAAAATAATATTTTATTTGCGCTTAACTTAAAAAGCATGCAATTTATATTAAATTGTGTATAGAATTGTATAAAAGGTTATTAAATTATCTTAAAAAAAAAATCAAAATCGGACCAGTATTAGCAAAGATACAGTGTATTTTTTGAGAAGCACAAGACCCAAGATGGATAACTGAGGGCATCCGAAAGGAGATGGATGCGACCAAATCTCTTCCCACAAATCCGCCAATCTGTTGTAAACAATACGCTCTGTAATAAAGTAATTTAAGAATACAAAAGCGGAAATTAACTTAATAATTTCTACTTTCATATTATTTAATGGAAAGAAAATATTTCCATGAAAACTAAATCGAAAATATATTTGCAACTTGACGAAGTTAAAATATACAGAATTTTTGAACTAAAATTGTTTAAAAAACGTTTTATTGTACTGAAGAAGGAGAAGATGCGAAGAAGTGAATGCTGCTGTGTTTATTTCAAGCATTGTTTATGTGAACTTTTTAAAATTATATTAAAAAGATAATTATTAGAGGAAGGTAAGGGAAACCAGATTTTTATTCCTGCATTATTCTAGCCAAACCAGGCTGTAAATGTGTTCCAGTATTTTCCATTCCTCACAGCACTTGGTAACGCTGCTCCAAATTCCCTGCTCCGTGAATTTAAAATATACCTAATAGTATCTAAGTTTCTCGTGAGTAACTGTGATAAATTATCATTCATTAGGTAGGGGTGAAATTAACATTGGCTCACCTTGTTAGAAATCTATCGCCAAAATTGTCAACTGTAATCACATTTTTTATTAATTTAGATAAAATATGTGTGTTTAACTTCCATCGTTAATTATTATTCAAGCCTGATGAAAACTCAAAACTTATTTATATGGTCCAGTGGTTAAGTCGCTGAACTCAAATAAATGGAATCCTAATAGTTTTAAATCGGTTTAATCTGTATCATTTTTCATTGGTTATGATTATTAGTTTATGAACATGATTATTAGTTACTTAAATATCCTGCTAATCCCTCCTGACACAGGATAAGACAACACAATCACATAATTCCACATATCATCCTTCCCATATTTCCTTATAAATATGCATTGGAAATTTATCGAAATTATATTCAATCGAAAAACAAAATATCAGCCATTCAGAACTACTCCACCTTTTCTTTTTTTTTTTTTTTTTTTTTTTTTGGATTCATTCACAAGTCTTTTTTTTTTCTTTTCTGCTACAGAAACTGACAACTTGGTTAGAACGTTGACAGATAAGTTTTTGTCAATCCCATCATGGCTTCTTTAAATGAAAGATGTGAATATCTTCAAATACTTCCGTCGATTAAACGGGTTGAAACAAATCATTCAAAATAAACCATAACATGCTCACTTTTTGAGTTATGCGGAAATAAAATTTTCTTTTCGGTATAACTTTTTCCCCTGCATTTTCTCGTTGATATACTAAAGACATAAAAAGTTAAAGAGCTTTAAAGAGAAAATATTGGGTGTTTCATCAAAATAATCGGAGCCGTTTTCGAGAAAATCGTAAACAATTGTAATATCCATGATATAATTACCATATCCGGTTAATCCGATGCATTATATCTTTGCTATTACTGGTCCGATTTTGATGATTCTATTTTTGTTTTGTAGATAATTTAATTTCCTTTCGTACACGTCTAGACATAATTTACCATAAAATGCATACTTTTTAAGTTAAGCGTAAATAAAATTCATAACAACTTTTTTCCCTGCATTTCCTCCGTGATGAACTAAATATATAAAAAGTTAAAGGCGTTTATGAAGACTAATTAGGGCATGTTTCATCAAAATCGTTAGAGCCGTTTTCGAGAAAATTGTAAAAAAAATGTAAAATCTATTGTATAAAGTGGCACTTCAGGTTAGTCGATTTTGACGAAAAAGTTGCTGTAACATCACATGCATGTGCCTATCTTAAATATGTAATTTCAGTATCATAAAACTTTTCGTTTTTGAGCTAGACTGTTCACTGACACACAGACCATTTTGTGAGACTTGGTTATTTGGACTAACGTGTATATCCGTTGAAAACTCGGATTCGAAAATTTTCACGATCGCAATATTTCTTTCCCCTTACTGTATACTTCGTATTTAGATAAACGAAAGTAAAAATAGTATAACAATTTAGTACTCCATAATTTTATTGTCCGGGCATCGTTTTGGAGCTCAGTTAAATGGGACCAGAAATAGATCTCATTATTGGGCCAGTCCATTTGAAATCACCCAGATCGTATCGCTCGGCATTAATGATTTTTTTTACCAGTTGCTGCCAATCATTTGGTGAGTTCAAAACTACGGGAATAACATTTTTCAGGCTCATACTTTTTTCTTTTTCTGTCCTTTTAGTTAGCTCCTCAGCTGAAAACAGGTTTCGGGAAAATGTCTCTAACTTTGATAATTTTCCAAATATCGAAACAAAAAAAAAATAATAAAATTATGCTAAGGACGTGCTCTACATTTTGTGTCTCCACAACACATAGCCTAAGGCACGAGGAAAGTGGTTAAAAACATTCACGACAATTGACATAAAAGGAGACTTTTAGCGCTCTAAAAGTGTATGAAAGAAAATAGACTCATCTTTGATTTTTTTTCTTGTATAATTTTGTCATTTTACTACTTATAGAAATTTCATATAGAAATTTCTGGTGTGGACTCCCCATGACTTCCTTGTACAGCTATTAAATTATAAAACGGTGGCTTAAAAAGTGATCCTGAATTTGGTTACTTGTTTCCGAAGATTGCATCTCAATTCTATCTCAAAAACGACGCTCGGCGTCGCGACATACTTCTATCGACACACTCACACAAACACACACAAGCTCTTGTTTTTGGAGGTCTCATTCCGTTTTTATATTTTGTTTATTTTCAGTAGGTAACAAGTTTCCAAGAGATTTCTTCGTGTTCCTTAGAACTGTCAGTGTCATTAAATAAAGTATTGGAAATCGACAATTTCAACATTTTAAGCGGAAGAACCCACTTAACTTATATCTTATTCTCCTGCTGCAGACTTGTTCAGCTAATAGATGGGAAGAAAGAAAAATTCATTTTACACTGAATTTTAAAATAAGTAATACAATTGTTTAATTAGAGTGGACAAAAAATTTCGTTTATAACCTTTAGCACCGAATCGTATGATATCTGTATTTAATGTTATGTTATACTTTTGATGTAAATTTATAATGACCTTTAAGTAAAGTACCCATTCGAATCTTTAATTTCAACCAAAATCTAATATATTCTTTATATTAATTACTTAGTAGGAATTTTTTCCGGAAATATAAAAAAAAAAGGCAAAAAGTAATAAAGTTGAAATTCGTAATCAGTACCCTGAAAAACATAAATGAGCAAATTTTCAGAACTTCTCCAAAGCTTTCCACCGAGATCCTTACCTGGTCCCCATTTTACTATACCCCATTAGACTAAGGGCGGATCCTCCTAAGCGAAGCCCCGGACGATAAAAACTATTGAGGAATTTACTATTTACTTTAGTAAAGTTGACGTTGCTAACAAAATGTATGGTTCCCATACTATGGGCGAAAAAACTTTCTTTTTGGTTTCCGGAAAAAAATGAGACACGAAGTTGATATCGTAATCAGCACCTCAATAAATACTTAAGAGCAACCTTCTCCAAACTTTCTAGGTAAAAGTGACAAAGGCCTGGACTATAACAAGGCAGGAAGACGTTTCCGATGGAAACTGTATTGATAGATTCCTAATTATCTACTATCAAATTCACTGATTGTCAGTATCTGTTTTTGAAAATATTAATAAAGAAGAGAAGCTATAAAACAAGAATTATTAATTATTTAAATGAGATTTCAACATGCAATTATTTTTTAAAGCATTTCTTATGTAATATTTTTTTATTTACTGTTTCTAATCAAACCTGTTCACAAGCAACGGAGTTCTTAGAAAAGAAACGATTGAATAGTAAAAATATGATTGCTTCATACTTTTGGCTTATATACACCAATAATAAATCCGAATCCTTCAAATTGAATTCTGAAAATATATATATATTTGTTTTAGTTGTTATTGAGATTAGTTTTTAAGCGCGAGCTATTTTAAAAGTGAAACCTCTCCACATTTTTATTACTAGCTCTCCAAGGTTCAATGAGAGATATTTATAAATTTTACGGCATATTAAATGAGTTATAAATTGGGTAAAGGTTTACCAATTGTGCTCAATAGTATATTCAATAAAATTTCTTAGAAAAATCAGTGAAATCTACTTTTATAGAAATAATAATAAAGATAGAAACAATAATAGTTTCTACAAGTCTAATATTTTCTTTACTAAATTTGCCAGGTGTATATCTGATTTATTTATTCATAGGTAAATATAGGTAATCCCCATAAAACCAAATCTTAAATAACGTCGCTTTTCGAAATTTGGTTACTAGTTTCCGAAGATAGAAGTACCTCAAAAACGACACGACTTCGCGACGTCCATCTATTGACACATACAGAGAGATAGACAGACACACACATAAGCTCTTGTTTCTGAAGGTCTTATTCTGTTATTATATGTCGTTTTCTTTCAGTGGGTAACAAGTTTCCAAGAGATTTCTTCGTATTCCCAGAGAATTAGAGAACATTAGAACTGTCTATGTTACTAGATAAAGCATTGGAAATCGACGATATCAACATTTTAAGCGAAAGAACCCGCTTAACTTATATTTTATTCTCCTGCTGCAGACTTGTTCAGCTCATAGATGGAGAGGAAAAAAATGTATTTTACACTGAATTTTAAAGCAAGTAATAAAATTGATTAATTATAGTGGGCAAAAAATCGCGCTTATAACCTTTATCACCGAACCATATGATCTCTGTATTAAATGTTACGTAACTTTTGATGTAAACTTATAATGACCTTCAAATAAAGTGCCCCTTTCGAATCTTTAATTTCAGCCAAAATCTAATATATTACTTATATTGATATAAAAGTCTAATTTACCGAATTTGAGATGATTTACATTATATTTTAATATAATTTTTGATGAAAGTTTATTTTGACGTTCAAGTAACGACCGCTTCCTATTTAGAGAAAAATCTAGTATGTTATTTAAATCAATATATAAATTATAAATACTAAATTTGAGAAGTATTGCATTATATTATAATATAATTTTTGATTAAAATCAATTATCAGCTACTAGTAAAGTATCACTTCTCGTAATCATGCAGTAACAAAAAAAAGAGGTTCACAACTAGATTTTATAATAATCCTCACATTTTCGCTCTAGCATTGGAAAGTACATACTTGACAGTGTTTTTTTTGTTTTGTTTTTTACTTCCTTATAGTTAATATCGTAATCGCGAAAATTTTCGGTTTTCAGATTTCAACGGAAATATCCATTTTGACCAAACCTGAATCCATTTTGACTAGTTTCGTCGTGGCGTCTATACGGACGTTCGTTCGTTAGTGCGTATCTCACATAACTCAAAAAACGGTTAGCCGTAGAAAGTATAAATTTTGTATTTGGGATTGCTGTAAAATCTAGATGTAAATCTCCCTTTTTGGTCATTACATGATCAACGGAAGTTTACATTACCTTTTAAGTTTACGGAAGTGGTACATTACCTGAAGATCATAATTGATTTCCATCCAAAATTATGTTAGAATATAACGCAAAACTTTTCAAATTTGGTATATGTGATTTATATATTAATTTCAATAGCATAATAGATTTTGGTTTAAATTGACAAACCGGAAGCGGTACTTTACTTGAAGGTCTTAATAAATTTTCATCAAATATTTTATTAAGATATAATGTAAAAACATTTGAAATTTGGTAAATAAGACTTTTATATCGATATAAATAATATACTAGATTTTGGATACTGTTGGTGTGCCGTAAGGAGTACCTTACTTGAAAGTCATGATAAACACATACAAAATTATTAGGAATTGATAAATTATTTGGAACTCCTATAATTTTGTTTTAATTGAAAACTAGTTTCGAACGTTATACATTCATCTTCAGTTCTAAAAACACACAAAAATTCAAAAATAATATTAAATTAAATGAAAATAAATGTTTTAGGAAATAAAATTCTGAGTCTATAACATCCAGAATTACGACTCAGGGCACTGTCACAAGTAACCGACGCGAGTGTCGTTTTTGAGATACTGCTATCTTCAGAAACTAGTAACCAAATTCAGAAAGACATTTTGGGCCACCGATTTACAGTTTAATAGGCGTACAAGGAAGTCATGTGTTGTCCACATCAGATATTTACTTTATAATATTTAGCCAAACTTTTAGAAGCTAAGATAAGGGATCCAAACATCTTCCTGCCTGCATAACAAGAAAATTGTTTAGTGGAAGAAAGCTCTCCACCTTGTTTCCATTTGAGAATGAGCTCCACATCAAATTCGCCAAACGAAGACTCGTCTCCAGTGATGGTCCTGTCGAGAAAGCGGCATTTGGGTGATGGGGAGGCCATCAAAACAGAAACGACGAGGCAGCTGAAGAATCTCAAAACAGAAAACTTCCAAGGAGCCTTTCAGCAGTGGGAGTGGAGATGGCGCAAATATATTGTATCTCAGAGGGAGCATTTTAAAGGGGGCAATATTGAATTACCAGAGTGAATTCATTTATTTCTTTTTCAACTTTTATACGAACTTTCCGTACAGACCTCGAAGTACCGGGAACCAACAATATTGCTAATCAATTGCGAACTAATCAATCACTTTCACATCAACTAATCAAGGCCTTTCATTATTATGTGTGAGTGTGTTCAATTAACTCTTAAGGTGGCCACTGACGATCACTCCAATCCAATCATTCCACACCAAATGGAAATAGAACAACCGTGAGTGTGAAATCCTGTGTGTGGTGGTTGGAGTCTCTTTTAAATCCACCGCGTTAAAATAAAATCCAATCACTCCAATCGATCGTGAGTGTGAAAAATGGATGGAATGACACAGTTTTTAGGATATACTATACTAATAATAATAGAAATTATTTGCTAGCAAATACAATGTTGTTAAAATTTACGATATTAATTGTATAAAATATTTTTTTTAAATATTGATAAGAGTAACTTATAATTTTGTTATTGTTTTTTACTAATAATTATGCTAGAAAATACTTATAAATGTTAATTATAAGTAAAAAAATATTTTTAGTGGATTTATAATTTCTAATACGCATAAAATGTCTACTATTTTTTGGAGAGTGGGTCAAAATTAAATTATTTAATGTTTTTGCTATCGTTGAGCTACTATTTATAGCCCTATTAATGAATGTTTACGTGAGCATTAATCACAATCAGTTGATAAAAAAATATAACAATGTAGTGGAGTGATGGTCAGTGAGGTCCTTGAAATCGTCCTTACTCCAAGTACTCCAGCTGTTCCAATTTAGTGTTCAATGTTCCATTTGGAGTGGTCGTCAGTGGCTACCTGTAGATATATAACCAGAGAAGCATCTTGTGTCTCAGAAAACCAGAAATAATTGAACTGATATGGAATAAAATTTACGTTTTCAATTTAACTAGCACTTTACTACAATTAATGAATGGTGTAAAAGTAAATATAACTCGATAAAAATACGGAATGGAAGTTAAATATTAAGAAATGAGCATGGGTGTTAAATTGTCTTAAGGAAATTACGCAATTTTCAAATTAATTTTTATCACCTCCTTTAACACTTGATCAAGTAATTAAAGACAAAAAAGTTGAATATATTTGATGAATTAGATTTGATTAGTTGATGAATATATTTCAATATAATAAAATTATTGAAAATAATAATTGAAAATAAACCCAACACTTAATGAAAAAAAAATTATCTATTCCGTCCAGAATGGCGACAGAATTTTCTGAAAACAGGCAAAGCTCAAAAATTCGCGTGACTTCAATTTAATTTTCGTGAAATACCATACAGTTAACCAGACTTCCACATAGAGATACTTACTTTTATTATATAAGAATAAATTGGATAAAGATCAATTATAAAAGATGGATAGAATTATTAGGTAATTTAAAAAACACATAAGGTCTTATGAAGACCTAAAATTGAGAATCACTATGATGAACTGATTTTTAAAAAGGTATCATTTATAATACGGCAATCCTGTTTGAACTGTATTGTAACTTTATATATAATTTGATATTGATATGCCATAATAAAATACAGTATAATATAATATAATACAATATTGATGTACTCACATTTTGTAAAACATCCTGACAGAAACAAATTACAACTTTCGAAGAAACAGCAGCAGAAGTTACTGGAATAGACTGACTCCATCCCCACCTCCCTTCACGATTTGATTAGTTCGTTCATTGCAATCTTTATCAGCTTATTGGCGGGTCCATCTTCCAATAATTTCGCTCGTTTCTTTGCATTTTTTATTACTTCAGTTTAAAAAAAAAAATAATAATTAATTACTTAAAATGAACGATAATTAAATGATTCCGCGCGATAATTTACAATAGCAGAAGGAATGTATCAATATACTGGCATGCATATAATAACAATATGCATACAATATACAAAATTAAAATAGAAAATTTAAAGTTTTTTGCTGAAAAATCTTTCAAAGGAAAATGTTAACTTTCCTTTGAACAGGATAGAATTATTACACGTATTTACTACAAAATTAAAAATAAGCATAAACCGTCATATATTTTTGCTTTATTGCATTGGCGGTAAAAATAGGTTCTAATTAGCGCCTATTAACAGTTACCACTAACATTATTCATGAGATGAGAGAATATTTTTTTCAAAATTTAATTTAAAGTCAGTAAAATGTTAATAAACTTTTAGAACTCTACATTTTAACATGAATTCATAGTATCATATTAACAATTAATCAGGTATCTGTATTTTTAATATAATGAAATAAAATCGAAGAAATGTATTAATATTTCATGTACTAATATCTGATATTGTTATATAAAATAAAACAATTAGTATATCTAATAACATAACTTCATATATTACTATATATACTAAATAACTAAATACCAACACAAATGCCTATGTGTGTGGGTTTTTTTATTTATATTTGACTATTTTGATCTGTGTATATTTAAAAATACTACCTAGATAGGACCCACAAAATAAAACATTCATGGAATGCTAAATGAATTACTACTAGACTGATACAAGTCATTACTACCTCTCAACAATTAAACAGGAATTGATAATGTGTATTCAATCATTCCTAGAAACATTTCTTAAAAATGCATGGGTTTTTATTGTTCAATGTAGGGAGTTCAGAACTATGAACCAAAATCCTGACCTACAAAATGATAATAAGTAACAACTATTAATATGTTTCAGGTCAGGATTTAGATACCTCTTAATTACACAATGGATAAAGAATAATTTGTTATGATCATAAAGGCATTCAAATGAAAGCAAAACAATCCAGGAATAAGTTAAGGGAAGGTAATAACATGTATACTCCTATTAATTAATGGTATGTATTTCTAATAAAAGAAAATTTGTGTTATTGTAAATGAACTTGCTTCTAATAAATGAAACAATAGCAGACTGTCAATAGGGGCAGGTAACATTTTTTATTTGAAGTCAATGTAACTCTACAGATTCATTGCTATCAGTGTTTTAAAAGGGTCAATAAGAGTCAATGGTCTCTAAGTGACTTCAGAAACTATAATTATGCTATCTCCAACCATCTTCCTATATGATCAAATACCTTCAATAGTAAATTGACACCATTACAAAAATCAACTCAATCAAAATGAATTGATTAAAACAAAATTGTATGTATAACTAGGGTTGTAGCTTTGTTTTTAAAAAACTCTGGTCACTACTGATTTATAAACCTCTATTAGAGATTTATAAATCAGAATTGTTTAATAATTTGAAATATATTAAGCATAGCACTAAAAACTAAGTTAAATTTTATCTTTGATTATACATCCTAGTAACAATATGTCCTAAAAGACCCCCTACAGTTTCTAGTTATGTTCTTCTAACTTTAAAAAGAAATACATCACATCAAAAAATATTCCATTTTAATAAATGGAATAATTCCATTTTTTTGGGTATCGGATCCAATTAAGCCTCCATTAAGTCATAGGTTATAAGGAGAGGGGTCTTTATTTTAATATTTCTGATATTTCTTTTCAAGTTAAAAACTAAATTTAGTTTCAAAAGTTCAACGAATCTCTCAATGCTAAAAGAAAATTTAATCTTAGGTGTACTATAAATCTTCAATCCTTTTTCTCCTAAAAACTATCGCCCAATTTCCATCCTCTCCAAACCCCTAGAAAGAATAGTCCAATCACAAATATCAAACTTCCTTGAAAAGTCCAAACTACTTGATCCTCTCCAATCTTCCCTTGGCTTCCCTTCCAGTTTCTCCACACAATCTGCTCTGGTCAAAATCACCACTGACTTACATACTGCTATGGACTCAAGCAGTTACCATTCCTAATCAACTCCTATCTTTCTTCCTTGACTCTGACCTTGTCCTCAGGAGTAGCCCAAAGTTCGAGTATTTCTCCTCTGCTTTTCAATGATCTTCTTAATTCAATCCACCACTGTTCCCACCACTCATACGCCGATGACTTCCGAATCTATTTATCCTTTCCTCCTTCTGAGGTATTAGTAGCATTTGCCAGTATTCAGGGCAAACCTGAATAGATTAAGATTAAATGCTATGAAAACTCAGGCCATTGTCATAGGTTCCAATTTCCTCCTCAGATCCAATGACACCTTTCCTACTTTAATCCTAAATGATCACCCTATCACGTTTAGCTCCTCAATTAAAAACTTGGATATTACTATCGACCAAACCCTTTCCTGGGAACCCCACATCGTCCAAATTTCCCGACGGTCAAGTAATACCCTTAAATTATTCCATCGTTCTCGACATCTTCTTCCACAACCTACCCGCAAACTCCTTGTATCCTCTATTATCTTTCCCCACTTTGAATATGGGTGTGTGGTATATGGGGTTCTCTTGAATGTGCTCGAGGACAGATTGAAGCGGAATCATGAGCTGTTTTTTAAGATTTGTCTTCGGTACCTCAAGACGAGCTCATGTGTCCCACCTTTACGGCGATTTAAAGTGGCTCTTCCCCTTCAACCATAGACAATATTTCCTTGGATCTTTCCTATATCAAACTATCACCATCCAACTCCTTTCCTAAATCTAAAGCCTACAATTCAAATCCTCATTCCACGCACTGAAAACAAGATCTCGCCTTTGTGACCTCCATACCCCCTCCCACAGAACCAAAACATTCGAACGTTCCTTTCTCGTCTGCTCCTCTACCCTTTGGAATTCCTTTCCTTCTAATAAACGCCATGCTTCTTCTCTATCCTCATTCAAATCCCTCCTTTTCCAAAACCTTTTTTCTCTCCAAAATGATGCTCTCTAATTGTGAGAAAAAAAATTTAGGATAAACATCTGGATCAGAAGTGAATAATAGTTTTTAATGTACAAACTTCAACCTTGCTAAGCTAATAATTTTTTTTATATTTTTCATTTTCTCTCTTTTTCTTTTCTTTTTTCTCTTTTTTTTTGTTCAAATTAATTATATTTTTCGAGAAAAGAACTTATTTTATTTGCTTATTTATTGAAAATATTGTAAACATTAACTGATCTGTATTTTGTAGTCTTATGACCAGATATTATTTCTGTTTTATTTGTTCATCATGTTATTCTTAAGGAACCTAGTCCCAGAATAAAGTTCTTTTATCTATCCATCTATCTACTATATGGCCATTGCATTGTTCATCCTATAAATAAAAATTCTAACTTTTTATTTATCTTTAAAATTCTAACCTTCTTGTGCCGATGATTTCCGCCCAATTTCATTCCTTTCCAAGCTCTCAAAATCCCTAGAAAAATTAGTGCAATCACAAGTTTCAAATTTCCTTGAAGAGCCCAATCAACTTGATCCTCAGGCCAGCTACTCTGCCTCAATTAAAATTACCAGTGATGTTCAGGCTGCTTTAGATGATAAAAAATTAACTGTCCTTGTATATACTCGTTGATTTTTCCTAAGCCTTTGATTCAATTAGCTAATCCATCCTTTAAATTTTTTTTTTAGTGTGTGTTCACCACAGTTATTCTGAAGGGACTTCGTTCCGGACTAAAGTTGGTTCTCTACTCTCTATCTATAATTTGTTGAAGTGAAGCATACATTTCAAATAACATCAATATTTTAAAATCATGGTAATTTCTTATTTTCTTTGTATTAACATGTGGTGGCAAAATTAGTCTAGGTTTCAATCAAGGATGATTTAAATCTGTGCTGCAGACTGCAGCATTTATAATAAATGTTTTGCAATATATAACTTCATATTCCCAAATTAGCTTAAGAATAATACTTTCTTTACATCATGAAGTATAATTGTGGATATATAGTTTGACTGTTGATGAATCTAGAAAATGGTTGGGGGTTCTGTCAGAAATAAAACATGCAGTAAATAAACAGTAAAAAATTATTCAGTGTTTTATTTCTGATTGTACATCAACCATCAGTTTCTAGATTATAAGAATAATATAAAACTACATATTTTGAGTTGATATTTATCATCAATAATTATTTATCATTTTAAAAATATATGTTAAATTAATTATTAATGAACACATTTTAACCTTAAAATCAAAACAATCTGTATAATATAAAGCTTGCGTACTTCTCTGTAGACATACAAGTTAAAGCAAGTTTACTACACAAACGTTTTAATAAGTTGAAAACAAGAAACTTATATTCATTTGGACAATTTTTTTTATCCTGTTTCTTGAAAATGGAGAGGGGTAAGGGACACAAATAAATAAGGCTTTTTATTTTTTCTCAGTGATTAAAATCATCCTTGGGACGGGACCCCTCCCCTTAATATATATGAAACAGAAGATATATAACTTAACCCTTCATTGAGAAAACATTTATATAACTCAGCTGACTGAGGCTTCTACCATTTTTTTATACCATCTTTAACCCTTTTGAAATGTAAAATCCACCAAAAATTATTGCTATATTTTGATAGAAAATAAATGCATATATCCGTGGTTCAACCTCCCTTTAGGAACATGATCTATTAATAAATTTCTTTTGATAGTAGTTAGCTTATTAGATGTACTGTCAATGTATGGCAAAGTGATGTACGGACAATTCCTTAGTCTTAAAGATGGTTTTGAGACCAAGTAGATAATAGAAACACAAACAACATTTTCAAGCTAAAATAAATTATATTTATTTATGACATACTCAAATATAAATTAATGAACAGTCTCTTGGACTGGTAGTTTGAAAGGCAGTTTCAGAAAATTTCAGTAATAAAAAACAAAACCTATGTAATAAATATTTATATAAAAATAAATAAAGGGAAAAGGACATAACAAAGACTTCATTTCACAAAATTTTAGGAATAAAAAGAAACAAAAGAAAAACCTTCATTTTATAATGGTATAAAAACTATAAAAAGTAACAATTGCTTTTGTATAGCTATTAAATATTTACAGTAAAATAAATAAACAAAACAGGACTTAACAAAAAAGTACAAATTTTTATATTAAATAATGAAACAATAATCCATTATAACATCAATTTCACAAAATTTCAACAAAGAAATTTTGGAATGATCAAAAAATATAATTTATATATATTTGGTCGAGAATTAAATCGAAATATAATTTGGTCTAGAATCAAATAGAAATTCATTCCTCGGGCTTATAATGATCAAGAAATCTTGCTGATGGGTCTTTAACATCAGTCCATTTAGGCATCCAAAAGTAAGGAGTCAGATTGGGTGCTTGTCCAGGAAAGTGCTTTTCAAATATCATCCTAAAACAAAATAATGTTTTTGGAATAAAAGTTGGAACAGTTGAAAATCTTGGAACAGTTTTAAATTATAAATTAAATTTCACTTTATCATATTCATATTTCTGTGATGATGTTCATTTCATAGAATTTTTAAATTAAAATGTAGTTTTATAAAAATTAACAATTTAACTTTAATAATTAAAATATGACTCATTATCTTCCATAGAGGTGACTATTCTTATGGTGAGCAATTGGATTCTCAACAAAGAACAAATATTATAAGTCCTCATTAAAAAATAACACAAAAAAATCTTCACATCACAACAATCTGAATCAGAATGCTAACTCAATACGGTTTAAGTATCAATAATTATATTAAAAAAATTATCATGTCCCAAGATTATGAATTAAACAGAAGGTAAATATAAGTTACCTGTAATAGCAAGACTCCTTAGTAGTAGGCGTAACATGGGGAAATAGTTTTGAAGCATTATCAAGTTGTTCTTGTGAAACAAATGGATCTATTATGTCTTGAATCACTTCAAACAAAGATTTTTTAACTGATGCTACACCGTCACTAAAAACATAAATTTGTCAAGAATATCATAGAAATCACAATTTATTGAAACTAGGATTTTTAGTATATGCAACGAAAAGAGAGTTTCATTTTAAAAATAACATACATCTTAAAATACATCAATAGATGAGAAAACAAATAATTATTCTTTAATTAAGATAGTAGTCTAAAAAATGAGTTAGCACTTGCCATACCTAAAGGCTTCTTTATGTCGCCATAAGATATTATTAGGAAGAAGATCAGTGCCAGAAAAGGCTGATCTCAGGAGGTGCTTCTCAACTCCATCAATAGGTTGGCGCATTTCAGCTGGAAGACTAAGGTAATAACTTGAAAACTGCAAGTCCAGGAAAGGAACACGGAGCTCTAAGCTGAAAAGAAAAATGAAAAATATCTTAAATGCAAGGACTATCCTTATTTAAGAGCTTCATTAAGTTAAGTTGGAACAAAATAACAATAATAATACCTATGTGCAGATGTTGTTCGATCAGCTCGAAGTCCATCATAAAGGTAGATATTGTTTAGAAGTCGTAACGATTCTTCATTACCTGCCTCAGGGGTAGGGGCTTTTCGAAAGTAAATATATCTATGAAAAAAAAAATTAACTGAAATTTTCAAACAAGCAAATATAAAAATCTGTGGTGTTCTGACAGATATTGATTTGAAATTTTGTAACTTTTAGAAATTATTTTGATTATTTTAATCCTGCATTGCATTTTTGATAAGTCATACTTGAGGTTGAATATGAGTATTAGCTAATTTGAATCAGCTATATTATATTTCACAAAAAAAAAGTTACATTTTTAATTTGTCATCATTTGTCTAAAATTAGTCAACAGCTTATTATTAATTTGTTTACTGTGTTTAAGGTCCTTATATCTCTAATCAAACAAGAAATGTTACAAATATTCGCTTGCCTTATGATCACAAGTGCCAGGAGTATTTCCTACTCCTTCAGTAGTTATGGAAGTCTTTCTAGCCACCCACTTCTGCATAAGAAGGTTAAAGCAGAAGCTATGGATTCATGAAACTAAATATAAGAACCAATATCTAAACTATATGAATATTGGAAACTGTAAGGCTAGAGAAACGAAGTACTGTCAATGCATTAATTCTGATCTTAAGATTATGGGGAGACAAAATACTGCTTTAAGAATAACGTCTAAATGTTTTATTTTTAATCAAAGACTCTAAACCCCCAATTTTATTCATTATATTATAACACCAAAGGACCTGAATAATGACTATATAGTTAGTTTCATATCATAAAACATATATACTAGGATGTTACAAAAGTCCTTGTGCATGAACACAACCCTTAATTCCAACTCTCATAATTATCCTATAAAAATGTTTTTGTTCATACTATTTATGATTATTTTGGCTAATCCTTTAATTCCTTGCAATTTGAATGGGTTTTATGGGGCCATTTACATTTTTAAAACCCACGTTCAATGTCAGAAGAAAAAAACGTGATTCGCAATCTTCAGAGACATTACTGAAAAAAAAGGTTTGAGCGCAAAGGTAACCAGCATCAAATCCAATTACTGGTTGAAAGTAGTTGAAAACAATGGACTTTACTTTGAAGAGTAGTATTCAATAATGTTTAAAATATGTAATCTGAAATAAAGCTATACTAATGCACAAGAACTTTTAAACAGCCTAGTATGTGTACCTATCCAATAAAATAAATTAAAAAAAAAAAAAAGTATTTTCATACATTTCATATCAAAGAAGTGAATATTTTAAGGATGTGCAAGTCTGAAATATTAAATAGCGTCAGAATCAGTAATGTTTATTCTGAAAAATTTGAGGTCTATTCTAGTACTATAATAAGTCATTAGAAAGGTAATTTGTAAGGAAAAAGGAATAATTTTGGGCAGAGAAATACCTGTGCTTTGGCTATGCTAATAATTTGAATTTGGTCTCGCTTGGTAAAGATGTGGAAACTATTAAATTAAATACAATGCTGGTGTTGAATTAGGTCTCAAAATAAATACAAATATATTATTATTTCCAAAAATGGCAATGATTTTGGGGATAAATATTAGGGAGTATACATTTCAATAAAAAGAGAAGTGAAGTAGATAAATAAAGTACCTGGGAGTCAACAATGTATAAAAGAAATAAAAGCAAGGTTCAGGCAGGGAAGACTTGTATTTCTCAGAGGCAAAGTTATTCAGCTTGCTCCTGAAGTCCAGAAACGTGAAAATAGCAATAATATTCTTATCCTTACACTTGTTCGTTTTGAGTGTATGGCCCTTACATATAAGAAAGAACACCTTAGGCTCTTCTAAAATAAAGTACTACCTACAATATTTGACCCAAAAAAAGATGAATCTCTGGCAGATTTTATATGGCTGCATAATGCAAAATAATGGAACATGCACTTGGCAAATAAATTGAAATAACAACATTGTGAAGGTTGACAGTTATAGGAAGTAGTTTTTAATTATTATTTATTGAAATATTTTTTTTAGCAAAAACAAGTAGTATTGAATATTTTTCACTTAAACATAATTTTATAACAAGGAATTATAAATATTTAAATCAGATAGATTTAATATTAGGAACAAAGAGCTCCATAGTTACTTTTTTAAATCTACTAACGTATCCATACAGAACAATAAATGAGATAACCTACCCTTGCGACAATTCGTCTGAACCTTCACCACTGAAAATAACAGTTGAATCTGTTTTCTGTTTAATGTACTCTGACAAAATGTACATACCTGAAAATATAAAATAATACTAAAATTAGATATAGGTTAAAAGCTTTAAGAAAATTCTTAATTCTGAAAATTTAAATTAAATGTCTTAAAACATAAAATCTTGAATTTCATAGTATTTGATCATCTACGAGATTTTTATGCTATGTAATATTTTTTACAGATGTGAAATAGGGTTAGTAACTCAAGGAAAAGAATAATGAAGATTTATGAGAACAGAATATGATAATTAAATAATCAATATAAACAAACATGGGGAGATCAGGAATGGATGGAGACAACACAACGAGGAACATTAAGACCTGAGACAGGTAAAAATTACAGATATTATAATTTCATGATTTAAATGGTCATGCAAAGACTGATGCTACAGCGCAAACAATTTTATTGTTTTCTTTTTATGTATTAATTCTTTATAGGACAATGGGTCATATTCAACAAACAAACTGCGTTACAAAAAACCGCAGGTGGTCTTGGTTCGCTTTTATAGAACTGTTAGACCCATAGGGAAAAGGTTCCTATCACCTCCTTAAAACTGTTCCTCATGCCCCAACCTTGTTCCTAAATAACAATCCCATTAAGTTCTATCCAACCGTAAAAAAACCTTGGGAATCACCTTTTACCAAACTCTTTCCTGGAAAAATCATGTTTCCGATATCTCCCGTCGTACCTTTTACACTTTAAAGCGACTAAATTACCTCCGTCACCTATTTCCACTTGAGAGCCGTAGACTCCTAGTTCCTTCCTTAATATTCCCCACTTTGATTACTGTTGTGCGGTGTACGAGGGCGTCTCTGTGGACCTCGAGGCAAAAATAAAACGTTTGATAAATTGCTTTGTACGATTCATCTTCGGGATCCCGAGGGACGCCTCTGTCTCCGATTATGAAGAGCTGAAGTGGCTATACCCTTCCTACCGTCGTAAGTATATCCTTGCATTCTTCCTCTACCAAGTTATCCAATCCCGCTGTCCATCCTATATTTTCGACCTCCTTCCATTCAAATCCTCTTTTCATTCTTGTCATACCCGTTCTCGGCCTTCAGATTTATATACAGCGGTCCACCGATCCGCAGCTTTCGACAGATCTTTTCTTGTCCGATCCTCATCCTTATGGAATTCCATTCCTCTTTCCATTCGTCGCTCCAATACTCTTGTCACCTTCAAATCCCGCTTATTCAATCACTTATTTTCTATCCAGTACCAAAAAACATTGTAAATAGATTTTCTCTTATTTCAATCAACATTTGTAAATATGTTCCTTCATTTATAATTTTGTCATACTTTATTAACATACGAATTTCGTGTGGTTTTTGCTTTAAGACGTAATCAATTAGAGTATTAATACCTATTTCATATGCTAGAAGTTATTGCATTATGACTTGTTATAATTTTCATTTGTATTTATTTATTGACTTTTCTTTATTTTTATTTTATTTTTAATTATCTGTTAACGCATATGTTCCTATATCAACTACTCTAAGGCTCTGAAGCCCACCTATCATTGCCTATAATTGTTATTCTAAAGGGACTTGTCCCAGAATAAATAAAGAGTTGATTATTATTTTTATTTCATACAATCTTGGCTATTGCCAGAAACATTCGCCTAGCCAGACCAAAGTCAAGGGTTAGGTTCAAATTTTAAACTATATTTAAAAACTTCCTGACGATGCTTGTTGTACTAAGGAGAATTGCTTTCTGTCCTTCCTCCAGTACTTTTTCTCGCAGCTTCAAATTCTTAATTGATCTGATGGTATCGTCTGGGATGAGCCCATTGCTGGATATTATAATCGGATACACCTTTATATGCTCCAGCCTATAAAGTTGCCATAGTTCCTGGCACAACTCTTGATATTTTCTCATCTTTTCTGAAATTGTTTTTTCGATATTATCATCGGTTGGAACAGCAATATCGATGACATAGCCATTTTTTACATTTTGATCAATTAAGACTATGTCCAGTTTATTATTTACAATTCTATGGTCAGTAATAATGGAACGATCCCAGTATAACGTTCTGTTTTCAGCAGACAGTACCGGTTTCGGCTCGTACCGATAATAAGGAGCCTGGTCAGCAATCATGTTATAAAGTAAAGCAAGTGCTTGGTGGATAATCTTGGCCAGGTTATTGTGCCTCATAAGGTATTCTTTACCTGCCAACCCTTGGCACCCAGATGATATATGCTGGATAGACTCAATTGCACTCTTACATAGGCGACATCGGTCATTGATGTCTTCTCCACTTATGAATTTTCTGTAAGCGTTGGTGGAAACTACCTGATTCATTATGACTAAAATAAACCCTTCCGTTTCAGGAAATAAATATCCTTTTTTAAGCCAGATAGTAGAAGCATCCCAGTTTATTCCTGATTGTGAAAGAGAATGGTAAAAGCGACCATGCAGCGATTTATTTTTCCAATTTTTCATCAGAATTTCTTCTGGTAGGATACTCTTTATGCTCCGATGAAATTAAGTTCAAAGCTGTGTATCCATTGTCCAATGTTCTTATTGCTGACCACAAAGAAGAGTTATATTGTAGAAAGCTGTATTTTAAGTTATTTTCTTGCTCTCTGCAGCTCCTTAACAGACAAACAAGCCCCCTTCCTCCTTTCTTTCGTGGCAAGTACATCCTTTCAATTGAAGATTTGGGATGTCGTTTTCTAGCTGAGGTAAAAAGAACTCTTACTAAACGATTCATTTCTTCAAGTTCTGTGTTAGACCACTTTAGCACGCCAAAAGTATAAGTCAGTACTGGAATAGCCCATGTATTAATTGCTTTAGTTAAGTTGCCAGCTGACAGATACGTTTTGAGGAGTTTTCCAATCCGTCTTTTAAACTCTTCTTTAAAATTATATTTATTATTCTTCTTGAATTTCAATAGTTGGCCAAAACCTAAATATTTATAAGAGTCTGACTCGCTCAGTTCTTTAATTGTTGTATTATTAATGAGCTCCACGTCTGCTTTATTCGTAATCTCTCCCCTTTTGATATGGATGACAGCACCCTTATCCATTCCTAGAGTCATGCCTATATCATTACTAAATGACTCTACTATCTGGATCATGTTCACCAATTCTTTTTCACTTTTAGAGTACAATTTTAAATCATCCATATATAGAGCATGAGAGATTACGGTTCCTCTATCATTAAGTCTGTAACCCATCCTAGAATCATTCAGTAATTCACTTAGCGGGTTTAAAGCCAGACAAAACAACAATGGACTTAAAGAATCTCCCTGAAATATTCCTCTATTATTATTATTAATTTTAGTTTAAGTGGGTTCGATTTGTCCACCGTTCATTCTAACCCTTAGCCGTGAGTACAATAACACACAGTTGATTGAGCAGCCTGTTGTTCCTGTGATTTTGTTTACTGTAATTGTCTAACTATTCTATAATCGAATATATGATTTAACCTGGAAATAGTTGTAATCGCAAATTTTTCATTCCTCTGAGTTTGTATCAGAAATGTTTAGTGGTTGTATGGAATTTTTTTTTAATTATATATTTTTCTGCTCTTTTGGTTTATTATTTTCAATAATAGACCTTTGTAATAGACTAAGAAAAAAATGTATGTAAACCCCCCTCAAAATTTGAGATTTTACGTTTCAAGATAGGTAGAATCCAAATATTGAATAAAAAAAAAAAATTGGTCCGTCCACCATCCGCGGCTTTTCTTTGAGACTACTGGACCGATTTTCTTGAGATTCGGCACCAATGTCACAAGTCACCCCAGGATGATCCTCAGAACTCGACATGACCATCCATTTGTTTGTTTCAAAATGGCGGCCGATTAGAGATCTTTTTAGCCCATAACTTAACTCGGCCCTTTATAAATAAGGAGGGGAAATGTAAAGTGTTTTGGAATCGGCATAAGGCATTAAAAAAAAAATAAAGGAAAACAATCTATGTAATTGCCGATTAAAGATCTTATAAGCCCATAGCTTGGCCATTTATAAAGATAGAGGGGAAATGTAAGGTGTTTTGGAATCAGCATAACAAGGCGTTAAATAAAAAAATAAAAAAGGAAAAAAATCTATATCTATAAATGCTTTTGGTTTATTATTTTTAATAATAGACCTTTGTAATCGACCAAGGAAAAACTTTTTGTAACCCCCCTCAAAATTTTAGGTTTTACGTTTCAAGATACATAGAATCCAAGTATCGAATAAAAAAAAAAAAATCTGTCTTCAAAAATTCTTTTTGGCTGTTTTTATTGTATTCAAACGAAAGCTGATGAAATTCTCTTCATAAGGAAAAACAATCATTTAAATCAGACCAATATTAGCTGATATAGCGTAATGAACTTCGTAGACTAATTCTCTGGCACTGCTGGTCATCGTGGCCCTAGACCTCTTGACTTATCTATTGGGCTTCTGACTTCCTCACATTTCTCTGCTTTATCCTTTCTTGGATTATTTCTGCACTTCCTTTAGCTTCCTTAATCTTTTCTTTTTCTTTTCCTACTGAAGTGCACATCCAATATTTCCTCTGTATCATTTTACCCTCTGATCACAGGTCCTAACCATCTCAGCCTATTTGCATTGACACAGTTTCTTCTTAATATTCCCAGTACGGCACTCTCACGGCACTCATCTTGGAGCAAGCTTCAAATTTCTTTTTCTTAGGTGCCTGCTGCTTAATTTATTTAACTTGGACAGACCAGATATTTTTGAAATATTGCTATTTGGAAATAATAAACCATTGTGTAATAATTTACAGCGTTTTTTATTAGGTTGTATTTGTTATGAGTATACCAGAATTAACTTTTAATGATATATATTTACCTTTATTATTAACTTATAATGTTTTTATTTAAATCTGCTCCGTTTTCCAATCCCCATAATAATATTGCCATTTTCTACATAGTTTACACTAATAAAAACAACATTTGTATAATTTTTTTATTTTTTTTTTTTTACGAATTATCCTTAACAACATTAATTAGTGTAAAAATTGAGTAAAAATTGAGTAAAAATTGTTTTCGCTCAGGGAACAGTGGGACAAATAGGTCCCATCTCAAATCTACTAGCATGAATTTTTTGTAAACAAATGATCATTTTTTCTATAACCAATATGAAACAAATAACCCTAAAACAATTTCACTATTTTTTTTTTAAATTTAAGCATGAGTAGTTCTGTCCTATAAAGGGTTAAGAGAAGAATGCTCTAGGACCAGTATCCGGTTCTTTAGGGATATGACCTATTCTGGGAAGTTATGCATTGTAATTTATTATATAGCACATACAGTATTTAACATGCACTACCAATTAATTGTATAACTGAATGCATCAATTATTAGCTTACAACAAAGAAATTTAAGAGTATTAGAATATAAAATAATATTTACCAACAGAAGCTCTGATTGTTGTGATATCACATGTCTCAAGATGGTAAATAACGTTATCTAAAACATTTTTTACAGTTTCCTCTGTAAAAATAACTTCATGATGATCAGAACCGATGTGTTTCGCAACTTGACGAGCAGCTACAATATCTGGTGAGGTACCCATTCCAACAGCAAAGGTCTAAAATAAAAATCAACTACTTCTAAGTATTTAATACTAATAATGGAAAGAAGTAGAATTCTAGTATTGTATTAGTGGAATAATTTCTTCGCTATATTTCTATATTCCTTTATTATTATATGTTACATTGTTCCAGCAATGTTTCGGGGTACTCCCCATTCTCAAGGTTTTTTTTTTTTTTTTTCTTTATACTCACTCTTATTGTCTAGATCTATCCATATTGATTCCGTCTGTTAATAAATACAAATAATTAAACATGAAACAACTGTGTTTTCTATACTTTAAAACCATTGATAGGAGTGTGTACATCTATTTTCATCATTGCCACACTGCTCTGCGACAATGATGAAAATATATGTACACACTCCTATCAATGGTTTTAAAGTATAGAAAACACAGTTGTTTCATGTTTAATTATTTGTATTTATTAAATACTTCTCACCTTTCATATTCTGTCCGATCTTTTCAATCCATATCTGTTATTTATTATTTTATAAATCTTTGGTTTCTTGTTAATCATATTTTATTTTTACTTATCTTTCTTTATATTTAAAAAAAAAAAAATATATTATTCATTAAACTTTTTCTCACTTAATGAAGATACCTACGCAGTTTCATAAAAATTAATAATTTGATACCTTTAATGGTATTACACTCCGTTATAGCTTTTGTTCAACATTAATTCTAACTAAACTAATGTAAAGATTATTCTTCTAAAGGAAAGAAAATTGAAAAACAGATGCATTTTTCAACAAAAAATTTTAATCTTGAATTTTTAGAATCTGAAAAGCAACAAATCACTCATTCCCTTTTATTTGAAGTTTTTTTTTTTTTTTTTTTAACTGCATACTACATAACAGAACACCACGAGGAGGCAACTTTCTTCATTTCTCATTTATTTTATATTTTTGTGATTATGATATTTAAAAAAATGTGATGACAATAACAAAAAAATATTTTGATAGATAATGTAAAGAGATAGTGATAACATAAAAAAATTATGATAATAAGAAGTTTTTGCACTGGTCCTAAAAACAAGAAAAAAACACTTTTTCTCTTCAAAATTATTGCTAATAATATTACTTTTCAAGTAAAAGGGAAAGAGCGATTTATTTCTTTTTAGATTCATTCGGCTAATTTTTTTTTTGGCTTCTATTTTTTTACTTTCCCTTACCTATATATGAGTATATAGTAAGGGGAAGTATTGCGATCGTGAAAATTTTCGAATTCGAGTTTTCAACGGAAATACAAGTTTTAAAGTCCCCTGAGTCCAAATGACCAAGTCTCGCAAAATGGTCTGTGTTTATGTGAACAGTCTAGTTCAAAAACGAAAAGTTTTATGATACTGAAATTACGTATTTAAGGTTGGCACATGCATGTGATGTTCCAGCAACATTTTCGTCAAAATCGACTAACCGGAAGTGCCACTTTATATCATCGATTTTACAATTTTCTCGAAAACGGCTCTAACGATTTTGATGAAACTTGCCTAAATTATTCTTCATAAAGATCTTTAACTTTTTATATATGTGGTACATCACCGATGAAATACAAGAAAAAAAGTTATGATAAAAAGAATATTTTATTTACGCATAACTTCAAAAGCGTGCAATTTATAGTAAATTATCTATAGACTTGTATGAAAGGTAATTAAATCATCTAAAAAACAAAAAAAGAATTATCAAAATCGGACCAGTATTAGCAAAGATAAAGCGCATCGGACTAACTGGAATTAGTTATTACACCATGGATTTTACACTTTTTTACATTTTTCTCGAAAACGGTTCTAACGAATTTGGCAAAACTTGCCTAATGTCTTCACCTTTAAGATCTGTAACTTTCCATTTATGTAGTATACGAAAAAGTGCAGAGAAAAAAGTTATAACTATTAAAGATAATTATTATAGGACGGTAAGGGAAAGTTGTGTGATGCACGCACTGCACCAGATTTTTTAAAAGAATAAATGCCACTGTTTTTCAACATTCTTTTCCACACAAGAATAATCTTTGCATTAGTTTAGAATTTAGTTTAGTTAGAACTATTGTCGAACAAAAGATCTATGGAACCACTATAATATTAAATTATTCCTTTTTTTTTAAAGTGCGTAGGTGCTTCTTTATTAAGTACGAATAAATTTAACAAATATTAAAAATATTAAATTTGAGTGGCATTATTTGAGTAAATATTAAAAAAAAAATTAGTACAAATAAAATACAATTATTAAGAAACTAAATTCTTGAACATTAATAAATAACAGATAGGATTGAAAAGTAGGCTGCTTTTCACTTTTTGCTTTTCTCCTGTACGGAGAAGTGGAAAGCCCGAAAGTTTACAGAGACCCGATGTTTGCTCCTCCTCAAAAAGTTTTCTCCCTCTAAGGATGGACCAAGGCAACAGAATATGAAACATAGTGATGAAAAAACCTGGTACCAGAATTTACAACAAAAATTGTAAAAGAACAGAAGCTAATTTCTTCTGAAAAAAAAATTAAAACCAATAAGCTAAACAATTATATGCACTAAAAGCTGATGAAAGGAGAAGTCAACACAAAGTCGAATAGAACCCAGGACAAATGAATGGGGGCAAACAACTGATTTATGACCTGCTGGCAGTTCAATAGGCAGCACTCGCACAGCAGAGAGCAGTAACATCATAATATATGTAATTATATATATATATATATATATATATATATATATATATATATATATATATATATATATATATATATATATATATATATTATTTAAAAACCTGAATTTTATAGTCCAAATGTTCTTCTTTTGCAAGCTTTGTGAGTAATGCTGCAATTAAGCTCGAGTCAAGACCACCACTGAGCAAACAACCAATCCTTCTTTCCGACATTAATCTTTTTCTAACTGCTTCCTTCAGCAGCAGCCGAATGTTTGCATGAACATCACTTGTCAGTACTAAAATCCATAAATTATATATTTAAAATAATAATATGAAATTTAAATAAACAATATTAATAAATATATATGAATTATAATCAGCTTAATAAATAACAACTGATAATTAAAATAACAATAAAAGCTAATTAACTACTAGCTTAATTATTAGTAGCAATAACTGTCAGAAAAAAATATGCAAGTTCCCTTGGATTGGAATGAGGGTTAAATAGCCTTCAATATTAGACATAATTAGCCATACCACCTAAAAACCTCTCCTCTCAATCCAACCCAATCAAAATTCAAATCTACAAGATCAGATCTAACACAATATTCCCAACTATGTCTCAGTCTACCTCTCAGATGGAGGTGTTTAATTATAATTAAAATCAAGTTTTTTTTTCATTTAAGATGCAACCAACACCTATTCAATTATGATTATTGCATATAAGTTATCGTTGAAAACAAAAAATAAGTTCAAGGTCCACTCAGGTTTTAAACGGCAATGCCTTTTTTTAGTTTCATTTAATTTAGCAAAAGAATATTCGTACCGAAAATAGTAAAGCTCTGGGCAGTAAAATATTTGCACTTGGTGATGATCTTTTCTAATAGAGTAACGATTTGGAAAATATTAATCTAAATACAACAGTGATGAAAACCAGTTATCAATTAGATTTCAAAACAATTAAAGATAAAATGAAATATATTGTTAGTAGCAGAAACGGTGAAAGACGAGTATATTTTTCTATCATAACTATATCATTTTTCTATACAATCATTCTCTTAATGACAAATTTTTCCCACCAAATCTGAAATTTTGTTATCACTTCAATGTAAATAGAAGGAAGGCGTTGTTCCTTGAGCCAGTTGCACACAAAATTCTGAACCCCTGCATCATCGGTGAAACACTCCTCTCATAAAGCCTCTATCAATGATCCAAACATGTGAAAGTCAGACAGTGATAAATCTGAACATTTCATCACTCTTTTGGCATGTTAGATGAGCAGTACGGTGCCAGGTATTGTCATGTAGAGAGATGATGTATTGGAGATGGATTGTTGCCGTCTTTTGTTCTGATAAGTAGCCTTCGCTTGATCTAAGAGAGTGCAGCAGTAATAGTAGCATTAACTGTTCTCTGTTTTTGAAAGAAATCTAGTAAAAGATTTCTGATTCTTCAAAAAGATTTTTGATGCTTCTCTGTCAAACTCGTGCTCGGCCGGCAATCGTGGAGTTCATTTTACATTCTTTCTCGTCCTTCAGAGAAAGTTTTTTACTCTTCCTTGTGAAAGGGTGTTTTTCCCAAAACTGTGCACGCAATCTTTGCAAAAGGTGATGTCCTCCCACATCAAAAATTAATCATTATGCGTTGCGCAACTAGCATAGATACTTCCTTCTCATTCATCTTTGTTACTGCTCTCCAACTCGTTACGAAGCCATTATTCTCGTTTATATTTGAATGACCCTCATAGCTACTATGGCCACTTACATTAAGGGAGTATATTTGGTCTGAGATATAACAAACATTATGTGTAGGATTCCACATTATCCAAATTAATTTAATTTAAATTTATAAATACATTTTATAAATACAAAAAAAAATTCTGATAAAATTTAAATTTAAAGAAAATTATCTAACCTGTATGTGCCACAAAAGGCCGAAAGATGGGCTTGTTCCCAATAGTATAGAACCTTTCCTCTTTGACTAATTTTACTTTGCCATCAGGCAAAATATCATACTCAACAAAGTGTCCAGGTGGGAATTGTTTTAACGACCAATTCTCATAAAATCCATTTTTCAATTTATTTTTAACTAGTTGCTTCAAGCCAATCAATCCTATAAACCAATCAAATCATCATTTTAACTAGAATAAAAAATTTAAAAAGTCGTACATAATAAATGTACATAAATTTGAAATTACAAGATTCCTATAACAGCCAACATCCCTGAAGTTAGAATTTTAAACTTAGCCACTTATTTACTAGGCCTACAGATATATAAGTTACTACACCCATCTTTGAAATATACATAAGAATAAAAAGAGAGATTAAAAATATCACCTTTTCCTTCCGAACAAAAGCCAACTAATCCAGTTCCTTGTGACTCAAACCTAAACAGAGGTCTCACACCGTAGGGATCTCTTGCAGCATAGACTTTACGGTTTTTAGAGTCAACAAGAATAAAACTAAAAACTCCATCTAAATTGGTAACTGCATGTTTGATTCCTCCACGGGCAAATAATTGTGTGATACATTCAACATCACACTTAGTTTCATATTTGATATCGAATTCCTCGCCAAGCTAAAAATAAGACAATATAATTAATTGAGCATGGTAACATAAGTCTTAAGATACTGACTATACTTAAGACTGATGTGAGCTCAGTTTTTAAGTAGTTCTTTTTAAACATTATGGAACAATGTGAGCTTTTGCTCGAATACCTTATGTTATTAATAAACTAGAAAAAATATCTTTATTTTCTTTGTTTAAACTGAGGACAGAGTAAGAAAGCTAACGGACTTCACATTTTTAGATCCAAAATCACCATTGATTGCATATTTATATAAAGCTTACTACCATTAATAGTAAAGTGAATATCATTTATGGATTAAGCTTATTAGTTTTCAATTATTACCTTTAAATGTAGGTTACTGTGTTTAGTATCAACATAATTTTTTTTTTAATTTTAAATGATATCACGTTTCAGGATAATAAAGTAATAAAATTAAAAGAAATAATAAATACCCTTTTAAAATTGTAAAGTTCTCCATTGCAAACTAAAGTCAAATGAGGAAATTCGTGAAGTATCATGGGTTGCATTCCCCATAAACTGTCCACAATTGTCAGTCTTACGAAACCAACACATGCTTCCTAAAGAAAAAATAATAATTATACTGCATAATCAAATGTAAACTTTTTCAGTATGGAATTTCTTTATTTCACTATTTTGCTAAAAAAACAAAATTATTATATAAATACTATTACTTCATTATTTTAGATAATTTCATCTACTCATATAATTTTCAAAAATTTAATCTTAAACCACGAGAATTGAATAAATATATTCAAAATAAATGAACACATTGTAGGTTCAATGTCATATTACTCATAAATTGTGCCAAATTAACTGCACAGCATAAACAGTCATGTGAACAAAAAGTGATATCGAATTTCTAAGGAAATAGAACTGGTTACAATTGAATATTATGAAAAAAAAAAATTAATAGAAAATAGGCATAAATCTAAAAATAAGAAAAACAAATATTTTAAGAATTATACACCATTTGCAAATAGATGATAATTTATTAGATTGGTGATGTAGATTAAAATAATTATATATATATATATATATATATATATATTATATCCAATAGTCTATAGAGGTAATCTATCTTAATAAATATTGATAATAGAAGTTCTTAAAAACTTGAATATGTAGTTTTTTCAAATTTTACAGATGACATATGCTGGAATGTTCAAGATATAAAATCTTGCATTAATCTATTGTCAAACTGGAGCCAAGAGATTATAAATATTTAAGATATAAACCTTACCTTTAATCTGTTGTCAAACTGGATCCTCCAAGCGTCTGGCCCTCGATGCCTTATTTTACAAAAGGAATCATCACAGTATGATATACTGTCCGAACGGTGCCCGAAAATCGCCCAAATACCGCACATGTCTGACTCGTTATCTCGCGAATGAGCAGCTGACGGTCCGCGACCTTCTTAAATACTGGGTTCGCTAGCGATAGCAAACCCCGCTCCAGTTTAGCACGTGCTAGGGTCAAAGCTGTTAACTTTAGCTGACCATTAGCAAAACGCGATCGAAGAATATGGATATATAATGACAGAAAAAAAAAAACACTATGTTTGGGTACCTTATCTGTATTAACTTATTTATTTATAAATCCTATCCAGCAACATTACTGTTTAGTTTGATAATATAACGCTGAATTTTGTACTATATCAATGAACCAAAACAATATATAAAAAATAATATATTATATACAATCTATGGTACATTATATAATAGATTTTTACTCATATTCTATTTTTTGTATTACAAATGGCTTTAAATTTTTTCTTTAAAAAAAAAAAGATTCATTAGGGCAGTATATTAGATGTAAATTTGAAAATAAAATTAATTAAAACAATGTATTTTAAATGATTCGAATTTCACTTGGTTACCGCTGATGCAATAGTAAAGCCCGGTACATCACACCATTTCCAACGATCATACCTCCTTCAATTCTATACCAGCATTACATCATCTAAGTACTTTTTGAATTTAGTTTCTTTTAAATATAATAGATTCCACATCCTTTTCTAAACTCCTAAAGCTTCCAACAAAGTCAAAAGTATTTTCTCTCTTATCTGAGTATCATCAGTTCTACTATCAGCTGGATAATTTGTTTTATCCGTCTTTATTTCAATGAAAAGTTCTCTACTAGCATCCTTGTATAAAGAAGCACAAAATTTGAATTTTCATTTAACCTTTCTTTGTCTGACAGCAGTAACTAGACAAAACGTTTGTGTACATGCACAACTACAGACAGTGTCTACGTCAATAATTAACATAATTTTATTGACAAATTCACGTGATTGAGTTTAAAATACGCAGAATACCACGCGTAGCGATAGATTACAATCAATAACGAATTAAACACTACTGCATTTCATTTATTTATAAAACAAGTGAAGCATAATAATTATTTTATTTCAAATTCCACTTAAGGTGTTAATAAATGATGACGGAGAACAAAAAGAATCAGTTTAAAGAAAATATATGCTCCAGTAACTATGGTATAAATACTTTTAACATAAAATAATCAATTTAATGATATTCCAGTAGCTAAAAATATCATCAAAGTATTTAATAATATGAATATTTTCTAATCAAATATGAATTAATTAATATTTAAAATGGTTTATAAAGTCAATATTTTTAATATCATCCCAGTTTAAAATTTATAAAAATGAGAATAATATTTTAAATAGGTAATATAGTTAGAAGTCAATGAATACCTAAGGAATTTAAATGAAGTACAGAGAAAAGGGGGTACTCTCTTGAGTATTTTATTATATGAAGTGTTTTTTTTCGTATTTTATTTTTACTTTTTGTGTAAGGATGATCCACGAAAATATAATTGCAAAAACAAATAAAAACCTTACCTTTTCTAAATCCGTCTGTAGAACCGGTATGTGAAATTTAAATTCAAATATCCTTTTTTTCATATAGATATTTGAAGAGATACGTTTTGAAACGAGGTTTAGAATCCACTTTGACACATTCTCTTAACGGTAAATAGAATGTCACCTTCCGGTCCCTTCCACAACGCACACTGGTACCACAACGTCAACGCCATTGTCGTTCAAGACAGATATCTATCCCTTGATAACTAATCGTATAAAGGGGTGGTCGTGGACTTCAGTTTCATAATCCTCTTCAGCCACTAAAATTAGTTTCTAGATCTTTCTTTTAATCTTAATTCGGAACCTGTCTTTTCAGGGAAAGTTTCAACTTTTCTTTTTCGGAAAGTTATCAGAATAAAAACGAAAAATACTTAATTTAAGTAATTCCTGGCTCATTCTTACAGTACAAGCTTTTTGCTTCTAGGTTTAATTACAAGTTCAGAGGCACTGATTGTGTTTAGGCTTCTGTAATGTGGTCATTCATTGGCTTATATTAAAGGACCAAACTTTTGTTAGAAAGTTGAGCAGAAGCCCAGGAGGGGGAAGGGTTGAACTCAGAGCCCTGTGCCATATAAAAATTAAATAAATGAGTAATAAATTATATATAAATTTGGGGGATCCACGAACTCTCCTTTCTTCTTGGAGGGGGGAGATATTCCATACCTGCCAAACCCTCTGGCGATACTACTCCCTCACCAAGGCGTTACTTTTTTACGTTTACTTTACTTACTACGTTAATTTTTTTTTAAGATTCAAATAATCGTTCATAAATCAGGAATCCTTCAAACGATTCAAACCGAATTTGGGTCATCGGTAAAGGTCCGTTAACGATTTGCTTTAACTGTGGTCTTTACTTTCTTCGTGCTTTAGAAAAAACGGTATCCGCAAAAAACTTCACTTTTGTTTTTATATGGTAATCTCCTTTTTTAACACTGACCTTCTAAGATGATGTAAACTTTTTTTATATGTATGGAAAATAGAAACTCCCCTCTTTTGAACGAGTTCAAGAAAGTCTATATCGGGTAAATTGAAGCCGAGATACAGAGCTTCAAATCCCAAAATAATTTTGGCTTTCAAAATTTTGAGCACTCACGGAACTGAAAAAAAAATGTTTTCCTTGTTATTACAAAGCTATTTTCTATTATAAAGCTTGTTTTCCATGATATTTTTAACATCAAGGTTTTTTGATGTGCGGAATCCAAATCTGGCTTCATTTTTGGTGTGAAAAAAAAATCTATAATCCTAGTTTAATTGATAATTTAAACACTTTTTTTTAAATTTATGTGGCTAAAAATCAATTATTTTTGAATGTTTATATTTTCCCTTTAATGCACTTTAAAAAACAAAATGTTTAGCTGGAAATGCTATATCATTTTTCAAACTCGAGAAATAAAATAAAGCATTTTCAACACATTTTATTTTTTTTTCTCTGTCCCGTAAAATTAAACGGTAGAATATGGGTCCACTTTTTTCAATGTAGAATCACCTACAAAATTTGATCAAAATCGGCGATGGACCCATCATGCACTCCCCTTGTAAGTTTGCAATATAAATATTGCAGAAAGGACAAGCCTGACCACCTCATCCTGCAGGTTGTTAAGGTCTACTGAAAACCCAAGATTCCTTATTCCAACTTAACATTTCCAATTTAACATCTTCGGCCCTATGTTAAATTTACGACTTTGAAAATCACTACTTTTTAGGAGAGCAAAATAACTGTTGTATTCTTCTGTGTATAAGGGATGCCCTAAAGCAATAATTTAATTTTTTTCTGTTAGTTTTCGCTTCTGCCGACTGAAAAATTGAAATTAGCCTTACTCACAGAAGTAGTGATTTTCACATTCGTAAGTTTAGCATTGGGTCAACAACATCATGACTTAGCAAATAGCTTCTTTTTTTTTTTTCATTCTGCCTGAATATTCATTGAGTACTATTGATTAAGTGACATTACTAGGTTTAATGAATGATTAAACTTATCATAGCTTTTCATCTGTAATTAATTTATTATGATTAATTTTTATATAATCGGTTTTATAGCCCTACAATAATTGAAATCACCATACAAGTTCTTAGTCTACATAAAGAGCGAATCACTTCAAAAGCAATGAGAGATCAGTTGAGTGACAGACCAAGCCATAGATGGGATGATAAAATGATCTTATAGGTTTGAGTTTTGATAAGTTTAAATGGAGGAAAATTATGGGCAATGTTCTTTAGTGGTACTAGTTTTGTTCAGCCTTAATCTGATCTAACTTTTAATTTTTTAGGTTATCTCAATATAAATATTCTTCTTATATTTTGATATAACTGTGATCAAACCTATTGCTTTACTTGTTTTTTTAATTTTTATTTGATACAAAATAGTAGCTCTGACTTACCCATTAGCTTAAATTCATTAATAATTGTTAAATTTAACAATTGCAATTTTATGAAGATACTAGATTTCAGGGAACTTGTAACCTTTCAAACTTCTTTACTTTCTATATTGCTTAAGTTAACAATGTTTCGGACAGAACCAGTCCATTTTCAAGTCTACAAAGATAATCTACAAAAATTTTAATATTATACAAATTTTAATAAATATTGTACAATAAATACATTTTTTCTATTGTCAACAATTACTATTTACAAATTAAATATCACTTATCTTCACTAAAAACCTATCATAACACCACTATTGGTAAAATTATTGAGAAGTAGCCAAATCAAGCATTTATAATTAAAATTTATTTCACAATATAGTACCTGCATATTGTCTTCATAACTTTTTATCTGATCCAAATCTGGAATATTGTCATTACTTTTTTCTAATAAAATATTAATTTTATATGTCCTGTAAACAATAACCTCTGCAACAATTACATCCACGAACTATTAGTATATCAATAAATGAATTATCTTAGCATACCGTTGCGTCCATTCCCATTGCTTCTCCTCATGAAACTGAACTGTGGACTGTTTTTTCTGACATTCAACGGATTGACTACTATTTCTAATCACTAATGTGTTTACACTTTGTTGTAATTATTACAAGTTAATTTTATTGATAATGCCCACATAATGTTGACCAATTCTTTTCAAGTCTTTCTTGAAATTTTTAGTAATATATATGGATTCAATAAATTTTCTACTTTATTGTCGTCCTATATGTTTAGAATTTTGACATTATTCAAATCAAATTTATGGTTGTTGACAATACTATGTCCGGTTAATGCTATTAACCGATCATACCTTCTTCTTTTTTTTTATTTTATTATATTCGTCATTATTATTGTGAATAACTATTGATTTTTTTATTATTATTATTTTCACTCTCATTTTCCTTTTCATTAAGGCATTTAAACTACAGATTATTTATTGCTCAATATAGATAAAAATTATATTTCAAAATAATTTTTTTTTTTTTATTTGTTTTAAAAATCTATTGTCGGTTAATTTGAATGCTTTCATAATTGAATTCTTTGCAGTGTTCCAAATTTGATGTTACGAATGGTTAGAATAGTAATTTAGAATCGTGTTACTGCTATTTTCTTAATTAGTCCAGAATGTTTAAATTTTGTTGTTATCAAAATATATATTCATGTCCAGGTATCTAATAATATTATTAATAGGTGATTCTAAAGTAGTTTTAGGACCATAAAGGATCTACGATTGATCAAATATTTGCCCTTAGACTGTGAAAAAAATGAAAGAGTATAATAATTTGATGTGGATGCCCTTCATTGATTTTAAGGTGGCATATGATACAGTGGTTAGGAAAGAGCTTTATAATGCCATGCAAGAACTGGGCATACCAGTGAAGTTAATTTGTTTGACGATGGCTACAATAGAAGGCACTGTCAGTAGAGTTAAGGTGAAAGGAAGCATTGGCGGCTCCTTCGAAGTTTGCTCGGGCCTGAGACAGGGTGACTCATTAGCCCCACTGCTGTTTAATATTGTCCAAGAGACCATCGTGAGAAGGCAGGATTAAATAATGGAGGAACAATATTTCACAGAATGACTCAATTACTTGCATACACAGACGATGTGGTCATTGCAGGGCGATCACTTCAATCAGTGAAGGAATCATTAGGTTGGAAAATAGAGCACAGAGAATGGGACTCTGCGTCAATGAAGGCAAAACCAAAATCCTAGTGTCAAGGAAGAAGAACTCCATCCATCCACCTCAGCACTATGCCATAGGTAATTATACATTCCAAGCAGTCTCGAGTTTTGCCTACCTTGGGTCAATAATAAATGATACCCACAGCGAAGATGAGGAAATAGATGGCTGCTAATAGAGTTTACTATTCTCTAGCGAGCCTCCTGAAAAGTAGATTATCGAGTTGTACAACCAAGTTTAGGCTATACAAGACACTTGTTCGGCCAGTTGCTACATATGCGTGCGAGACATGGATGCTCACGAAGGCATCTGCAGAACAAATAGATCGTTTCGAAAGGAAAATCCTTAGACAAATAGTAGAACCTAAACTTGAGGAAGGAGCTCCCCGCCGAAGAACAAACAAGAAAATCTATTCAATGTAGGGTGACCTATCTATCTCGCAGTTCGTTTGAGTTCAACGTATGAAATGGTAGGGGCATGTCCTGAGAATGGATGAAGCAAGAACTGCAAAAAGGCTTTATCATAGGAAGCAGGAAGGAGTTAGGTCTAGAGGAAGGCCAAAGTCGAGATGGATGGATAATGTAAAAGAAGATTTAAGGAAGAACGGAATATCCATCAGGTGTCCTGCCAACAGGGACGACTTGGCAAAAGCAACAGAGCAGGCTAAGGACCGCAATATGCATCTGTCGTGCCAATAATGAATGATTCTAAAGTAAATTTAATTTTTTTCTTGGCATTGTTCAATAATTCTAGCAATAAATAATCTGTGGTTGAAATTCCTTAATGAAAAGAAAAAGGAGAGTAAAAATAATAACATAAAAAAAACAATAGTTATTCTCAATAATAATGATAAATATAATAAAACAAAAAAAAAAAAAAAAAGGCATGATCATCAATTATTTTGAAATAATTAACAAGGAGAATAAAAATATGGTGCACGCATCACACAACTTTCCCTAACCATCCTATAATAATTATCTTTTTAATACAATTTTAAAGAGTTCGCATAAACACTGCTTCTAATAAACTCAGCAGCATACACTTCTTCTCCCATTTAAGTACAATAAAAAAGTTTTTCAAACAATTTTAGTACAACTTTGTCAAGTTGCAAATATATTTTAAAAGTTTCTGTTTAGTTTCCATGGAAGCATTTTCTTTCCATTAAATAATGTGAAAGTAGAAATTATTAAGTTAATTTCCGCTTTTGTATTCTTAAATTACTTTATTACGCAGCGTATTGTTTACAACAGATTGGCGGATTGGTGGGATATGCTTGGTTATCCATGTAGGGTCTTGTGCTCCTCATAAAATACACTGTATCTTTGCTAATAGTGGTACGATTTTGATGATTCTTTTACTGTTTTTTCGATAATTTAATTACCTTTCATACAATTCTCCACATAATTTACCGTAAAATGCATACTGTTTATGCTATACGCAAATAAAATATTCTTTTCATCATAACTTTTTTTCCTGCAATTCCTCGGTGATTTACTACATAAATGAAAAGTTAAAGGCCTTGATGAAGAATAATTTAGGCAAGTTTCATCAAAATCGTCAGAGCCGTTTTCGAGAAAATTGTAAAAAAGTGTAAAATCGATTATATAAAGTGGCACTTCCGGTTAGTCGATTTTGACGAAAAAGTTGCTGTAACATCCCAACCATATGGTTGGGTATATACCTATAGTAGGTATATACCTACCTTAAATACGTAAATTGAGTATCGTACGACTTTTCGTTTTTGAGCTAGGCTATTCACATACACACGACCATTTTGCTAGACTTGGTCATTTGGATTCAGGAGACCTTAAAACGTGTATTTCCGTCGAAAACTCGAATTCGAAAATTTTCACGATCCCAATACTTTCCCTTACCTATACTGGGTATATCGCAAGTAGATGACAATATGCAAGATGGAAAAACTAGATCAAAAATGTAGTTAAACGCCGCCAACCGCATGAATCTATCTCATTCCGTTGCACAGATATGCCGTTCCAAACGTTATTTTTTGAGAAAACCGTGTTTTTTGTAGGAAAACCTCAATTTTCTCTGCTTCCACACATTTTTTTTGCAATGTTCCATCACAGTTTTGAATTCAGCATTAAATTTCCTTTAAGCCTAATGCACATTCAATGTTCACAAGTATCTTTTCAAAAGCGTGATAACAGATCAAGAAATAAAAATTTTAAAAAAGTGTTGTCTGCGACAAATTTTCGAGGATCGCTACTCTTCCAAAAAAAATCCTGCAAGCTGCCGAATCTCACAAAAGTTGTAAAATTTAATTACCTTTCTAACGGTGTACTCAAAACTGCAATTATCTCTCAATTTTGTAGTGCAATTGGAATGGGAAGGAGAAAAAAACTGATGTCATGCTTATTTTGTAGGATCTTATCTCCAATAAATTTAATTTATTTTTTATGTAAATTACAAAGAAAAATTAAATTAATTCTTACATTAAAGTTTAATAGTAAATAAAATGTCTTTGAACATTACAAAAGTTGCTGGAAGTGGCCTCCTCCTTGCAGTGCACACTGACGACATCTGTTTAACACAGCTGATGTAACCCTTCGAATTTGATCGCGGTCAGCTCTCTTTGCTTCACATGATCAGATGGTTCATATCCTGAATGGGTACTCTGTACACTTCCGATTTAAGCCTATCCCAAATATAAAAATCTAGTGGCGTCAAATCAGGGCTTCGGGCCGGCCAATGCACAGGTCCATATCTCCCAATCCATCTTCCTGGGCACTGTTGATTGAGCCAGTTCGTTACAGCTCGTCCATTATGCGCTGGACACCCATCCATTTGCCACCATAGCTCTACTTCAAGTGGTATTGCTTCGAGGAGTGCCGCACTTATATCATCCTGAAGTAGATCATAAAAAGTATTTGAATTTAACCGACGAGGTAAGAAAACGGGTTCTGTCATATGCTGCCCACAGACTCCTAGCCACACGTTCACACTGAACTGATATTGGAAGTGGTGTTCCCTAGTGCCATGCGGATTATGATGAGACCAAAGGTGAGAGTTGCGTGAGTTAAAAATTCCCGCACGTGTGGAATGTTGCCTCATCTGTCCAAATTATGCGATCAGGGAAGTTACGCCTCTCGTGCCACTGTTGAACATACCATCGCGCAAACACCATCCGTAGCTCCATATCACGGGGTAGCAACTCCTGGACAGTAGTCAGGTGATAAGGATATTGATTGTCTTCCCTGAGAGCTCTGAAGACTGTAGAGTGCGATATTCCCAGTTGATTTGAAGCGCGACGGGTACTAGTTGATGGATCATTATCAAAAATAGTCAAAATGTCTTAAACGTCCCTTTGAGCTCGGCCCGCGTAGTTAACAGGTTGTCTTGGAATAGAGCCTGTTTCTCTCATGATGCGATAAGTGTTTTCAATAGTTCTTCGGTCTGGAAATCTTTGCCGATTAGGAAACATATTGCGATATTCTTCTTGTGCACGAAGACCATTGCCTCTTGCAGCCCCATATGCGAAAATCATGTCAACGTACTCTTCAGCTGTTTATAAATTTGGCATTTTACTTCTTGAACTCAAATCGAAACTTACTTAACAGACTGAAGATTTGCACGATACTGACAATTATTATCAGTATTAAACACAAAGTAGGTAGGCGAAGAATTAAAGAGATAAGGCAAACAAACCTTAATGCGAACATAATCCCTAAGAAGTAAACAAAAACATTCATCATGCCAGACGTCTTCACGTTCTTTTAGGTTTCAATCACCTCCCTAGTAGATTTATTAAATAAATATTTGTAATTTACATAAAAAATAAATTAAATTTATTGGAACAAACTGACTCAATCAACAGTACCCAGGAAGATGGATTGGGAGATATGGACCTGTGCATTGGCCGGCCCGAAGCCCTGATTTGACGCCACTAGATTTTTATATTTGGGATAGGCTTAAATCGGAAGTGTACAGAGTACCCATTCAGGATATGAACCATCTGATCATGTGAAGCAATGAGAGCTGACCGCGATCAAATTCGAAGGGCTACATCAGCTGTGTTAAACAGATGTCGTCAGTGTGCACTGCAAGGAGGAGGCCAGTTCCAGCAACTTTTGTAATGTTCAAAGACATTTTATTTACTATTAAACTTTAATGTAAGAATTAATTTAATTTTTCTTTGTAATTTACATAAAAAATAAATTAAATTTATTGGAGATAAGATCCTACAAAATAAGCATGACATCAGTTTTTTTCTCCTTCCCATTCCAATTGCATTACAAAATTGAGAGATAATTGCAGTTTTGAGTACACCGTTAGAAAGGTAATTAAATTTTACAACTTTTGTGAGATTCGGCAGCTTGCAGGATTTTTTTTGGAAGTAGTGATCCTCGAAAATTTGTCGCTGACAACACTTTTTTAAAATTTTTATTTCTTGATCTGTTATCACGCTTTTGAAAAGATACTTGTGAACATTGAATGTGCATTAGGCTTAAAGGAAATTTAATATTGAATTCAAAACTGTGATGGAACATTGCAAAAAAAATGTGTGGAAGCAGAGAAAATTGAGGTTTTCCTACAAAAAACACGGTTTTCTCGAAATAACCTTTGGAACGGCATATCTGTGCAACGGAATGAGATAGAATCATGCGGTTGGTTGGCGGCGTTTAACTACATTTTTGATCTAGTTTTTCCATCTTGCATATTGTCATCTACTTGCGATACACCCTGTATACTTCGTATGTAGGTAAGGAAAGTAAAAACACCATTGAAAAAGAAAAAAATAATGACACAAAAATCAAAAATATAAACAACAAGTAATTTCATAAAATGAAATACATCCCGAAAATTATGGATAAAATCAAAAAGCATTCATTAAATATGACCAAAATACAATAAGTTTGGGTGTATAATAATAATAAATTGAATACATTTATCATTAACACAAAAGATAAAATAGATAAGATTAATAGAGAAAAAATGATTTCAAAATTAATTGCCAACAATGTCCGGATCAATATTATATAGGTGAAACATATCAAAATCTAAAAACTAGAATTAATCAACATAAAATTAATTTAAAAAATCACAAAAACATAAATGCAACAGCATTAGCCATACATATCATCGTCAAGAGCCATAAATTTGATTTTGATAATGTCAAAATTTTAAATATAGGGGACGACAATAAAAGTAGAAATTTATTGAATCCATATATATTACTAAAAATATAAAAAATGCAGTAAATTTCAAGACAGTTGTAAAAGGAATTGGTCGACATTATGTGGGCATTATCAATAAAATTAACATGTAATAATTACAACAAAGTGTAAACACGTTAGTGAATAGCAATAGTAATTAATCCCTTTGAATGCCAGAAAAAACAGTCCGCAGTTCAGTTTCATAAGAAGAAACAATGGGAATGGACGCAACGGTATGCTAAGATAATTTATTCATTGATATACTAATAGTTCGTGGATATAATTGTTGCAGAGCTTATTGTTTACAGGACACATAAAATTAATATTTTATTAGAAAAAAGTTATGAAGACAATATGCAGATACCTACATTGTGAAATAAATTTTAATTATAAATGTTTGATTTGGCTACTTCTTAATGATTTAACCAATAGTGATGTTATGAGATGTTTTTAGTGGAGATAAGCGATATTTAATTTTTAAATAGTAATTGTGGACAATAGAAAAAATGTATTTAATATATAACATTCATTAAGATTTGTCCATTGTATAGTAATTGTTGACAAAAATTTATTGTAGATTAATTTTGTAGACTTGAAAATGGACTAGTTCTGTCAGAAATTTCATTAACTTAAGCAATAAAGAAAGTTATGAAGTTTAAAAGGTTACAAGCTCCCTGAAATCTAGCATCTTAATAAATTTAAAATAACCTTTCATTACAATTAGCTGAGCTTTATACCAACAAATTGCAATTTTGTTTCCTACTTATTAATCAGAATAGAGATCATAAATGCAGATATTATTGATTTTTTAATCTTGTAAGTTTGGCATAATAAAATGACATGTTGAGATTTTTGTTGTATACTTAAAATAATATCAACATTTAAATTGGAAAACACCAATATAAAAGCATTCATACTTAAATTTGAGCATATTAAAAACAGAACTTTTTAATAAATTATAAATGGGGATTAAATAAGGTCATCATATAATGGAAATAAAATCATTGATTGATTTTTTTAATCACACTATTTACAAGATTAATATATGGTATAATTTATAATTTTATAAGATTTTTTTTTTTAATATCCATTTAAATCATAAGTAAAAACTAATGAACTGAAAAACATTTGAAGATACAACCTAACGTTCCGAAACGTATTCTGTATACATAAAACATATACTTAAGCTTGTATATTTTTAGATTTATGTGATCAAATAATAATATCACAGAACATCAAAAATATGATACACGTAATAGATTACGAGATAAAAAAAAAAAATAGCACACCTTGGTTTTCCCTAAAAATTGTGTAATAACTTAGTTATGATCCATTCTAAAATCTGTTTTATTTATTTATGTATCAATTTTATTTATTTCTGCTTCATTGCAAATGCATTTCTCTCCTATACTAAATAATTTTATTCAGTAAGTAATGAACCCTTCAGCAATAAAAAAATAATACTGGGTTAGTGGAACAGTAATGCTTTTAACATTAATCAATCATTTTTAAATTTTGATCATGGTGCTAAATGAAATCTGAGCCACCTACAGTTATTGTTTGGCTGCTCTAGGCAGATAGAGCTTTAAAAACTTAAAATTATAATTTAACTAAGCCAAATTTAAAGGTGTGTTTATAACTAAACAAGGTGTTTATAATAAATTACAGCTCTTCTTTCACTGTTCCATGAGTTGGTTCCAGGAGTCCAAATGCTCTTGACCAGAATTCAGCTACTTCATCCAATGGAATACTTTCCATTTTTGTTTCTTCAGTCTGGATATGAAGTAAATTATTTCCTGAATAGAGATTCCATTTTATAGGAACATCTTCCAGAGTAGGATTCCTGTGAATTTAAATCCATAAATAAAATAATCAAAATATAGGAAAAGTAGACTGTTTGATTCTAAAAATTAGGTTGATATTCTAATTTACCATATCTACTTGAGGCAATTAGTTTTAAAACTGTCTCAATCGATTTCCAAAAATGTCTTAATAATGTACAAATTAAAAGGGTAGAAATTAATCATTGTTTTTAATATGAGAAAAAAAAGGCTATTACATGCAAAAAAAAATATTAGTGAGAAGCATCGCATGATACAAGTGCCACTACATTTGTGCCACTACAAGTGACAAAACATTTCTCAGGATTCAATTAATAAATTATTGTTTCCTAGCAGTTCATAAATTAATCTTATATTAAAGCTCATCTTTTATGGGGAGGGAGGAAATCCTTACCACTATAGCCAATGTTGGGTCTTCTTAGGTTCAGTACTTGATAAGGGCATACTATAACATAGCCGACAGTTATAAAAGGAGGATAGGTTGGTAACCTGCAGGATAACCCATCCTGTCTGCCTTAATTGGAGGTGGTAAGGATGTTAAATCTAAAAAAAAAAGTGGTGATGTGGTCAGCAACCACGCTTGACTGCCAGGTTCTTCCTCATTAATGAAGGGTAAGGTACTAACTTTATAAAGGCAGAAGTGTCTCCCAACCCCAGTGTCGATCCATAACTGTTATAACAGAAAATAAATTTTTCTGCCAAAGTCAAACCTAATCTGGGTTCAGGAGTTAAGACTCAATAGCTTTAACAACTCCCCACCTTTAGCTCCAGATGAAGGCAAAGATACATGACTCATATAATAAAATTTGTATAACAAAGAATAAACTTACCGGCTCTTGCCAAAATTAACCCAAATTTTCACAAGAAGTTCTGATACTTTTCTGTCCTCAGGTCTCCCTTTGCTCTCAGTGAAAATACTAGACCAGTCAAAAAGACTTAGCAATTCATCAGCATGACATGCCTCTGAAAGAATGAAATGAGTTTCATTATATAAAAAATTTGAAAAAAAAAATAATGTTCAGAGCCCATTTTAAGAATTAATAGTTCCTTTGTTGAATTTTAACCAAATTTTTAATCTTTTTTTATCCAAAACTCCTTCAGCTCATTATAATAAATATATTTTTTTAAATGTGATGGTAAATTATTAATTAGGAACCAAGAAACCTATTAAAGAGCTCCAAAACAAAATTAAGAGTCTTCTCCTGAGAAGCAAACTAAAAAAAAAGGTTTTTTTATGTTCATTTCAGTTACTTATTCTGACTTTACTAACTTATTGCTACTAAAAATAATTACTTAATAACTGATGCTGAAAAATAACAATTATTACTTGGGGAATCTAATTTTGTGTCTCCCATTATATCAGCTATACTGTTTTCAGCTCTGTGACTCAATATGTAGGCATATTTTGGTCCAGCGTGCCTTTGAAGGGCTTGTTCCATTGGATATACAAAGAATAGATCCTTGTAAAACTAAAAAAAGAAACATATATATAAAAGTATATAATATAAAATAAGCAATTGGAAATTAACTCAAAATCACAAACCAAGAGTCTATTCTAACGTATATTTGAGTGAACACACACACATATATTAGGCATAGTTGGATTGCAGGTATTTTAGAGACTCAAGGCTTCACGAATGGAATCCTCCATTTATATCGTAACTATTATTTTGTGTCTCTTTTTAAGTTTTTGCTCTTCCATATTAAGTAATTTTTAATCTATTTCATTACATTTCTAATGATATTTTGAGAAATACACCATTAGTATTAAAATATTTAAAGTAATTCAAAAATTATTTTCTTCTACTCTAAAATTTATAATAGCATAGCTGACGCAAATGGGGAGAAGTTCTGTCATCAGAAAGCGACTAATATCACCACAAAACTATTTTTGATAAAACATAAAGAGAAAAAAATTAATTGAAAAAATAAAATTTATTATTACTTTATTAACTTACTGTTTCTAGTTGATCTAAAACTTGCTTTCTTTCACTGAGATTTCTGAAATACTTTTCTTTAACCATAGTTACCAGCTGATCCATCCCTGGAGAATTGGGATTTAAAAACATAATTTTTGGTAACAATTTGTCTATATTTTTCACGAAGTCATCCAAAACTGATTCATCTTGATTAGCAAGAGCTATAAAATAAAATTAATGTAAATTAACTAGTGTATTACTATTTAATTTTTATTTATTTATTTTTTTTTTACAACCACAACATAACTCATTAATAATAATGCAAATCTTTAATCTGAAACATTATGTATTTTAACTTTCCCGTTCGCTGCAGAGCAATGCAAGGCTTGACCTTGACTGAGTGCTACGTGTCTAGCGCCTTAACAATCGCCCAGTGCTGAGTCATTTTTGAGAGCCTACCATCGCAAAATAATTATTTCTGCTTAAAAAAAAAAATTCCATTCCCGTTTTTTCATCCGGATTTGGACCGGCATTGGTAGAGTTAAAATTATTTATTTTTTTTTAATATTTTTTAAAATCAATTTATGTTGTTAATAATTTTGTTGTGTCTGATACAACTTAAAACATGGCAATAAACATAATGGTGTATCACATATTTCACAAGGAATTTGACTGAGGGACTTGACCAGGTAAAAGGGTCAGACAGAAAGCTGACAGATTGAAAATGCGATGCTTACACTATCTACTGGCAAGTCTAAGATTAGTTGATTTAGCGACCGCTAGATGCTGTTTCTTAGGCACACAGATATGTTAGAACAGCAGTCATTCAAAAATTCGAGGAGGGGTTCGCTTCAGCGCAAAGATTTGTGTTAGTAGCACTGGAGGAGCGCTGACTTCACCGCAGCAAAAGGGTTAAGCATCCTTCCTGCCTTAAAGTATGTCCACACTGTTTGACTTTCAATTCGACATGACTAACAGAGTGTTGCCTGTGATGTTGAATCAAAAGTTGAAAGTTTTAGACAGGGTAAAGCTATATCCACACTGTTCGACTTTCTATGCAACATCCTCTGAAAAGTCGAACAGTGTGGATATAGCTTTTGTTAGAGTACATAAGGAGATTAAACCCCAATAAATCATAAATGAAAAGGAAATTAAATCCCAAATGTTATGTATATAATTCTAATTAAATTAAACTGTTTCATTTACAAATTATTAACAGACAAACATTGTGTATTTATTTTTGAGAATTTCTGAGATATAAACTGATAGATTGATGAAATGAAAATTACTTACAACTAGTTTTAAGGAGCCCTTCTCCATTAACAAATCCTGTAATCCATGGATGTGATACTTTTATACTTCGTGGATCTTCAGTAATGAAAGCTCCATCATTTTCTTCCTCCACAACAGGTTGAAAGATTACTGCTGGGTCAAAATCCCATTCCTTAAAAAATTAACTTAAATAGAACTATCTATAAATATAATATATTTGTAGAAATACAGTTAAGGAATTCATTTCAGGGATAATTAAATACTCAAAAAATAGTTCATCTCATAAACCCACTTTGAAGAATCATATTTTATAGCTAAATAACTAAACAAGATTAACAAAAAAATATCTGATGTGGACACTTCCTTGTACCCATATTAAACTATAAATCAGTGGCTCAAAAAGTGACCCTGAATGTGATTACTAGTTTCCGAAGATAGCAGTATCTCAAAAACGACCATTGTCACCTACAGAAACATACACACATAAGCTCTTATTTCTGGAGGTCTCATTCCGTTATAATATGTCATTTTCTTTCAGTTGGTAACAAGCTCCCAAGAGATTTCTACGTAGTCCTTGACAACATTAGAACTGTCTATGTCACTGGATAAAGCATTGGAAAACGACAGTTTCAATATTTTAAGCGGAAGAACCCACTTAACTTATATCTTATTCTCCTGCTGCAGGCTTGTTTAGCTCACAAATGGGGAGGAAAAAAAAGTATTTTACACTCAATTTTAACACTTAAAACAAGAATATGCTTGTAAGGGTTCGTAACGTTTAGTGCATGACAACCAACTACTACACCGAGGTTCAATATTCGTCCACTTCACTAACAACCCACCAATGCGCTTAAGAAGATATGCAAGTACATTCCGTACCTTACGACGAACAGGGTTATAAGATATAAAAGTTATTTCCGCAGTTAGGTTTTTATTTTTTATTGAATTAAATTTTATTTTAACGTTTTTAGTTTTTCAAGTATTGGCTATTTATAATTTATTACCATATGATCATGAACTTACAAATGGTATAATAAGAAGCATTAACAAAAAGCCGAAAATACTTCAAATATAATGCAATATTTTTTCAGTATTTTGTGTTCTTAATGTTTCAAAACATTCAAAAGAATACACTGAGCAATTTAAGCCATCAAATTTCACAAATGGGCCATGCAGTTCACCAAAAAGTTGTTAGATACCCTCTAACAGACATACTAAACACATTACCCTTGCTATAGTATATTTACAAATGTACACATATATATCATAACTAGAAAAATTGTTTGCTGTATCTTTGCTAATATTGGTCTGATTTAGAAGATTTATTTGTTTTGATTGCTGATGATTTAATTGCTTTTCAAATGATGATTACCATAAAGTGTATTGTTTTTGAGTTATGTACAAATAAAATTTTGTTTACTTCATAACTTTTTTTCTGCTTTTTATCAGAAATGTACTACATGTAAATTTAAAGGGCTTAAATGAGAAGTTTTTAGGCAAGTTTCATCAAAATCGTTATAACCGTTTTGGCACTACAGTCAATATAAAAATAGGTTTTCGACAAATACGAACAGAGTGCCCAATTTGATACATAGACATCGAAGGACAAAATCCAAAAGAAAAGACAACAATAAAATTGGTCTATCCTTTCAGGAGATAATCGTGACACAGACAGGCCAATGGAAGAAAATGCGTTTTTTGGACTGAAGTTCTGAAACAAATGATCCGTTGAAAACTGCACTTCGAAAATTTGACCTGATTAGATATTGATTACATAATATTGATTACAATACCTTCCTTACTTGGATGGTAAGGAAAATAATAAATTAATAAAAATGTTTGAGCATTAAAAGTAAAGTAAATCTGTAACATGTATAGCTTTAATGAAATATATTTTTTCCATTAATTAAATCTGTTAATATAATGTTGTTATTACCAGAAACTCAAGTTCAGCAGCTATTAACGTTTCTGCTTCAACTGATTGGAAACATTCTAATAACGGACTAGAACTACATCCAACAATTTTGGCAACCTTCTCAGCTACTTCTTTTGCATGACCTGGATATGACAGTGCCCAAACTCCATCAAGAACTCCACTTTGTGAGATAGCTCCCTTCACTAGGTCTGAAAATTAGAGATAGAGGTGAAAAATAAGGCATTATTCAAATTTTGAGAATAAAGCAAAGTAAAGACAGCTATGAATCTTTACAGATTCTTGGTGAAAGTTCTGCATAATATGGGCTATAGCAAAATTTTATAAAATACAATAGTGATATAAATGCTTATATCTAATGTAAAAGTGGAATCAAATTAAAATAAAAGTAAAAAAATAAAATAAAAGTAAAGCGAAATTGGAACAAAAATGTAGATTTATATTAGGTATAACATTATTACTTACATAAAATAAAAAATAAGTATATTTAGTTGGTATAGAGATTAAAAATAAAAACTTATGGAAAAATGGGCTTAGTCATACTTTTAAAATCTGTTTGGTGAATTGTTGTAAACTAGTATGATAACTGTCATTCCACTTGAAGTACAAAGTGGGCTGCAGTTTTGATAACTTTATAAATAGAAAGTTTTGTGCCTAATTAAGATTCTAAGAAAAGTGATGTTGCATTATATTTATATAAAAAATAAAATCAGCACAAACCTACGGTTTGTTATTGAACTTCTATAATGAATTTGTTTTTTTTAGGATACTTGCAAAAGTAATTTAAAAATATCAAATTGGATATCAGGGATATGGGAAAACAAAATTTGAAGACTCGAGATTAAAGTTTTTGATTTGATCTGAAACCATTACTGAAATAGTTGTAATCGATGCATTTAAAATAAGTAATACGAATGGGTTTGTTTATTAAAGACTTTTAATGTCATACCTTATGAATTTTAAAGATTAACAGGTAAATATCTGTATTCCTTAGTAAGGAACACACGTACACGTATATACTAATATGTATATATATATATATATATAGGGGAATGAAGGCAGGCCAGAAACTTACGGACCTTAGTACGTTTACGTATATATATATACAAAACCAAATTGACCACGTGCTGATAGATAAGAGACATCAGAGCTCCATCCAAGACATAAGAAGCTACCGTGGAGCAGACTGTGATTCGGACCACACTCTGATTAGGATCAAATTCTGTCAGAGGCTGAAGCGAATCAACAAAGTAGGGGACCATGTGGAAAGAAACAGGTACGAAGTCCATAATCTGAAAAATCCTGAATTAAAAGCTAAATTCCAAGTTGAACTGAAGAATAAATTCGAACCCTTGGACTCAGAGGACCTCACGGTTGATCAACACTGGGAGGCATTAGAGACCGGGTTAAAAGAAACAGCTAAGGAAGTAATAGGTATTCAGGAGAAACGAAAAGCCAAGAAGTGGTTCACAGAAGCATGTGAAAAGGCAGTGGAGGAAAGAAGAAAAATTAAAGTTCTCTCCGTAGCCAAAGCTGATCATGACACGCTGGAAAAATACGCCGCCGCCAGGACAAAGACAAACAGAATAATAAGAAAAGCAAAAAGAGAATTCCTCAAAGAAAGACTTCAAACTATTGAGGACAACTGGCAGGCCGGAAATATATGTGAATTCTACGCAGACATCAGGAAAGAAAGGGTAGGATATAAAGCGAGAAACACGCAAATGCGAGGAAAAGATGGCAAACTGACGGCATCAAAAGAAAAGGTATTAAGCATCTGGAAAGAACATTTCCAGCAGCTTCTCAACCAAGGGAACCCCACAAACGAAGAAGACATGGACCACGCTGAAGACCTCGACCCGCAAGAGGTTGAAAAACCAGACATTCTGGATGTGGAAATAGCTATCGACAGGCTTAAAAGAAGAAAGGCCCCAGGGTTGGACAGCATACCATCAGAGCTGTTTAAAGATGGAGGCGAAACTCTAAGAACCAAGCTATTAGAACTAATCCAGAAAATATGGGAGGAGGAAAGGATACCGGAGGCTTGGAACACAGGTCTAATATGCCCTATCCTAAAGAAGGGGTCCATGTATGAATGTGGTAACTACAGAGGCATAGCACTCCTTCCGGTCGCCTATAAGATAATGACTAATATCCTGCTAAACCGGATATATCCCCACTATGAAAATATAATAGGCGACCACCAAGCAGGATTCAGAAGAGGAAGGAGCACGCTAGACCAGATCTTTATTCTAAAACAGGTACTCGAAAAACGTTGGGAAGTAGAGCAGGATGTACACGCCTTATTTGTCGATTTCAAAGCAGCCTATGATTCCGTGGACAGAAACTGCCTATGGAAAATCATGACTGAGCTGGGTATTCCCGGGAAATTGGTGAGATTGACGAAGGCGTGTACAAACGACCCCAAATGCAGAGTACTGATACAAGGAGATGTGTCTGAAGCCTTTGAAGTTAGAACAGGTCTGAGGCAGGGGGATGGACTCTCGCCGATGCTGTTTAACTTAGCCCTTGAGAAGGTGATTAGAACAACTTCATTGGAAAATGGAGGGGTGCACGTCGGAATGAAACACAAAATCCTAGCGTATGCGGACGACATAGCTGTCCTTGGAATCAATGAAGAGGACATTGAGAGACTTGCTAAGACTCTGTTACGAGAAGCAGAGCAAATCGGCTTGAAAATAAATGAAGACAAAACAAAATACATGATAGTTAGCCGAAAAATCCACCCCAACAATAGTATCTGCGTGGATGGCAGAACATTCCCGAAAGTAGACAGCTTTAAATACCTCGGCTCCACAATAACCTCAGTCAATGACCAGCATACAGAGATAGACCAGCGTATAACAAGCGCAAATAGAGCTTTCTTCTCTCTGTCAAGAGTACTGAAATCCCGAAAAATCTCCAGAAATCTCAAATTAAGGGTGTACAATGCTGTGATAAAACCAGTTCTGATGTACGGCTGCGAGACCTGGGCTCTAACCGGCACCCAAGAAAGCAGAATCGAGAGATTTGAAAGGAAAGTCCTCCGCACGATAACCGGAGCGATATGGGATCAGAAACTAAAATCCTGGAGAAGAAAGACCAATAAAGAACTACTTACAGAAACTGGTCAGTCAATATCTCATGATATGAAGGCAAGGAGGTTAAGATGGGCGGGGCATGTAGCTCGAAGCAATCCATCAGGACGCCTTTTCACAACGATGAATGCCACAATAGTTGGCAAGAGACCACGTGGAAGGCCAAAAACCAGATGGATAGACAGGATCAACAAAGATGCGAAAGAGCTGCATGCAGCAAACTGGAAAGCAGTGGCCCAAGATAGGCAGAGGTGGAGAAGGCTGGTTCAGGCGGCCAAAGATCTACAAGGTCTGTAGAGCCAACCGAAAAAAAAAAAAAAAAAAAAAAAAAAAAAAAAAAAAAAAAAAAAAAAAATATATATATATATATATATATATATATATATATATATATATATATATATATATATATATATATATATATATACGTAAACGTACTAAGGTCCGTAAGTTTCTGGCCTGCCTTCATTCCCCTACTTCAAGCAGACTGAGACTTGCCCGCCGTGCATGTCTATGCCTGCACTCTCCATATCCATCACCCGCACTTCCTTGTGTAAAGAGGGTGTTGCTCCTCAAATTGAAGAGCATTTGGATGGTGTGTATGGGGAGTCTTTCCCCTCGTATTCCACTGTAAAAGAATGGGCAAAATTATTTAAATCAGGGAGAGAAAGTCTGGATGACAACCCACGTTCTGGTCACCCGTTGGAAGCTGTCACTTATGAAACAATCCAACTTGTGGAAGCTGAATTGCTGTCTGATCAGAGGCTGGAGACCAAAGAAATAGCAGCAAGGTTGTGGCTTTCAAAAACAAGTGTTCTGAGGATCATTAAAGAACATTTGCATATGAGCAAAGTTAGGGCAAGATGGGTTCCAAAAATTCTTTCAGCTGCTCAAAAAGAGGAACGTGTTCGCTGCTGCAATAAATTTTTATGTGGGTATAAGTCACACAGTCGACAAAAAAGGTAATGGCCATTGTAGAGGAATACTACTGACTGATTTTAAGGAAAGGAATACCACAGTGAATGTCAGGTATGATGCAGCCCTACTTCACTGCTTACGAGATGCCATCGAAGAGAAAAAGCGGGGGATGTTGAGTAGAGGTGTTTGGCTTCTTCATGACAATGCCCCTGTCCACACGGCATTTATTTCAAGGGGCGCTGTGAAAGACTGTGGATTCCAAGAAACCTCCCATCCAACTTACACAGCCCAGACTTGGCTAGCAACTTCTACATTTTCTCAAAGTTAAAATCTGACCTTTTTGGAAGGAGATTTTACGCCAACGAAGATGTCCAAGCAGTGATGGAAGAACATTTTTCTAACAAAGAAGAAAATTATTTTTTTCATGGTATAGAAATGTCGCCTAAGCGTTTTTTTCTTTCCAGTTTTTTTCTTTCTTATGGACCTTACTACATAATACTATTCTTAAACGAATAGGAATTTGTTTTATAGTCCAAATAACCATTCCTTTTCAAAGCAGTAATTAATGTTAAATGATAATATCAAAAATAAATTAAAAAAAGAGAAATTAAGAAGAATCGATTAAAACCAAAGTTATAATTAAATTTATTTTTCTTATAGAACAATCCATCTTTTAGTAATAGACAAAAAAAAACACTACTGTTAAATATACACCCATTTTTTCCAAAAAATCTCATACCAAGCAGGAGATATCAATTAACCTCAAAATAATAATATAAATACCTCTCGACAATGGAGATGTTATGAGGTAATGTGTACTTCCACCTCCAGCACTTTCTCCGAAAACTATCATGGAATCTGGATTCCCTCCATAGTCATTAACATTTTCACTCAACCACTTTAGTGCCATTGCTTGGTCCTTTAACCCAAAATTTCCAGGTATTAAACGATCTTCAGTGGATAAAAATCCTACAAAATAATATGAACTTTTCAAAGTGTTTTAATAGCAACCCTTAAATTTAACATAAAATAACCAAATTAATTTCTTAATTTTTGAATTTAGAAAATACTAAATTTATTTTTTAAAAATTATTTTGGATTAATTTATAAAATTCAAATATTACTGAAGCCATTGTGATGATTGGTTTTTATTTCATGATGGGCCTACGCAATAAATTTAACCTCTGGCTATAAAATGTTGGTAGCCTTTCAGATAAGCCATCCTAGAATGCATAAGATATTTAAACCCAAAAACAACAACAAAATTTTTAGAAGAATTGATAGATAACAGAAATATATATATATTTTTTTTTTTTTGCAGATATCTGAAAATAACTGGAAAACAGCTTTTATGAACTAAAATGTCTATTGAACAACTTCCTTTAACAAATAAGCATCATATTTACCCAATGTTCCAACACGATAATGAACTGTAACAAGAACCACATCTTCATCCATGAAAAACGAAGGAGCTTCTTTTGGACCAGGCCTACCACACCTGAATCCTCCACCATGTATATATACCAATACAGGGAGATGTTTACTTGGATCGGCCTACAAAAAAAGTAAGTGAACAGTAAAATATACATTAAGAAAATGCTCAAAGAATAATTACAAAGCATAAATTATTATATATGTTTGTTGATTTAGGTGAATACTTTAATATATAAAAATAAAGGCAGGTTAAACTCCTGTACTCACAGGGAGTTTCACCTGTGATGGCTCCCTTATTGTTATTTTATTTTTAAAGTTTGACGCTGTATATTTCGACTTGGTCCAGATTGGACTTAAATATGACAGTATATGCATTTTAAATAATTTTAGGCCTTTGAGATGCCTGAGGATGGCTTGTAGGCCGAAAATTTGCATCGTAATAAATAAATTGGTGAAATAGCAACATCCTGCCTTTATTTTTATGAATTATTATTATATTCATAATAATGCAAAAGTTATTTTGAACTGTGGATCAATAACTCATTAATTACATACATTAGGAGTGTAAATATTCAGAAATAGGCAATCTTCTTGACCTAACGTTGTGTTTCTTAATCCAGGGACAAATATATATTTCTGAATACAAAGTGGAGCTTCTTCTGTGGCATCAAGAATACCCTTCCAACCATTGTGGGGCTGAGGATTCTAAAACAGAAAGAAAATTTATATTCATAAATATAATATTTTTTTCAATAGTAATAAGTTGAAAAAGGAGGTTTTAAAGTTAATATTTTGCAGTTCACCAGTATAAAATTTTCTCATTCTATATTCCCAATTACACAACAGAGTACTTACGGGATAGAATAAAGTGGTTATTAGATTAATGGGTAACTTCGCAGTAGAAATAGGAAGCTAATTACCAATCAGCTCTTTTTTAAATAGATATTCCCAATAGATGGTCCCTAAAATAGTCATCTTTGTCTTAATTGGAGTTGGTAAGGGTGTTAAACTCCAAGTAAAAAAGATAATTCCTATTAATAATACTAATAAAAGGCCTTGAAAACCCAAAGATTCAATGGTGATACCAATAATCATCAATGCCTACATACTTCAGTCCACCAACACCTATTAAAGCCCAAATCCGCAAGATTAATCTTGGCACAATCCTATTACCTACATCTCGGTTATAATTCCTATTACCACTTGAAAAACAAGAGATATTAAAATGCAGGTGCCCTTCATTCGAAGAACAGACTAAATATCACAGAGTTAAAATCTAGAGGTACAGTAACATATTTACCAAAGGTAGACTAGGCACTTGTCAGGGCAGCAAAATTTGAGTGAAACTATATTGTTCGATTCAAATGAATTGGCAAGTATAAACCGGCTCATTAATATAAAAATTATTTCCACTTAGTTTTTAATTGCAACGAAAAAATTGTTTTTAGAGTTATCAGTGGATGGAAGGGGCAACATTATCTACCATCCCTGTGAGTGGCAGTATAACAAATCCGCCACTGTAGAGGCTGGCTGACTGTTTAACATTCTGTTATTTATTTTAGAAGCTAATCTAGGCTGTTAAATGGAGAAAAGAATAACTAATTTACTGTTATTTTGTTTACCTGTTAACCTTGTATGCTGAGTTAGCAGCCTTAGATCAACTCAAAAATCAGTAAAAATCAAATTAAAAATTATTATTATTAAAAATTTTGTAAAGTTTATTCAGAGAAAATAGCAACAAATTATGATCACTCCTTGGAGGTGTATCCAGGAATAACATGACAGCACAAAATTTCACTCCAAAAATGCATCAATACATTTAAACTTGAGAAAAAAAAATTTTTTTATAGGCAACAAGAAAAATATCCCAATTAATAAAAAAATAATATTTATACCTAGGTGTTTTTATGATTAAGATAATAGTAGTGAAAAGACTGGTATACAAAACTTCAAATATGTTTACTCACAATTCTACTTTTTTGAATGTGAGAGGTGTTATTCAGCCATCTGTTATTTTTCAACTATGATTTGGTTTAAGCAGTAACTTCTGTTAAACGCATAATTAACACAATAGAAGTGTTACAGCAATTTAAATACCTAATAACTTTTTTAACATCATTGTCATCTTTTACATAACTTGTCACATCATAGCTATCTCTATATACTTTATATATTCCCAAATCTTCATAATAGTTATCTTTTTAATTAATAGGTTTCATATATTTTACTATTCTCTGTGTAAATAACGCATTATTTTAATTTCAATTAATTTTTACATTGTTGTTTTTTTCATTAGTCACTTGTATTGTGTAATTTATTGTGTAATTCATAATCTTTCCTTCACTCTTTTCACTTTACGCTTTCAATTTTTACAATATATAGTGTCATCTTTTTCTTTTTATACTTCATACTTTTTTATCTTACTTGTAATTTCTGTTTTTATCATTTTTTACTGTTACTGGTACTGCCTCTGTCATTTTCAAATGCTGTTATTTTGTTTTGTTTTTAGCCCAGATGATGGCCTAGAACTTAGGCCAAAACATTGGCACAAAATAAATAAGTATTACTTATTAAAGTGTTAGTTTTTGACCGCAAATATTTTATCAAAATATATATTTTGTTTTAATTTTTCATTTATTGTTTCAATCGTTGGAGTGATTTAACTCATTCATAGAAAAAAAAATCAGTCTCTAGTTTTTAATATATGACACTAGCAGCATATCTTATCTTCTGTGCCAACAAAAGTGAGTAAAATATGTATGTAGATAATGACACTAAACCTACTATCAACTTTCCTTAATAAAAAAAAAAAAAGAGGTTTCAGTTGTTAATTTACATATGAAACAAAACTAAGAGGAATATAGCTTTCAAATAATATAACCAGATTCCATACTGTAGAATGCGGACCATAAAAAAAATCAAATCAATTTTTTAAAAATCACTATGTATGTAGTGATGTGGTCAGCATCCAAACTCTACTGCCATGTTTCTTTTTTTTTAAAAAAGATCGAATTGTAATTTTTCCTCAACCTCGGTACTCAACTTAATATAGGCTGGCTGTGCTCAATGATAATGAATCACTATTCTATAATCACTGGCAGAGTTGTGCAAAAGATGCCGCACGTGGGAATTTTTAAAATAATGTAGAGAACATTTTTTATTTCAACCATAAAGTGGAGAAAAATGGTTATTAGGTGATAAAAAAAAAAAAAAAAATAGCACTGAAGTTTCAAGTTTAAATACCTAGTTGAATCCCTCTTAATTTATACATTGAAATCCATTAATTCAGTATTCACCAACATTAAGTAAAACATCTTAAAAAAAAAGTTTGGGTAGTCCATCAATTGTATAATTGATAATAACATTAACTATTTAGTAGGTACAACAGTCCTGCAAGCTGAGAATGGATATAATTCCATTACTTTTTTCAGCATTGATGATTTTTAAAAAATCATGATCATAATAGAAAGGAATGAGTAGCAGAAAAAGAGGTCTGTTGACTTAATTTATTTTGTTCAAAATTCAAACTGAACTGTTCTAGTTTTTAGTTTGTTTCACAAATATAGTTAAATTATTTTCTTAGTTATAAAAATAATAATAGTTATTGATCTTCCTTTCTCCCTCCCAACCAAAATATTTTGAGGAATAAATATTGTTGTAAGCTAATCAATTAAATCACTATTGAATAAGTTTTGAAGACTATAGAATGTATTATGACTTTTGTCCAAGAATTTGGTGTTTCTGAGCAACTGTGCGGCGGCGGGACACCCTACCAGCCTGAATTTCTAGTAGTCAATAGACAATTGCCGCGCAGGGAACCGTTAAATAAAATAAATCTTAAAAATGAGTAAACTAAAATAATATATTTCATATCAATTCCTCGGTAATCAGTAATAGTTAGGTCTGGAAGATCAAGCATTATTTTTTCTGCGCCATGGAAGCCCGGCTATTTGGGAATCAGTAAACTACACAAACGTATTATAAACAAGAAAGTGCTCTTTGGAATACTTATATAAGTACAAATATATGCGTTCTAAGACAAAAACACAGTGTGTATTATGAACTGATACTTGCCCAAGGCAAAAATGTAACAATAGTAACAACAGTAACAATAGTTGAATTCTGATTTCGATGCATAAAATATTATATAAATACCATCTTAAAAAAAAACAAAAATAATTGATATGAATGGATCTTATCGAAAAAAAGTTAAATTCATAATTTATTAAGATAAATTCTAACGAGATGCGAATGATTTATTTAGATTCCAAGGTCTCTAAGCCAAAGGTCGCCAAACCTTGCTGACACACGAGCTAATTTTAAATCTTTAATAAAATTGGCGAGCGATAATGCTTCAATTTGATAAAATCAATGTTTGATGGTTCTATTACATAAACACTCGTGTTATTGAAATGAGTCTGATTAAAACAACACAATTTTCAACAGTGGTATCATGGTATTATATTACAGCTCAGTTGATTTTTCCAAACACCAATCATTCCGCCCAAAGGACCACGTTATGTTGGCCTCACAAAAATCCTAGTTTCATTAGGTTTGAAGCTCAAAATTAAACAAAAACAGATTTCATGAAATTAATATGGATATTAATTAAAATTATAAATGAATTTGTAATTAAAAATAAAAATATTCTAATAGAGCAAAACAAAAATTAGGAATTAATTATTATTAATAAAACAGTTGGGATACATTAAGCTGAGATAGACCGGAAGCTAAAGCAAAAAAAAAACGTGTATGATTTCGAGAAAATTTTTGATCGTGTAGGCCGAAGGTACTCTCACCATTGACTGTTAATATGAACGTCTGCCACCCTAGATCGGTGGCTATCAAATTTTATAGGTCAACGAATTCGTCACTTTCGTTATTTTTTTCTGATTTTCCTCAGTAATTCGCTTCCAGTGCATTTTAGGTAAAACTTGGACGTTTAATTTCCTCAATTTCCTAAACGTTTTATCTGTAATATTTTTAAATTTAAAACAACTATTGAGACACGGGACGGTAAACATCAGCAAAATGCCAAGAAACCGCAAATAATTTGATATTCAGTGGTTTAGTCTTCTTAATACAATTAAAATTCTTAATGCAATATGTCCTGACGTCTGTTGAGAGTAAGTAAAAATAATTATTTATTAGTACAACTAATTAGTATGAATGGGGAAATTTATTCCTCCACAAGATTGGTTATTATACATTTTGTTCTAAAAAAAATTAGAAAGCGAAAGCACTGAATAACCAACTTTTTGTGTTTTCTTGACATTTAGCAGATGTATCTCAATAGCTGTTCCAAATTTAAAAATATCTGATATGGACAACACATGACTTCCTTGTACGCCTATTAAACTATAAATCGCTGGCTGATAAATTAATCCTGAATTTGGTTACTAGTTTCCGAAGATTGCAGAATCTCAAAAACGATATTCGGCGTCGCGACATCCATCTATTGACACACACACACGCACGAACGCACGCGCACACACACACACACACTCTTGTTTCTGAAGGTCTCACGATAACTGAAATTTCCAAGAGATTTCTTCCGTGTTCCGTGACAACATTTAAACTGTCAATATCACTAGATAAAACATTGGAAATCGACAGTTTCGACATTTTAAGCGAAAAACTCGCACAACTTATATCTTATTCTTCTGCTGCAGACTTGTTCATCTCACAAATGGGGTGGAAAACCAGTATTTTACAATAAATTTTAACACTTAAAACAACTAATAAAATAATTTAATTAGATTGGACAAAAATTGCGTTTATAACCTTTATCACCGAACCATATGATCTCTGTAATAAATTTCAATATACCTTTTGATGTAAGTTTCTTATGACCTTAAAGTAAAGTACCTCTTTCGGATCTTCAATTTCAGCCAAAATCTATTAAATTACTTATATTGATATAAGAGTCTTACCAAATTTGAGATATTTTAATACACTTTTTGATGAAAGTCTAATATGACCTTCAAGTAAACTACAACTTCCGGTTTGTCAATGTTTACCAAAACTTATTATGTTGTTTATATTAATATGTGAGTCTTAAATACCAAATTTGAGAAGTTTTGTATCGTATTTTATTATAATTTTTGATGAAAATCAGTAATAAACTTCAAGTAACGTACCACTTCCGGTAATCATACAGTAACCAAAAAGGGAGGTTCACAACTAGATTATATCATAATCCTAAATACGAAATTTTAACTTTCTACGGCTAACTGTTTTTGAGTTATACGAGATACGTACGAACGTCACGACGAAACTAGTCAAAATGGATATTTCCGTTGAAATCTGAAAACCGAAAATTTTCGTGATTATAATACTCCCTTTACTTCGTTTATAAATAAATTATAAATTATAATACTCCCTTTACTCCCTTTACTTACAAGGAATTAAAAATAATAAATAATTTAAAAGAAAAGAGAAAAAAAAAGTTAAACCGTAATGTGAAAAATGCACTATACGTTTACAAGTAAGAGTAGCCTACTTCGAATATACAAATTATAAAATAATGATTGATACAAAATTCCAATTTCAGTAATGTATTTTTTTTATTCTCCACTTTTACGATTCCCCTTCCTCGGTGGCCAAGATGGACCGCCCTTCTCGCCCCCGCCTCGGCACGGCATTGCACACATTGTGTAAAAATAATAAACAAAAAGAGAAAATAAATATTAGCTTCTTACAATACTTCCTTTACTGCGTACAAGGAAGTAAAAAAATAATTACATATACAACTTTCAGGAAATTTAGTGTTCTTGAATTGAGAAAGTTTTACCTAAAATAAACTTGAAACGAGTAACTGAGGAAAATCTGAAAAAAGTTCACTTTCTTAAAAATTATTATTACTCTCACAATATTTCTTGACTTGTGTTTAAAGTAATCACAAATATTTTGTATGAATCTTGAAATACACGTTTTAAGGTCCCCTGATTCTACATAACCAAGTCTCGCAAAAAGATCTGCGTGTGTGTGTGTGTGTGAACAGCCTAGCTCAAAAACGAAAATTCGTACGCATCAAGGTAGGTATATTCTTGGGATATTACAGCAACTTTTTCGTCAAAATCGACTAAACGGAAGTGCCACTTTATATCATCGATTTCGCAATATTTTAAAATTTTCTCGAAACCGGCTCTAACGATTTTGATGAAACGTGCCTAAAGTCTTCTCCTTAGAGCCCTTTAACTTTTCATTTATATAGTACATCACCGAGAAAATGCAGGGGAAAATTTATGATGAAAAGAATATTTTATTTGCGCATTACTTAAAAAGTATGCAATTTATGGTAAATTATGTATTCGATCATATGACAGGTAATTAAATTATCTAAAGAACAAAAAAGGAATAATCAAAATCGGACCAATCTGAGCAAAGATACAGCGAACGGTCTAAGCGGAAGTGGCAATTATATCATCGATTTCGCAATATTTTAAAATTTTCTCGAAACCGGCTCTAACGATTTTGACGAAACTTGCCTAAAGTCTTCTCCTTAGAGCCATTTAACTTTTCATGTAGGTAGTACGAGTATATCAATTAGAAAATGCACGGGAAAAAGTTACAGCCAAAAGAATATTATATTTGCGAATAACTCAAAAAGTAAGCATTTTATGGCAAATTATGTATGAAATCATATGAAAGGTAATCAAATTCCCTAAATAACAAAAAAATATCAAAAACGGACCAGTATTACCAAAGATACAGCGCATCTCATAAAGGTGCATCCGCACCAGAGTAGAACAGAACGTTCTTCGGTGTTCGAAACTGCGCAAAACAAAGCAGAACTGTAAAATCTCGTCCACACCGGGTGCGCAGAACAGAACAGAACGTTCTTCGGTATTCAAAACTACTCAGAACTGTGAAATCCCATTCACACCGGGCGCGAAGAGCAGACAAGAACAAAACAAGGGCGGTGTGGACGGCGAACCGCACAGTTTTCAGCGTTCTTGAACAATCTCGAACAATTGCACCACGATCCTCCCCATGTCGGTACATCAAAAGAAAGTGTACGTTTGTACTCGCTGTCTGTTAAAATTGAGTGTAAAATACTGGTTTCCCCCCCCCCTCCTCCCAGTGTGTGTGTGTGTGTGCGACGCCGAGATACTCCAATCTTCGGAAACTAGTAACCAAATTCAGGATCACTTTTTGAGCCACCGATTTATAGTTATTAGGCGTACAAGGAAGTCATGTGTTGTCCAAATCAGATATTTTTTATGTCTTTTTTTCTTTTGTATAGAATTATTATATTTAATTGACACATTAGTAACATTTTAACTTTAACCAGTTTTGTCATTACAATATATATATGATTGTTCATTCTGTAAAGTTATTATATTTTTTGCCATGTCACACAGGTTCATCATGCATTGGATGGACTACTTCAAACTGCATGTACTGCACATTTCAGCCTCTTTGCTTTATGTGAAAAACTCACAAATTTTAATTCTTCAAATTTTAATTCCCAACAATTGTCTCTTGGCTCTGCTTCCCAGGTATCTGCCAATGACCAACTTTCACAATCATAGTTGTATCAGTGAAAATAATTATGTAAAATATGATATAAATTTTGTATTCAACAATAGTGTAAACTGATGACATTTGAATTGTACTCATAAAATTTATATGAAATTCATTAATAAAGTAGTTTTATTTTATAAACAAGTGAATAGTCAATGTTCCCATGACAAAGCATTCACTTTACTAAGACATTCCATCTATTCTTCTTCTTTGTTTATTGTTAGTGCTATTGAAGACCCCAAAATGTTTGAAAAATAATAATTGGCATTCAATTATTAGCACCAGACCCCTCTTGCACCTTTACAATCTTTGACAAAAAATAAATAAAATAAAACTACATACCACAGTTTTAATTTTTTAAAATAAATAAAGAAAGAAAAATTAAAAATATAAAAGTATTCAATTTAAACACTAAGTGTGTAACAATAAAGTAGAAAATAAAAATAAGTGCCCAAAAAGCTCACTGAAATTATATGATCTTAATAAGCACTACAGTTGCATTCAGTAGCAGATTTACGCACAGGCAGACTAGGCCTTGTCTGCGGTGTCAAAACTTGAGTGATACTATATTTTTCGATTCAAATGAATTTGCAAACATTAATAGCTCATTTAAGTACATATAAATATAAAAATTATCTTCACTTGGTTTTTAATTGTAAAGCGATATTTGTTTTTGGATAGGAGCAGCTGGAGAGTGTGGTATTATCTGCCATGCCTGTGGGCAGCAGTACAGTTAATCCGCTCTAGTTGGCATTGCTGAATGCATCCTTATATTCTAAAAAAAAGATGAGTGCAATATGTATGCACTATCTGTAAATAAAGTAGTACACCATATTTAAAATGCCTTATTTTTACTGAACAATACCTGAAATGTCAGATTACTGACAGAACAATTGATTGATAAATGGGATTGATTCAGCAAAAAAATAATCAAAAACAAGTATTTCTATACCAATCAATACAGTGCCACTCATTTTTTTATTTCTTCTTTTAGATATTAAAAAAATTTGGGTGTGGCTTACTATTTTGTTATTAGAAAAAAAAGGTTTCATTTTATATTTTATGTGCTATATTTGTTATTTGATTCCTTAAGTATTATAAATTCAAGAATGAACTTAAAAAACAATAAAAAAATAATCAATTTAAAAAAACTACCATAGCCGGTGGAATTTTCATTAATTATAATTTTTTGTTAAAAAAAATCTTGAAGTAATTGTTATTTATTATTATAATATTTTTGTTAAAGATTCTTTCTAAACAATTCTTATTCTTTATCTTAATACTGTATTTTACCTCATAAAAACCTGTTTGAATTTTTTTTTTCTTTTTCTAATTACAATATATTAAAGATTTTCCAATATTCGGATCCAACCATATTAAACCAATTAACCAATTGAACTATTAAACTTTTTTTTTTCATTGTACATCATATATATTCCAGTCTATTCATTGAATTCAAAACTCAAATAATTTATCTTCATTTATTAAATTAATTAAATCACCTCATAAGTCTTATTATATATAGTTTATGATATAATTAACTGATAGTTTATGACCTTATTAAAATTAGATCATAAAGTTTCATAAGAAAATATTATTTCTTAAATCATATCGGTTTTTCCAAAAGAACAGAAGGAAACTCATAGATTATAATTCAATTGAGTTCATATCAAAATTTTAATAGCTGAAGAAAGTGTTGGTTTTATTTTAAATTACTTTTGTTATACCATTAATTTTTGGTTAATAGGCCATAATTTATATTTCATATATCAAAATCAAGGATTTAAAACATTGTTTTGCACTAACAAAAGCAAAAAAATACCCATGATTACGTATACATATTTCCCAATCAAAATGTGTAGGATGCTTTTCCTCTATCATGACTTTCTGTTAAAGCATCTAAGTTAAATTGTTATTTATGAAAGGCTCGAGGCAAGAATGTGACAGGCCACAATTTTAAAGTTAATGATTGTTTTGTTCAAAACGCTTTAATTTGGGTGCATAGTTCTATCTCATAGAATGTACCAAAACTAACATAATAATGAGCTATATAGAATAAAATAGCGTTTTGCACAAAATAATCATTAACTTCAAATTTTTGGCTTTCACATTCTTGCAACAAGTCCTTCATATGTAATTGTAATACAGCTATATTTGCTAAGTAACATAAACGATAGTTATCAAAATAAAAATGATGATTCAATCATTAATTTTTATTAAAATTGGAATTAGAAAATTTATTTAATAAAAAGTGTTAGTTATCAAGTACCCATATAGTATTAATTTAAGTTAAAAATACTACAAACCTTGTAAATCTAATGGAAATCAACTATCTGAATAGAATGTTACGCCTAAAATAACTACTACATTCCTCATTTAAATATACCTCCCTTTCTTTTAAATAAAAACACAAAAAGAGAAAATCAATGTTTACAATAGGTCAAAATTTTATGATAACATACCCTCAGCCTAAGCTTTCCAACTGGTGGTTGGGCATAAGGTATACCTCTGAAGGCATAGTACTTCCTACCATTCCTGGAAGATTCCTCTGTGCCCTGCAGACTTCCTTTCCTTGTCTTCAACTCGATAGCCGAACAGGAGGCTGCAACCAGCAAAAGCACCAAACTGGTCCACATCATGTTGCCGACTGGGTGAAGCTTACTGATAGCTCAAGGTTCCCTCCTACTCCAAAAAGCAAATACGTTCAAGAAGCCGGTTTCATAGTGTTGCTTTCCCTTTTTATTTCTAAAACATCCAAGCGAACAGTTTTATATTCAAATCTATTTTTAATTCATATTTCTTCGTTCTTTTGTAGAAACATTGTATTAAATTATTGTCGATTCATGATGCGTTTCCCATACTATTTGTTAACATCGATATAAATTTACTAACTAATTAATTTCTAACAAAGGTAAAAGTCATTGTATGATAAATATATTATCCTGATGCCACAAAATTATCTGTGCATAATCTATTGTGATTGATAGGAAATAGCAATGGTATTATAAATTATTTTATAATCCTTAAATGGCATTTTACTTACATTGAAATCCCTATAATAATATTTATATTAGAAATCAAGAATAAAGGACAACCTAAATTTATTCTTATAATTCACACAACAATTTATGAAAAGAAATTTAATTTTGTATGGGCTTATAATAATTAAAATGCCTGTTTTTGGCAGTCACGTTGTTGTTTTAGTTCGTTAAAAAATCTTGATCAATTAAAAAACCAAATAGGGATAATCTGTATACCTTTAAACATTTTATTATTTGATAAAAGCTATTGGATACGTATGTTACCGCGTTCATATGAGATTTAAAAAAATTGTTAATTTTCGGTTTGTAAAAAAAATAATTTTAAAATGCACATTATTAGACAATGGTTTATCATTTCCTGATGTTGCGAGAAGTTTTTATTTATTTATTTTTTAAGGCTTTGTCAGGTAATGATTGAGTACCATAGTTGAAAAAAAATCGGTCCATTAGCCTCGGGGAAAAGTCGCGTCTACTGGAGATGGCAAACGGACGGTTTTTTAAATTTTATTTTATTCGATTTTTGGATTCTTTGTGTCTTGAAACATAAAATTTCAAATTTTAAGGGTTGGTTAATATTTAATATTATCCGATTACAGAGGTTCATTACTGAAAATAACAGATCAAAATTATCCACACCTTAAACTATAAATAAACTCTACAACAAACAATACTAACTTGGGTGAAGCCAAGGCCTCAACAAATTAATTGGTCAGCCATCACAACTATGTTTCTGAAAATTACGCATCTTGAGTACTGAGTATGGGTAAATAATTAAATGTGTGATTTATGTAATTAGCAAAGCAAAAACATACGCCACAGATGTCATCGCCTATTCTGCCGTCATAAGCTGTAAGGCCCTAACTACTAATTATTATTTTAAATACGTTTTTGTAATGTACCCGAATTGTGCTAAAAACTAAACCTTTTTATGACATTATAATGATTTGGATCTAGCTATTTGGATTGAGGTATTTTTAATGTTATAAAAAAAAGTGTAGTTTTTAGAGCAATTCGGGTGCAATACAAAGGTGTATTTAAAAATTATTTCAAGTTATGGCCTTGTAGCTTATCACGGCAGTGTTAAACAAATAAAACAGAAATAATATCTGGCCATAAGACTACAAAATACAGATCAGTTAATGTTTACAATATTTTCAGTAAAATAATTAAGCAAATAAAATAAGTTCTTTTCTCGAAAAATATAATTAAATTGAACAAACAAAGTAAATAAAGAGAAAAGAAAAAAGAAAAGGAAAAAATGAGAGAAAATGGCAAATACAAAAATAATGAGTTCTTAGCAAAGTTGAAGTTTGTACATTAAAAACTATTATTCACTTCTGATCCAGATATTAATCCTGAACTGAAATTTCGCAATTAGAGAGCATCATTTAGGAGAGAAAGAAGGTGTTGGAAAAGAAGGGATTTGAATGAGGATAAAGAAGAAGCATGGCGGATATTAGAAGGAAAGGAATTCCAAAGGGTAGAGGAGCGGACGAGAAAGGAACGTTCGATTGTTTTGGTTCTGTGGAAGGGGGTATGGAAGTCACGAAGGTGAGATCTTGTTTCCAGTGCGTGGACCGAGGATTTGAATTGTAGGAGGCTGTAGATGTAGGAAGGGTGGTGGGCGGTGAAAGTTTGGTATAGGAAAGATCCAAGGAAATATTGTCTACGGTTGCAGGGGAAGAGCCACTTTAACTCGCCGTAAAGGTGGGACACATGATCCCGTCTCGAGGTGCCGAAGACAAATCTTAAAAAGCAGTTCATAATCCGCTTCAATCTGTCCTCGAGCACATTCGAGAGGGCCCCGTATATCACACACCCATAGTCAAAGTGGGGAAAGATAATAGAGGATACAAGGAGTTTGCGAGTAGGTTGTGGAAGAAGATGTCGAGAACGATGGAATAATTTAAAGGTACTTATTGACTGTCGGGAAATTTGGGCGATGTGGGGTTTCCAGGAAAGGATTTGGTCGATAGTAATACCCAAGTTTTTAATTGAGGAGCTGAACGTGATGTGGTGATCATTTAGGATTAAAGTAGGAAAGGTGTCATTGGATATGAGGAGGGAATTGGAACCTATGACAGTGGACTTAGTTTTCATAGCGTTTAATCTTAATCTATTCAGGTTTGCCCAGACACTGATTCTATCTAGGTCTCTCTGAATACTGGCAAATGCTACTAATACCGTACTTGACACATCCAAGGAGCAGGCGGCCGACGGAATGTAGAGGTTTTGAGTGGGGCATGGGTATCAAGGATATGGATGAGATTAGAGGTGAGGATATCAACCATGGAATTAATGGAAGAACAGGAATATATTTCATTCCACTGCAGCGCTTCAAGGTTAGGTAAAATATTTTCATGGGTGAGGGCGTCTAGGTTACGGAAAGTTATGGTTTTAGGTAGGATCGCAGGAGTTTCAATATTGTAGGGTATTTGGATTAAGTCATGAGAGGACAGAAACGGAATATGTAGTTGAGAAGAGGAAAGGAGATTACTTGCTGAATCGATGACGTGCAGATCTAACCAGGTATCGGACCGGCAAGTGTGATGAGTAGAAGAAAATGGGACGATGAAGAGATGAAGGGAGAAAAAGAGATATTCGAGGTAGTCTGTCGTTGGAATTAGAAAGGAGATTGGTATTAAAATCACCGGAAATTATCATATAATTGTAGAGAGGAACATAATTATAGAGAGTTGATTCAAAGGATGAGTCGAAAGGAACCAGAGGAGGGCGATATACCACAGCTTATAGGAGAGGAAAGTGCATTGGAGGAAATTTCAACGACAAGGAATTCAATATGAGGATGATCGGATGGGGATGAGGTATCTAGGATTCAGAATTTCAGGCTGTTATGTACATAAAGACCGACACCTCCACCGGTCCGGCCCATCCGGTCATGGCGGATAAAGGAATAATTAGGTAGGGAAACAGAAGGGAAGGAATGTAGGGCTTTAGCCATGTTTCGGAGACTGCAATGGTATGGTAAAAGTTATGGGTAAAATAATGCAGGAATTCATCATAATGAGCTGGTAAGGATTGGGAGTTAACGTGACAGGAGGTTAGGACACTAGACAGTATGGGAGATAATACTGTATACAGTATTTGGCGAAAAGATGCTAATAACTACGACGATCTGAAGAATAAAATCTGAAAAAAAGTGAATTATGAACGTAACAATTAAACAAAAAGAGATATAATAAAGAAATACATGAGAAGATAAAAAAAAATGCTTCTGTTAAAGTAAAAAAATAATAAAAAATAAATTCGCCATGAAACACAACAATGTACTTTAGATTTGGAATCCATTGAGAGTTTCCAAATCCGACCAGTGGGTAGACGGGTGCCAAAACATCAGCAGAAGGTGTCAAGGTCTTGAGCCTCGTCAATGTAAATTACGGGGTGGCCGTCATCCTTCCGGCAGCGCACTCTTCCGGCTGCAAACCAGACAAATTTTCTTGCCGCTCTCTTCTGACGAGCGAGCCAGTACAAACTATTGGTCATTTCTTCCCCGAGATATATTCAGTTGGAATCGTTCTCCTGCCAGCCAATATCCCGGGTGGAGAAGTTTCTCTTAACTTTTCTCCGCTGCACTAACTCGCCTCGTACCGACTGCCTGATGAAACGGGCAATGACAGGTGGCGGTCGGGGATCGTCTTTTTTGGGTCTTCGGCGCTCTACCAAGTCGAGGTCCTCAATATTAATCTTGACACCGAGGACTAGGTGTTTTTTCTTTCATAGGATTTTTGTTTGTATCTTCATCGCTTCTATCTCCTTATCATTGAAATTGCAGCATCTGCCGTGAAAAATTACGCGGCAATTGCTGCAGCTCACATTGCATTTGTCATCCCTCGAAATTGAGCACTGCACCATTGTAATAGTAAATAGTAAACAGTACTCGAAGACGTTAATGTTTGCCAACAGTGGTGAGTGTTGATGACCTTAAATCCTCTGCGGCTTGGGGATTAGCTTCGTTCTACAACCCGTATCACTGTTAATCTCGTGTTTTTTCACAAATTTTACGTGAACCGTAAATATTTGAAGCACGTCGCTACTGCGGATTTATAGTTTATTATGTATTTCGTAAAAAAAAAATAGTAAACTGATTAAGATGAGATCATAAAGAAATTGAAGTATAGGTAGATGTTGACTGGTGGCCGTCTCTGGCCAGGATATATACATGCCTCTTTGAATTTTTCAATTCATTATGCTGGTCTTGAACAAACTATGATCCCAAAATCTAGACCTTGTTATCAATAGAAAGAGAAACAAATTAAAAAGTAACTTGTTTAGTCCTAAATGTCCATATTCTTTAATAACAACTGTTTGAATTTGTTTACGCCTGCACATCAAGGTTTCCGATTTGCGAGTTATTACCCGAAAATAGGTTAATTTCGAACAGGTAAAAAAAAGTGGAAATTTAGGATGTTTTAAAAACAAATCTAATTACATTAAAAAAAAATATTATAATGAGCACTTTCAAAAAAATAAATTAATCAATTAGTTTATATAAATCTATATTGATTCTTTGCTGGCTTTGAACATAGAGAACTTGATAAACTAACAGTGAAAAATCTTCAAATGACTTGAAACGATGGGGTGGAGTTTTACTGAAACCGATGAGGTATAAGAAGACACTTTTCGCCATAATTCATACTTTTAAAATATTTGTCATTCGATTTCAGTTAGGCAGTAATCAGCTAATATTTATTTTCTCTTTTTGTTTATTACTTTTACACAATGTGTGCAGTGGCAGGGGCGAGAAGGGCGGTCCATCTTGGCCACCGAGGAAGGGGAATCGTAAAAGTGGAGAATAAAAAAAATACATTACTGAAATTGGAATTTTGTATCAATCATTATTTTATAATTTGTATATTCGAAGTAGGCTACTCTTACTTGTAAACGTATAGTGCATTTTTCACATTACGTTTTAACTTTTTTTTCTCTTTTCTTTTAAATTATTTATTATTTTTAATTCCTTGTACGAAGTAAAGGGAGTAAAGGGAGTATTATAATTTATAATTTATTTATAAACGAAGTAAAGGGAGTATTATAATCACGAAAATTTTCGGTTTTCAGATTTCAACGGAAATATCCATTTTGATCATCCCTGAATCCATTTCGACTAGTTTCGTCGTGACGTTCGTACGTTCGTACGTATCTCGTATAACTCAAAAACGGTTAGCCGTAGAAAGTTAAAATTTCGTATTTAGGATTATCGTAAAATCTAGTTGTGAACCTCTCTTTTTGGTCACTGCATGATTACCGGAAGTGGTACTTTACTTGACGACCATTACTGATTTTCATCAAACATTATATTACAATATTATGCAAAATTTCTCAAAATTGGTATTTAATATTCACATATTAATATAAACAACATAATAAATTTTGGTAAACATTGGCCAACCGGAAGTTGTACTTTATTTGAAGGTCATATTAGACTTTCATCAAAAAGTATATTAAAATATAATCTAAAACATCTCAAATTTAGTAAATCAGACTCTTATATCAATATAAGTAATTTAATTGATTTTGGCTGAAATTGAAGATTCGAAAGGTGTACTTTACTTGAAGGTCATAAGAAACTCGCATCAAAAGGTATATTGAAATTTATTACAGAGATCATATGTTTCGGTGATAAAGGTTATAAACGCAATTTTTTTTCCCGATGTAATTAAATAATTTTATTACTTAATTGATTGTAAAATACAGGTTTTCCACCCCATTTGTGAGAAGAACAAGTCTGCAGCAGGAGAATAAGATATATGGTGGGTTTTTCCCCTTAAATTGTCGAAACTGTAATTTTCCAATGCTTCATTTTGTGATATTGACAGTTTAAATGTTGTCACGGAACACGAAGCAATCTCTTGGAAATTTCAGTTATCATGAGGCCTCCAGAAACAAGAGTGTGTGTGTGTTTGTGCGAGCGTGCGTTCGTGCGTGTGTCAATAGATGGATGTCGCGACGCCGAGTATCGTTTTTGAGATTCTGCAATCTTCGGAAACTAGTAACCAAATTCAGGATTACTTTTTGAGCCAGCGATTTATAGTTCAATAGGCGTAGAAGAAAGTCATGTGTTGTGCACATCAGATATTTGTAATGTAAAATTAAAAGAATAAACGTTTTAAAAAAAAAGTTAAAATTAAATGTGAAAATATTACATAACCATAAATTCACTGTTATATGAACGTATATTGCATATCTCTGTCATATATTGCGTCTATATCAATTTTAGCTATGGCTGGTGGCGTAAATGAAGAGAAAAGAAGACGTAAGAGAAGTGGACCGCCACGGGCCCACGAAGACAATGACACGCCAATGAAAGTGTGAGTGTTTTTATTTGTTTTTTGATTGATATGACGCTCGTGATATCAAGTACAGTAAACATACAAATTGTTAAGACATAATAATGAATTCAAAACGTAAAATCAAAAAGGGTAATTTCTGTTCGAAAAATGGATATTTTCATGAAAAGGTAGTGGTAACCCTGAGTAGTAGAGCATAGGATAAGATAGAGGAGACCTTGGTATGAGGAGCGGCAAGTTTTTACCTCTCCTAACGGATCTCAACAAAATTGTTTATTTGTTTCTTATCATTGTATATATTTGATTGTAATTTACGTAACATCAACAGTGCAACATTTAGAACCTCTCTTTAGCTCTCCTTTTCATAGTAAAATTACTTACGATTTTGACTATTTTTTTTTTAATATAATTTTTTTACGTTTATATTTCTATATAATTTCTAAGTTCCTGTTTACTTTTACTCTTGAACTCCACATTTTATGTATTTCTAGTATACTAAACTTGTTATCACTTTTTTCTCGTGCTACATGTTTCTTTTTTTTATAGTCCTGAAGAAGTCTCCTAACAATAAATATGTTGTACAAACAAAAAATTAACAATTCTGGCTTAGATATTGAAATAAACAAATAAGAATCATAAATAATTTAAAAATATTAAAAGAAAAAAGAATTCTTGTGAAGCAATATAGATGAGTGCTAATAAAAAAGAACAAAGAAATTGAGAAAAGAAAGTTACATTCACCCGTTTAACAAAACATTACCGTTAAAATAATTATTTACATCTCATAGTGAGAAAAAAATAAATATACATAAATTTACATTATAATATGATATGGAAAAAAAAAAGAAATAAGATAAGCACAAAGAAAAATAATGAAAGAAAGAGAATCAATATCTAAAAAAACATTTAAACAAAATTAACAACAAAGAGCATATTTGAATTTCTTATCAATCAGATTGTAAATGTCATTGTAGAGAAAATAATTTAGAGATAAAAAGAAAAGAATCCTTGAGATTTACAAATCAAACAAACAACGAACTACATGAACAATGAAATGAAATGTACATAAAACGTACGCATTACAGTATAATTCTATGGTTAGCCAGCGTCCGACTGGGCTGTGAGCAGGAATTAGAAAGGGAGGGTTTAAAATGTGGCTAAGGAAGGGGCATTTCGAATTTTAGGAGGGAGAGAATTCTAGAAGGTAGCGGAACGGGCAATGAAGGAATGTTGGAAAGATGCAGATCTATGGAAAGGTGTATAAAGGTCAGAAGGCCGAGATCTTGTGGACTGAGAGTGAATAGAACACTTGAATTGGATGAGATTGTAGGCATAGGAAGGGCACTGATTGGTAATTACATGGTAAAAGAATGTTCCTAGGAAATACTGTCTACGGTAGGAGGGGGAGAGCCTGTCTAACTGGGCGTAGTGATGTGAAACGGAGGAACGCTTCGGAGTACCTTCAACCAACCTTCCAAAGCTATTCATCATTCTCTTCAGTCTATCCCCTAGACTTCCCGTGAGACCACCGTACACCACACAGCCGTTGTAAAAATGGAGAAATATGAGGGAGGATACCATGAATCAACGTGTGGATTTGGGTAGGAGATGGTGGAAGCGATGGAACAGTTTAAGAGTAAAAATCGAACGTCGGGAGATGTGGGCGATATGGTAGTTCCAGGAGAGGTATTGGCCAATGATTATGCCTTAATTTTTAGCAGAGGAGCAGGGAGTGATGGGTTGGTCGTTAGGTATAGGATAGGGAAGTTGGTATTGGATAAGAAAAGGGGTTTGGAACCAATTACAATGGCCTGAGTCTTAGCAGCGTTTAACCTCACTCCATTTAAGTTTGACCATGCGCCGATTCGATCTAGGGCTTTTTCAGAACGCCACTAATAGCTCAGAAGAAAAAAAGGACAAATAGATTTGGGAGTAGTCGGCATAAAGGTGATGGGAGCAAAGAAGAATTGATTTGTCAAGGTCGTTAATATAGGAGCTGAAAAGAAGAGGAGATATCCTGAAGTCCAGGGCAATTCCTGAGGATTAGAAGAAAAAGGTTGATTTGGAATGGTAACTGCTTGGGCACGTTAAGAGATGAAAGATTGTAACTAGCAGATAGAGCAGTTAGAGAAGGATAATGATTTTAGTTTGGAAAAAAGGACGGAATGGTTTATGGAGCCAAAGGCTTTGGAGAAGTCAAGGAATACAAAAAGAATCTAGTTGATTAGAATCTTCTAGGAAATTGGAAACTTGTGATTGCACTAGTCTTTCTAAGAGTTTTGAAAGGTTGGATAGGATTGAAATTGGGGGGGAAATCGTCAGGAGAAGAAGGGTTAATATTTTTATTTATTGGGTGAACAAGGGCTTTTTTCCAAGAGGTAGGGAATATTGAATTCTGGAGGGAGAAGTTGTAGATGAAAAGGAGAACTGAGAGGATTTCAGGGAGACACAGTTTTATTAATTTGAAGAGGATGCCATTTGGGCCAGTCTGATTTCAAGAAATTTTTTTATCGTCTAGGCCAAAAGTACTCACATAATAGATTGGAAATATGAAAATCTACGACCCTAGATTGGTTGTAATTAAATTCTATAGATCAAAAAATTCATCATTTAAGTCACTTTTTCAGATTTTCCTCAGTAACTCGCTCTCAGTGCATTTTGGGGTAAAATTTTGAGGCCAATTTTAAAGAACGTTAAATTTCCTGTAAGTTTTATATTTGTAATTTTTAAAATTCGGAACAGCTACTGAGATACAGGTATAACATATGATAGAGCTATAACATCTCTAAAATTATTTCAATATTACTTGGGGTCTGTTGAGAGTGATTACAAATATTTTTTATGGATATTGCAAGAAATCTAATCTTCTACTAGATTGGTTATCATGGATTTTGCGCTAAATTACACTAAAAAATAGTTATTAAATCGATACTACTAGATTCGAACGGCCCCGTATCTCAGTAGCTGTTAGGAATTTTTAAGAATACAAAACATAAAACATTTAGGAAATTTAACATTCTTTAAAATTGGCTATGTCAAAGTTTTACCCAAAATGTACTAGGAGCGAGTTAATGAGAAAAATCTGAAAAAAAAGTTACGAACATGACGAATTCGTTGACCTATAAAATTTGATTGCAACCAATCTAGGGTGGCAGACCTCCACTTTTTCAGTCTATTATGAAAGTACATTCTACCTAGATGATCAAAAATTTTCATGAAAATTTTATGAAAACTTTTATCACCAAACCGTATATATAATAAGTTTTATTAGATGCATTAATTGTGAAAGAGTTTCTAAATCCTACGAGTTTTACAGTAACTATGGTAATGGTAACTGAATGACTAAGGCAGTCACGGTATCTAAAAAACGCTGAAAAGTATTACACAATGGTTTATTATTTCCACTTAGTAATATTTCAAAAATATCTATTCTGTGCAAGTAAAAAAAATTAAGCAGAAGGCACCAAAGGAAAAGAAATTTGTAGCTTGTCACAAGATGATCGCCGTGAGAGTGCCGAACTGGGAGTGTTAATTTAAAAAACTGTGCCAATGCAAGAAGGCTGTGATGTAAAATGATACAGAGGAAATATTTGATGTGCACTTCGGTAGGAAAAAAAAAAAGGAAAGACTAAGGAAGCTAAAGGAAGTGCAGAAATAATCCAAGGAAGGATAAAGCAGAGAGATACGAGGAAGTCAGAAGCCCAATATAGCCACCATGACTAGCCGCCCGGAGAATCAGTCTACGAAGTTCATTACGCTATATCTCAGCTAATAATGGTCCGATTTAAAAGATTTTTTTTTCGTTTTGTAGGACATTTCATCAGCTTTCGTTTAAATACAATATAAACACCAAACAAGTTTGCGAACGGATTTTTTTTATTCGATATTTGGATTCTACGTATCTTGAAACGTAAATCCTCATATTTTGAGGGGAGGGGGGAGTCGATTCCAAAGGTCTATTATTGAAAATAATAAACCAAAAGCATTTACAGATAGAGATTTTTTTTTTTTTTTAATTGCCTTGTTATGCTGATTCCAAAACATCTTATATTATATTTCCTCTCTATCTGTATAAATGACCGAGTTATGGGCTTATGAGATCTCTAATCGGCCGCCATTTTGAAACAAACAGGCGGAAGGTAATGTCGAGTTCTGAGGATCATCCTGGGGTGACCTGTGGCATTGGTATCGAATCTCAAGAAAATCGGTCCAGTAGTCTCGGAGAAAAGCCGCGGACGGTATACGGCGTACGGCGGACGGCGTTTTTTTTTATTCGATATTTGGATTCTACATATCTTGAAACATTAAACCTCAAATTTTGAGAGGAGGTTACAAAAATTTTTTCCTTGGTCGATTCCAAAGTCTTATTGAAAATAATAAACCATAATAGTAAAATGAAATAAAATAAAATCAAATAAAAAATTAAATTAAATAAAAAAATATTTAAAATTAAAAAAATTAAGTTAAATCAAAAGTATATAAATAAATAATAAAAATAAATAAATTAAATAAAATAAACAAATAAAAAATATTTAAAATAAAAAATAAAATAAAATACATTGGAAGACGGGGCAAAAAAACTTGATCTTATTGTCAATGAACAGAAGACAAAGTATATGCGAGTTGGAGGAGTAAAAGAAAAAGGAGATTTTTTTGAAGTAGGCCAGAATAGATTCCAATATGTCGAAAGCTTTGTCGTACTTGGAGACCGAGATTAGTTCACAAAATAACATATCCCAAGAAACTAAAAGAAGAACTACTGCTACCAACAGGTGTTACTATAGCCTAGGGAAGCCCCTTTCAAGTACCTCAAAGGAGACAAAGACAAGGATACGAGTATATAAAACACTCATCCGCCCAGTGATAACTTATGGCTCGGAGGTGTGAGCCTTGACAAAGGCAGATGAGAAGCGATTATTTGCATTCGAGAAGACAGTCCTTAGAAGGATATTTGGACCCATAAAAGCAGGCGAAGAATGGAGACGACGCAAGAACTGGGAGCTATACAATCTATTCAAATGCCCGGATGTCAAGATAGCGCGAACCTGGGGCGGCTACGTTGGGCAGGCCACGTGGCACGTATGGATGATTCGATGATTCCCTGGAAGATCCTCACAGATGGATTCCATGTTACAAGAAGAGTAGGAAGACTCAATATGGGGGGACGGATGATGTGGCCGAGGATGCAAGAACTCTCTCGGTGTCCGAGACTGGAGGAATGCTGCGTAAGATAGAATCAACTGGCAAAGGCTATTATTGGAGGCGACCCAGACTTGGTGATGAGTTGTTGCGCCAGATAATAATAATAAATAAAATTAGACAAAAAAATATATATATAATAAAATCAAAATTAAATTAATTAGGCAGTCTCTTATGATATTAGTTTGGATGCTTTCAAAAAATTGCTTTATACTAGTTTGAGACTGTGGATGCTCCTAAGATTATTATTAGGTACAGTATTTTCAATTTTCTTTTTATATTTCTAAGATTATTATGATTAGGTATTTGCATAGTACTATCGTTGCCTTGCTGTATATGATTCGCTTTATTATTATGTTTATTCATTATATTTTTTATACAATATTTTTATTTAACATTTAAATTTTGTTTTCTCTCTCTCTTTCTTTTGTATGGTTTTATTTTTCTTTTCTTTTTTTTCTGCTTATTAGATTTTTTTTTTCTTTCCTATCCATTTTATTGTTGTATAGAATATATTTGTATTTTTTTTTATTACTATTTAATTATTATTTTTATTTATTTTATCTTAATATAGAATTTATACCACCATCCTTCATTTGTTCTTATGTAAATATATTTATTTTTTATAACTGCATATATAATATATATATATATATATAAGTTATAGTTTGAAGCATAGTAATATTGTATTTAATACCAAATCTTTTATGTAAACAAGAACAGAATGTATATAAGTAGGATTACTAAGAAGAATAAAGCAGTCTTGATTTTGTCTCTGAACGTGTTGTTTCTTTAACCTCATCCTTTTTTTTATCTGTTTTAACCCGCTGTCACTTAACTGGTGCCGAAACCCGGGACGAAGTACGGTCGGAGCTTAAACTTTCCGAAACCCGATTTTTGATTTATTTTTTTTTATTTTGGTTGCGTGATTGAGAAAGAGTGAAGATATGGCGAACAATGAAATACTGAGGCCACCAGTGTTAAATATACAAGCGAATGTTCCACCAATGCCGGAGAACCCACCAATGCCGGAGATCCCACCTCTACCGGAGACCACCTTGGCGGCAGCGCATGCGAACGCACTAGAGTGGTTGAAAATTAAAACAGCAACGTCACAGGACCTGAGGAAGGCGGTATCGGACCTGGAAAGATTCACCGGAGAAACAGGTGAGCTCAATCATTTTTTAAAAGGAGGAGATCGCTTAATAACGAGAATAGAAGCGAAGGCGTCGGAAAACCTGTTGGGCCGTGAAGACGCAGAGGCGTTGAAGGCAGCCCTAATATGCAGGATAAAAAGAAGTATCTTGAATCAGATACAGGCAGACGAAGAAACACCGTGGACGATAGTTAAAGAGAGGTTGAAGAAGGCGTTCGGAGGAGGCAGGTGGACTCCGGAAGAAGACATCTTCCAAATGTTCCGCGAAGTCAAACAGCCACGACAGTCGAGCGGGCAATATGCAGGGACACTCTTAGCCCGGTACAATAGGATTACAGAGAAAATGCGGGAGACATGGAGTGTGGAAGAAGTAGAGGCCAGGATGGCCTTTCTGTCGACGATACTTAAGGTGCAATTGGCCAAAGAAATAGGGAAGAAAGAAGGCCTACCTAGAGAGCGGACCTTCGTTGAATGCGCTCAAGAAATGGTAGATATGAGCGCGAGAGATGAGGAAGCCCGGATGGAAGTCGAAGAGACCGGGTGGAGCAGAATGGTATATAGACGACCCAGAACTGCACAGACCAACTGGAAGAAGAGAGATTTTGGAGATAGTGGAAGAGAGAGGGCTGCACTGGGGGAAAGAAGACCAGGACCATCAAGACCAAGGAACGGCGGTAGGAAAGAAGATCGGAAGTGCCACGGTTGTGGGAGAACAGGACACCTGGTAGCGCAATGCCCACGCACCAGATGTTTCGAGTGCGGAACCGAAGGGCACATCGCCAGGCAGTGCCCCTACATCTACAGGAGGAGAGAAACAGCACAGCCGGAACCAATGGAGGTAAACGCCCAAAGGGTTCGGAGGAGAAGTATCTCACGGAGACTCAGCGGATCATCAGCTGATTCAACTGGAACATCCGAGAATTCTGAATCAGAAGAGGAAGTAGACGATCCGGACAAGAAAAGCGGACAGAGGAGCGGGAGGAGCAGTTGGAGGCGAGTTGCGGGAGGAAGGAAGCACCGAGAGGATGTCTGAGGGGAGTGGCGGCAGAGAGGCGACCGCAGGTTGGTAAGTTACAACGTGAGAGGAAAGCACAGCGGTCTGCCTATAATCAAGGTGGAGGGCGGAGTGAGATGTCTGGTTGACACCGGGAGCTCCAACACAATCATGTGCCGGGAAGCGCTAGAAAAGCTGAATGGCGGAGAGAGGACACTCCAGATCCAGGTATGTTGCTGTAAATTAATCACCCTGGGTGGCCCATGTGAAGTAGAGGGGGAAGCAGAGATAGGGTTAGATAGATGGGGATGTAGGGGATCTAATTTAAGAGTACATATTGTAGGGGGTATGCCGCGAGACTACCAGGTCATTATAGGGTGTGATCTGTTAGGAAAGGTAGGCGCGAGGATTAAGAATAACAAGGGAAAATGGAACGTGAGGATAGGGGGAGAAAGGTTTAAATGTCAAAGCTTCATAAGGGACCAGAAGGCACGGGTAGGCGCGATAAATCGAGCGGAAGACTGGAGACAAACGTTGACAACTGAATACGGGGATGTCTTCTTCAGGGAGGGCGACATACTGGGAGCAACGGGAAAGACAGTGCATGAAATCCCGCTAAAACAAGAAAGAGTGACCTACGTCAAGGAAAGGAGATATCCTCAAGCGTTACGTCACCATATCCGGGGAGAGATAGAGAGCCTAAAGAAACAGGGAATAATTATAGATAGCACATCCCCCTATAACAGTCCGTTGTGGGCAGTGAGGAAAAAGAGCGCACCGGGCGAGGAAAAATACAGGGTAGTGATAGATTACCGAAAACTAAATGAGAACACTATCGATGAGAAATACCCGATTCCCCGATTCGAAGACATTTTAGACAGGCTGAGCGGGGCAACTATATTTAGTACATTGGATTTAAAGGCTGGGTACCACCAAATAAAAATGCATCCGACGGATCAACCCAAGACGGCATTCACGTTTGAAAGAGGTCACTACGAATTCACTAGGATGCCGTTCGGATTAAAAAACGCCCCCATTACGTTCCAGCGCCTCATGGATGAGTTCTTAAGGGGTATAGATGAAGCGGTGTGCCAGATCTATATGGATGATCTCTTAGTTTTTAGTAAAACCGAAAGCGAGCACATAGAACATTTGCAAAGCGTGTTTAATAGGATGCGACAATTCGGACTAAAATTATCCAAGGAGAAGTCACTATTGGGTCAGGGGCAAATCAATTTTTTAGGACACACCATTTCAAAAGAGGGAGTCAGACCTGATGCGAACAAAGTTGAGGCCATACGGAAGATAGCGGTGCCCCGGGACGTAAAAGGTATTAGGAGGTTATTGGGGACGCTGAACTACTACAGACGGTTCGTACCGGAAATGGCAGAATATTTAGTTCCCCTCAATAATCTACTGAAGAAAGGGCGGAAAATAGTTACGCCGGTGATAGAAGATAATATCCGGAAGTGTATGGAGAAGCTACAGATGGAGCCAGTACTCGCGTTCCCTGATTTCGAGAAGTTATTTACCATCACAACAGATGCGAGCGAGTACGCGCTGGGGGCGGTACTATCTCAAGATGGAAAAGGGGGGGAACGTCCCGTAGCATACGCCAGTAGGCGTCTTACGGAGACAGAAACCAGGTACAGCGCCCTCGAAAGAGAACTGTTGGGGATAGTGTGGGCCATCGACCACTTCAGACCCTACGTATTCGGGAGAAGATTCCGTGTACATACGGATCATAGGCCACTGCAATGGATTGGGAAGTTAAAAGAATCCTCCGCGAGGGTTACTCGGTGGAAAGAATTCCTAAGTCAGTACAACATGGACATCGTGTACAAACCGGGGAAAGAGAATGTGGTGGCGGATTGGCTGTCCCGAGCGTTAATGGTCAACGTGATAGAGGAAGAGGAAGGGGAAGCATCCAGGGACGTGAGGCAGTTTCTGCGAGAGTGGACACCGGAAGGGGAGGGTGAGCATGGCACGACGGACGACAGACAGGATCTTTCAGAAGATGAGAACCCAAGCGACGAGAGACCGACGGACATGGAAGAATTAGAAGAAATTGTCAACGACAAGCATCGACAAATAATCTGGAAAACCAGGACCTCAGGGTTGATGAAAATCGAATATACCCGGTATGGAAATAGTCGCATCACGATCATTTGGTCGCAGCCGGGAGCTAGGGACGACCAAATCTGCAGAGCTCTGAAAGATGCATCCAAACCTGGTAAAACCCATCATCTATATGTCGGGAATAACACGATTTGGGAAAAGATCAAACGAATATGGCGATCCGAGCGAATAGGGGTGGATAGGACGTTCGTTCGATGTAAATTTATGGTCGAGACGCTCAGAGATGTCGAACAGCAGAAAGAGGTGACGCTCGCCTATCATCAGGGTAAAACGAACCACCGCGGGGTGCACGAAACATTGCAGGCGTTGCGAAGAAGGTACTTTTGGTGGGGGATGAAAAAAAACGATTGACGAAACCATAAGGGGTTGCGAAGTCTGTCTCAGCACGAAATACGACAGACACCCACCAAGAGGAATACAAGAGGAGACACCCACCGCCAATACTCCGCTGAGCGATCTCCAGATTGACACTTTTACCTGGAGGGGTTATAAGTGGGTAACCATGATTGACCTCTTCAGCAAAATAGCGATGACATACCAGATTCAGGAAAGATCGTCAGAGGCAGTGTTAGAGGCCCTAAAATTGTGGTTCCAGTTCTACGGAGTTCCAGATCGGATCTCGTCCGATGGAGGGCGGGAGTTCGATAACGCCAGCATCAGAGCGGAGATGAAGCTGTTGGACGTGGTGTGGCATCTCAACACTCCCGGTCATCCCAAGAGCAGGGGAAGTATCGAAAGGCTACATAGCACATTAAGCGACCACCTGAGGGTGTACCAAACGGATAAGGGGCTAGAACCGGACGTGGCGATGGCAAAGGCTATTGTGGCATACAACCACTCTATCCACACAGTAACGGGTTTTTCCCCATTCGAGATACTTTTCGGGCTTCGCGGTCATCGGCGGGACTATCGGGGCACGACAGCGGACGAGGAGGAAGTGGTCAATAACACGATTGAGCGGAAGAAATTGTGGCTGAAAGTCCAGGAAAAGATAGAGAAAGAAAAGAGCAAGAGGGTCGCTCGGGACAATCTCAATCTTAGGGATATGATGGGGGAGGTGAAAATAGGGACGATAGTGTACAGGAGGCTAGGCACTAATAGGGGTAAAGAGTTACTGCGTTACGAGGGGCCATTCAGGGTGGTGGTAATTAGAGAGCACAATATTGTCACCATTGAGAGTGTTAAAAAACCCCTAAAGCGTAGAACAGTTCATATCGAACAATTAAAGCTACCAGCGATAGAAACACCTTTGTAAGCTGGAGGATCCTCCTCTCATTACATAAACTTTGTATATAACAAATTGTTCAACATTTTTTTTGTTGTTTTGTGTTTTGTTTCGTAGTATTATTATGATTTTACTTTGTGACCATAAGTGCGCGAGAGTGCGGTAAGTGTGCCACGAGAGGTTTCTTTTTGTTCTTTTAAGTTACAGATAGCTGTAAGTAGTTTTTGTTGTTGTTTTTGTATGTATACATATATATATTTCTTTTTATTTTTGTATTTATGACAAGACAAACGAGAATTGTTTTATAAATTTTTTTTTTGTGTGTGTATATGAGGAGTTTACGAAGAATGTCCGTAAACTGGTGGGGGGGAGTTATAGTCTGAAGCATAGTATTATTGTATTTAATACCAAATCTTTTATGTAAACAAGAACAGAATGTATATAAGTAGGATTACTAAGAAGAATAAAGCAGTCTTGATTTTGTCTCTGAACGTGTTGTTTCTTTAACCTCATCCTTTTTTTTATCTGTTTTAACCCGCTGTCACTTAACTTATATATATATATATATATATATATATATATATATATATATATATATATATATATATATATATATATATTTCTTTTTAATGTATATGTTTGATGTGTTTTTTTATTTCTTATCTAAGACGTCTTTTGGCCAGATATAATATTTATTATTTTATACATATTTGTTATTCTCAAGGGACTTTGTCCTAGAATAAAGTCCTTTTTCTATTTCTATTTCTATGTATGTATTATTTAAAAAATAAAACAATAATCTGTGACATTTTGTTAACTTGTACATCTGCAAGTCATAAGGGTGTACTGATTCTTTATGAATAGTTTTACCAGGATGTGATATTAGTCAACAATACACTAAACCGTCACCGCCCTCCTTCTCTTCGCCCTTAACTTATTGAAGAGCCAGGTGAATACTTTTTTGAGACTGGGCGTGTTCCTACAAGAGAATTGATCAACTTTTGGTAGAACAGAAAATAGATTGCCATTTACTGTCCCTCCAACTGTACAATTAGACTAAAAATTACTGTCCGTGTCCTATAAATAAGCATAGAGCACATGGCATTTATTTTTAAACGTTTCCCTCCATTGTTTAGACGAACACAGTGGGCCTAGTAGCATGTTTCAACATCTGATCTGCTTTCTTTAAATCATTCCGAGTTTTAGGCCTTTTATTCATACATACATGCTTCATCAATATTATCTAAAAATTATTTTTATGTATAATCTCGTGAGCCTTGTTATTATCAAAAAAATAATGGCAATTAAAAATGTTTAAATTTGGAAGGATTCATCAGATTCTGTATTCAATGAAAGTCTATTGATTAATTTAATAGTCATACTATGATCAATATTTCGTTTAAACTAATTGAAAGAAATAGTTAAAATTTTAATGCGAAATTAAAAGTCTAAAACGTATCTAGTTAGTTTGGTAAAGATGAAGTTATGCTAATTTGTTGCAAGTGATTTTATAGTATCAAAATGAGTAAGAAATTTGGTTATTGGTGTTTTATGATTAATCTATCGTCCATTTCATCATTATGTAATCCAAAATGTTTTCTTGCTTCCCTCATTATGTAAAAGCGACATTTTTTTCCATCCGTTTTATCGTAACTGTACAGAAAGTTTGATAACAAGGGTCAAGGGCCTCTTTACTTGAACCAAGGCCATGCCTAGCAGCTATAATAGTCTCGCTCAAGCGATACTCGTAGGGATCTATGCTCTATGATCTATGCTTATGTCTGTCTCTATCACCAAAATTTAAATTCAATAAATTTATTCAATACTTGTCGCTCCTTGACTCGGATAGTGCTACTACTCAAAATTTGAAATAGTTGGAAAATCATATTTAAAGTTATTTTTTCTTAACCTTTTTGTATACATACTTACTAAAACACACTGAATATTCGTTATACCGGTTCGTAGGGTATTACCAATATTTAGTATGTTTTAATAAGGAGGCATACAAAATTTTAGAAAAAACTTTAAATATGATTTTCCAACAATTACAAATTTTGTGTTCTAACACTATCCACGTAAGTGAGCGATATTATATTTAGTTTTAATAAAAAAATTAATCGATATATTATATCTTACAATTAATTACCGTGCAAACATTAATTTAAAATATCTGTCCACTCACACGATCTTCCTACCGATTTCATAAAAAATGCCACAGTAAATTTGTCGTTTAAAAAAGTATTTTTTAATATTTTATTTTGCAACAGTAGCCTTTTCTAAAGAAACTGGGATACAACCACGCGATTCAGCGTTGACTAACTACATATCTTAACATACAAGAGCAAAAACTAAAGAAGACAAATCGAATAATTTTTACTTCCTTGTACGCAGTAAAGGAAGTATTATAATCGCGAAAATTTTCGGTTTTCAGATTTCAACTATCCATTTTGACCATCTCTGAATCCATTTTGACTAGTTTTGTCGTGACGTCTGTGCGTACGTTCGGACTTTCGTTCGTATGTATCTCGCATAACTCAAAAACGGTTAGCCGTAGGTAGTTAAAATTCTGTATTTAGGATTATTGTATAACCTAGTTGTGAACCTCCCTTTTTGGCCACTTCATGATTACCAGAAGTGTTACTTTACTTGAAGGTCATTATTGATTTTCATCAAAAATTATATTAAAATATAATGAAAACTTCTCAAAATTGGTATTTAAGACTTGCATACTAATATAAATAACATAATAAATTTTGAACAAACTTGGCAAACCGGAAGTTATACTTTACTTGAAGGTCATATTAGACTCATAAAAAAAATATATTAAAATATAATGTAAAACATCTCAAATTTGGTAAATTATACTTTTATATCAATATAAGTAATATAATAGATTTTGGTTGAAATTGAAGATCCGAAAGGGGTAATTTACTTTAAGGTCATAAGAAACTTTCATCAAAAGGTCTATCGAAATTTATTACAGAGATCATGTGGTTCGGTAATAAAGGTTATAAACGCGATGTTTTTTCCACTCTAACTAAACAATTTCATTACTTGTTTCAAATGTTAAAATTGAGTGTAAAATACTTTTTTTCCTCCCCATTTGTGAACTGAACAAGTCTGCAGTAGTAGAGTAAGACATAAATTAAGCGGTTTCGTCCGCTTAAAATGTTGAAACCGTCGATTTCCAGTGGTTTAAATAGTGAGATAGACAGTTCTAATGTTGTCAAGGAACACGAAGAAACCTCTTGGGAACTTGTTACCAAAGAAAGAAAACGATATATAATAACGGAATAAGACCTCAGTTAACAAGAGCTTGTGTTTATTTTTTTTTTCTTCACGGGGCGCAGGATGAACATGCGCCTACTTCTTCATTGGACCTCTTATTAAGCCATTGCCTGGCCTCTTCTTTCTCGCTCCTGTGCTCTGAGCTGCCTGCCGATACGCGCTGCATAGTTTGCAACAGCGCTCCAGCCTGAACATCATTAGAGCGACTAAGTATTCCGGAACTGACTGTTGTCCAGGGTTCCTATCTAACTCTTCCTTTTTTTTTAGCAAAGCATGGGCAACAGAAGAACGCATGCTCCACTGTTTCATCCACTCTGGCGCAAGTAGGGCACGATGATTGGTCCTTCAGCTTGAAGCGGCCTAAGTAGGCCCTGAAGCAACCAATCCCAGTAAGCATCTGGGATAGATAACAATCAAGCTCTCCATGTTTCCGTGATATCCACGCTACAATATCAGGAATCAGGCGGAGGGTCCATCTTCCTGAGGATGAGGCATTCCAGCGTCTCTGCCATCTTTCAAGAGTATTATTTCTCTCTTGTTCCGCTACTATAGCCCATTGAGCATCCAAATTTTCTCGTCTTCGTCGGAATATCCGGTTCCTTTCCTCTGCCAGAAGGTCAATCGGAGGCATATTGGCGATAACACACACTGTGTCATAAGATACAGTGCGCTTCCTCCAGCTTGAAGCGGGCTAAGTAGGCCCTGAAGCAACCAATTCCAATAAGCATCTGGGTTAGATAATAATCAAGCTCTCCATGTTTCCGTGATATCCACGCTGCAATGTCAGGAATCAGGCGGTGGGTCCATCTTCCTGAGAATGAGGCATTCCAGGGTCTCTGCCATCTTTCAAGAGTATTATTTCTCTCTTGTTCCGCTAATATAGCCCATTGAGCATCCAAATCTTCTCGTCTTCGTCGGAATATCCGATTCCGTTCCTCTTCCAGAAGGTCAATCGGAGGCATATTGGCGATAACACACACTGCGTCATAGGATACAGTGCGAAACGCTCGAGCGGTTTGCAGAGCGCTCCTTCGATAAACACAGATAGCCTTGCGGGCATATGAACTCACTAGAATGGCTTCCTTCCAGATCGGCGCTGCATGCACAAGTGTAGAACTGGCCACAGTAGCCAGAAGCCTTCTACTTTCATTAGGTCCCCCGATATTTGGCATAATCCGAGCCAGTGCATTAGTCACTCGGGCTGCTTTACTGCTAAATATGTGCAGATGTTCATAAAAACGAAGTCTGGCGTCGATCTGCACCCCAATATATCTAATTGATGGCTTGGAGTGGATGTCATAATCCCCAAAGGTTAGAGTGATGGTCTCCCTTACTTTCCTGCTGGTGATAAGAACTGCCTCGGTCTTATGATCAGCAAGCTGGAGGCCAACCGGTGAAAGCCACTGGCGAATGGCAGCGACGGCCCTATTCGTATTATAAGTGATTTCCTCCAGGAGCTTTCCTCGGACCATGATTGCCAGATCATCGGCAAAGCCGAGCGTAGTCGTTTCTTCCGGCATAGGGAGCCTGAGCACCGCGTCATACATCACATTCCAGAGCAAGGGCCCTAAAACGGAACCAATGGGTACGCCACCCGCGATCTTGTAGGTTTTCAACCCAGCTTGCGTATCATACCTTAAGATTCTATCCGTGAAGTAACTCTCAATAATCCTCACGAGATATTGTGGGACTTCCATCTTTTGCAGTTCTTCCATGATGCAATCCCACCGAGCTGAATTAAAAGCATTCCGTACGTACAATGTTATAATGGAGCAGTACTCCTTGTCACCCCTTCTCCATCTCTTTCCTGCGATTGCCTCTCTAGCAGCTGCAATCACCAAATCGACCGCATCGATTGTTGACCTACCCTTTCGAAAACCATACTGGTCTTCCATATCCTTTGGCAGGAGTACAAGACGTTGGATAGGAAAGATCCCTTCACGGAGACAAGAGTTGTATATATCCAGGAAGAATTCTGGTCTTAACTTAATAGCCACTTTCAATGCAACATTTGGGACATTATCCGGTACCGGAGCTTTGTAGTCCTTTATTCTTTTGCAGGCAAAGTCCAATTCTTCTTGAGTGATTTCTGGCACGTGTTCCAGATCCAGACCCTGAACTTTGTCAAAGAATATTTCCAACCGTCTTGGAAATAACTCGGCTACTATTTTCTCTAAAAATTCAGGAGAGCTCGGAGGCGACAGTCTTGTGCCTTTCAGTTTAGCAATGACTGTTTTGTATGGCCTTCCTCATGTATCTTCGTTGATATCTTCGCACAACTTCTTCCAGGTGTTCCGTTTACTCTCCTTTATTGCCTTGAAAAGGTTCTTTTTAGCTTCCTTATGCTCCAGTCTCCGAGCGTCGTAAGTCAGACGACCTCTCGCTCGCTAGGCTAATCTTCTGGTACGAAGACATGTTAATCATAGAACAGCTATCTCCTCACTCCAACAGTATACTGTCATTTGCCAATTTCTCCTAGATGTACTCGTCATTGACGCATCACAGGCATCGGTAATAAACTGCATCAGTTGAGTAACCCTCTCTTCAACTGACCCCAATAAGTCAAGTCTTCCCTCCATCATGGTAGCAAAGGAATCTCTGTCGAAGGATCGGTAGTTCCACCCTGCTGGCTGCGGTTTATCCTTTTTTCTTACAGGACCTGGGGCAAAAACTTCAAAGCAGATAGCCTAATGATCACTATGAGTATAGTGATCACTGGCATGCCAATCGTTGTCGCTACTGGCAAGGATTGGGCTTGCACAAGTCAGATCGACTATCGATGTACAACCATTTTTTGAGAGCGTCGGGGCTGCGCCAGTGTTAAGGAGAACAATATCGAGCGCAGCGAATGTATCAAGAAGACATTCTCCCCTTCTGTTGGTCTCCCTGTTCCCCCATGAATTAGCCCATGCATTAAAATCTCCTACGATGATGAGGGGATAATAACCTCGCAATTCCTGCATAATATTGTCCAGCAATTCCTTAAATTCTTCATGAGATGCGCTTGGTGATACGTAGACACTACAAATGTAGATGTATCCAACGTTGACCCAAACAAATCCTTTTCTCTGAGTTGGTTGAACTTGTCCACTTGTTGAAGTGGTCTTTTCTGACCCAAATAGCAGCTTGTCCAGAATTGTTTTTCATCCAGCAACCGGACCCATCAACATCTCTATACTGCTCGCATAGCACAGCAATGTCAATGTACTTTTCACTGATTGTTTTCCAGCATAGGTCCTGTGCAGCATCGCATTGGTTAAGGTTCAGCTGTAAAAACCTCATTTCCCGCGATTAGTCGCTGCTTCCACAGCTCGCTGGTAAACTGGGCAACTAAAGCTACCGGTTGCGTGCTTGCTTACGTCTTACGTGATTTCTCCCTTCAACGCATATAAGGGCAACGTATTTCGGCAGTACATCCTTTTGGTACATGACCTTCTTCACCATATCGCAGACAGAGCTTTGTTCTGTCGGATCCTTTGTAATACCTCGCCGTGTGACCATAGGCGAAGAATCGGAAGTATCTCTGGGAGGAAATTTTTTCCCTTACCGGGCTACTTATCCAGCCAACCCGAATGCTACCCATTTCCATAGCTTTTCTCCCCAGGTCAGTAGGCAGTACCACCACTGCTGTCTGTGTACCACCGTAAGCCTTACGAAGGGATTTCACAACGGAAATATCAATGTTTTCTGCACCACCTATTTGACTTCGAAGCGCTTTGTGCACTTCTTCAGCCACGGTCAATTCATCAAGATCCTTCAACTCAATAACGACAAAATCTCTCTTGCATGTGACCTCCGCTTTGCCCACTATTTTCTCAGCTATCGCAGTACGGATTAGTTCCGTTTTGTCTTTCGCTTTCCGATCCAACACCAGAAGGAGACGCCCGGAATCCACTTACGTATTTCATGTACGTTTCCGCTATATCCTGAAAATCAGAATCGTTTTTCATCGTCCGCGTGCGACGAGCCCTCCTTTGCCGTGACTATCAACGCATCTGGGCGAGCAGATCTTGTTCGTATTTTGTGCTCTAAGGCTTTCTTTTTTCTTTTCTTCTTCACCTTCACCATCTGTCATTGTTCATCCTTTTGATTTATTTGAGCACGATGGTACTTCTTCCTGCATATCAGGTGTATTTGGTATCATATTCTTCATCTTCTTTTTCTTCTTTTGTGTGTGTGTGTCTGTGTGTGTGTGTGTGTGTGTGTCTGTGTGTGTGTGTGTGTGTGTGTGTGTGTGTGTGTGTGTGTGTGTGTGTGTGTGTGTGTGTGTGTGTGTGTGTGTGTGTGTGTGTGTGTGTGTGTGTGTGTGTGTGTGTGTGTGTGTGTGTGTGTGTGTGAAAACAGAAATATTTATTTGAACATTTCAATAAACGACTTTTGGCAAATAGTATTTTATCTTTGTTTTGGTAATGGAATATTGTAAAGTCTTAGTGGAGGGCATTCTGAGTGAGTAAAATGTTGTACAGTTAAAAAAAGAAAAAGAAAAGGGGCAAGTTTCATTCAAATCGTTTGAGCCATTTTGTCCTTATAGACTATAAAAAAACTCATTTTTTAGGGTATTTCGCGCAGAGTAATCGCTTTGGTACACAGGCATCGGTGACCAAAATTCTACAAAACAAAGGAGGAATGGAATCGGTCCATCCGTTCGCCGGTTAATCGTTGCACAGACATGCAGACTGACAGGCAGGCGGACCAATGGCCGAAATGCGTTTTTGGACCTGATAATACTTTCCTTGTCTAGTATACCTCTGGTTGCGGTAAGAAAGTAAAAATAAATTATAAATTTTAAGCTAAATTTAGAATTCTCTTCCAACAGCCTCTCAAGTCTGATAGCCATGCTTACAATCTAAGTTTCTGACAATAGATATTGTTCTCAGATACAAATAAAAGTTCAAATCAGATCCAACGGTATCAGCTGATCACCCAATACGGATTTGACAGCTTTTTATAAACTTTATTGAGCATGAATAGAATTAAAATTATTGTGAAATAAATACATATAATAAATAAAGGCTATTCAAATATAATCTTAGGCTTCGTTTTTAAATTTTAAATCTATAATACATTCATTTCATTTTCATGTTTTAATTTAATAAATAAATCATGATTTTTCAATTTCCAACAAATGTTTTCAAATAAGATGTTTAAAATAATTATAATTATTTATTTTGCGCGTACAATTCAATAAGTATTAAATATTATCTTGTTTTTATAAAAATTTTCATGAATTTTTTAGTTTGTTTTTCACAACATTACTACAAGGATAAAAAAATTAAGAAATACCTCCAAATGTTGTATTTTTATTTTTGATTTAGTGAATTAAATAGGACCCAAACGTCACATCACTTTGTTATATAATTTATTAAATTTAAAAAAATTTAAATTATAAGATTAATAAAAATCTCGGGATTGTAGTGGTTCTTTATGTTTTTATTGTATTTTGGTCTAACGCCAAAATATATTTTCACAATTGTTTATATTATTTTCAAAGGCAATTTCGAACAAACCCATTGAATTACGAGAATACGAAATATTGAAAAACTATGTGTGGAACCAAAAAGAGGTCAAACAGCAAGAATTGAATGGTCTAGTTTTTTTTTAGTCAAATTTATGAACTATATCTAAGATTTTAGTTAGAATTAAAGATATATGTTCACAATTACCCCTCCTGACCCTACTTAAAATATAAAAAAAATTCGCTCAGTCAAATCAAGAGAGACTACAAGGACACGCGAATGCTGAGGCTATTTCCTCAGCCATTAAAAGGCCATCAAAATTGCTGAGGTCATCTCCTCCTCAACTTTATTGCCGTAGCAGATAGATTAAAACGAAGGAAAGCCCATTAGCTTGCTAAAAGTGATAGCGAAATAGTGACAGTTGGAGGCCAAATTGTGAGAAAATTAAAGCAATATCATGCACCAATATGTATTTGTTTTATGTAATATTAGTATTATTAAAACTAAATTGCTGATAAGCTCATTATGAGCTTGATTTTAATCTTGATAAATAAAAAAGTCATGAAAGATTACTTCTTATAAATATCATCATTAGAGCTCGGATTTCGTGCAGTAAAAAAAATGTAAAACGTGCAATAAGCATGCCAAAACGTGCAAAAATGTGCAACGAAAAATAAAATTCTGCCAATTACGTCGTTTATGCTTAAAAAAGTCCACATATTTTATTTTTTTTCATAAATTACTATTTTTATTAATAAATTAGGTAGGCTGGAGCATTGTTATGTAAAATGTGAAAACCTCACGAGTTCTTATTAGTGTATTTTTTGCTACTTCACGCACAATGAAGACGCATTTTCTGCCTGAGTGTTTTTTATTGCCAACTGACACATTTTTTTAATAACGTATCGCAAGGTCAAGTGAGACAACCCCAAATTTCTGTCGACATATCGATAACCCAATCAATGCTTGTCGAAAAAGTTGAACCATTCATCATTGCCAGTTGAACTTAACTGTTTAGATTTGCGATCCATTTTCGTATATTGTGTTTCAATTCTGATAATTTTTCCAATTTAGGGTTTTTATTTGAATAAGATGTAATTAATTAGATGAAAAACATGAGCAGATGACCAAATAGTTAATATCAGGATTTTTAATTCTTTTCACTCGTAAAAATTTATGCGGGATGTTGTTTTTTATCATATCCACTTCAATAAATTATTGAACATATTTTTGTCCGAAAACTGTGTTGCATCATTATTTTGCCAACTATAGACTGAGTGTCGCACTGTAGAACGGGCTCGGTAAACCTCTAGGATTCGATCCTCTTTACCGCTTTATGCAGTGTGAGGAGGAAATCTATACAGCCTTTTCCATCCATCCTTGTTGGTCCTCCACCAGCTGTCCCCTCAAATCATTTTTTGCTATATGGTAGGTATACATTCGTATTGAACAATATCATCTTATCGAAACTTTACATATCGAATACTGACATTTTTCCACGAATATAATATTATTATCGATCTTTATAAGAAATGCCGATATTTACCTTCCGATGTCCCATCCTAAACACACAACGATTGGTGCTCGGTGGCAGACAGGTTACGACAAGAAGTGATTTTAAACCCTGGCTATATTTTTTAATAAGTTATTTTATTGTTATTCTATTATTATAACTTTTTATTAATCTATTTTATTTGTTTCTAAATCGGTGAGGTAGAAGTTTGTTTTGTACCATAATTAGTAAAACTTCATTTGATATTAATATCGATATTTTGTATGTAATTTTCCGTACCAAAGTTAACCTACCGGGCTTCAGGTGGGAACTTTGTAAATGAACGAGAGCTATTTAAATAAACCATCGTAATTAAAAGTTTTCAAGAAAACAATACGTCATTTGTGAATTGTTTTGAAAAATTCTCACAATTAATATTAAACAGGGTCTTAATGTAACATAATTATTTCAGATTCTTTACATATAAAACTTCATTGTTGTCATTTAATTGAAAGAATTTGATTCTCATGTACAGTTCCCATCATGGGAAAACGTGATTCAATTCGATGTTAATACGAATTGTAAAATATTTAAAAAAAAAATGTTCAGTTACTTCATAGCCTTCATTAATCAAATGAGGCCTCCCATCAATAATCTCAAAAGAAGACTTATCACCTCGAAGATTAAGTGTTCTACTCATTTTTGTTCTCATCGTTATTAATTAGATTTAAGATTTTTTCCGTCAGTACTTTTTAGGGCAGGTATGACTCTAAGTCTATAAATGCAAGTTATATATACAGTCTGTATCTCAGAAACGACAGTCCCTACGAATCTGAAATTTTTAATGGCGATTTACCTAATGCTCTAGACGTGCAATAAGGCTGGGCTTGAAAAAAATTGGTAATCTAAGTGGTTAAAAAAAATTATTTTTTAAAGCCTAAAAAAAAATTAATTTTTCGATTAACTCAAACACTATACATCTCCTGGAAAACTATAGGTGCTCATTTGAAAGATAATTAAATTCTATACAAAATAAAAACAAAATCATCTAACCTGGGGCAGTATTAGCTAAAGTACTAGATAAATAAAAACAATATATAAAAGCATTTTATCCCTGTTTTCAGCTCAGTTTTCCATAGAAACCAGTTCAATTTTTATTTATTTATTTATTTTTTTTAAATTGAAAACCACAGAGTTCACATACATACACAGATGGTCATTTAAAAGGAAGGTAAATGAATCATCAGTATAATAGAAATATACCTCTTATTCAGTGACAGATTTAAAGTAGTAATCACTGTATCTCAAAAACGACAATGCCTAAAATGCTGAAATTTTTATTGGTGACTCCTCTTATTTTGTAAAAGTCAGCTCGAGCTTTTTCTGCAGTACCTTTAATCTCTTTGATCGATATACGGCTAACTTATCCACTGTTGAAAATAATTAATGTACTATTTATTAATAACAAATAAGAAAGTCGTTTTGTAACAATGACTTTAAGTGAAAAAGATCCAAAGTTCCTTTGTAGAACATGTACAAACATAAACAAATTACAACTTCACATATTCAAGAATATCTACATTTGGGACTAGCTTCGTTCGAAAAAAATTATGGTTAATATATCTACATGCATATATATTGTACATACATACAAAAAGATATCTCTTATCGGTTTCAATTTGCATACAGGAACCAGAACCGGTACGATCATCCTCCCTCTTTTTGTCTTTTCACTTAGAGTCACCTTTTAACTTATCTATTCTTCAACAGTGTTTCAGGCCCATTTGTTTTTTTGTTAGTGTAATATCTCTTATCTTCGTTCCACTTTCGTTTACAAATGAAATTCTTCGAGGTAAAAAGTTTCCTGGAAGGTTCCTTTTTACTTCCTTGTACGAAGTAAAGGAAGTATTGTATTCTCGAAAATTTTCGGTTTTCAGATTTCAACGGAAATATCCATTTTGACTAGTTTCGTCGTGGCGTCTGTACGTACGTTCGTTCGTATTTCGCATAACTCAAAAACGGTTAGCCGTATAAAGTTGAAATTTTGTATTTAGGATTGTTGTAAAATCTAGTTGTGAACCTCCCTTTTTGGTCACAATTGATTTTTATCAAAAATTATATTAAAATACTATGCAAAACTTCTCAAATTTAGTATTTATAACTTATATATTGATTTAAATAACATACTAGATTTTGGTCTAAATTGGAAAACCGGAAGTGGTACTTTACTTGAAGGTCATATTAGACTTTCGTCAAAAAATATATTAAAATATAATGTAAAACATCTCAAATTTGGTAAATAGGACTTTTATATCGATATAAATGTATTTACTAGATTTTGGTTAAGATTCGTGAGCGGAAAAGGGTACTTTACTTGAAGGTCATTATAAGCTCACATCAAAAATTATATTTAAATTAAAAGAGAAATCATATGTTTCGGTAATAAAGGTTACAAACGCAATTTGGTTTCCAATCCAATTTAACATTTTTATTACTTGTTTTAAGTGTTAAAATTGAGTCTAAAATACTAGTTTTACTCCCCATTTGTGAGATTAACAAGTCTTCATTATGAGAATAAGATAATAGTTAAGTGGGTTTTTCCGCTTAAAATGTCGAAACTGTCCATTTCTAATGCTTTATCCCATGATATTGACAGTTTTATTGTTGTCATGGAACATGAAGAAATATCTTGGAAACTAGAGTTACCTACTGAAGGAAAACGACATATAATAAAGGAACGAGACCTCCAGTGACAAGAGTGTGTCAATAGATGGATGACGGGACGCCGAGTGTCGTTTTTACTGCAATCTTCGGAAACAAGTAACCAAATTCAGGATCACTTTTTGAGCCACCGATTTATAGTTTAATAGGCATACAAGGAAGTCATGTGTTGCCCACATCAGATATTTTCGTGATTGTTGTTAAATATCTCGTGCTGTTTTTGTTTTATTTAAATATAGTTTACTTTATATCTATAATCTACCTTTTATTCAGAAAACATAAATAGACTTTTTAGTGAATATAACATTAACAGTACGCGGTGCCGGATTAACAATATAGAATACTGCCTATTGGCCATGAGCTTCCTAGGGGCCCCTTGGGCCGATAGAAAGACAATTTAAAGTAGTTTTAATTTGCTTTACAAAGATTTTAGGTTAATTTTTAAACTAAGAATTTCACAAAATAAGCTTATATGGTACATATTTATTTTCTCCCTAAAATAAAACTCAATTGCACTGACGCTATCTTCCTCAGCATTACCCGGTAATGTTTCCAGGGGCAGATTAAGTGGTAAGCGGCCCCGACGTCTTAAAAAAATATCTGAAGTTAAAGATTTTGGAACTGTAAAAAAATGTATAAAATAATCGAACAAATCTATAAACAAAATGTTAAGATAATTTTTTGGAAGGGATACTCGGAATTAAGCGGCCACTGAGTCTCCACTTGTCTTGATCCAACTCTAAATGTTTTAATATAATTCAGAACACATTCCGTATTAATAAGCGTGATCCTAATCTTTTTGGATCTAAAAAATACAAAGGTGTCCCTCTCCTTGTTCAATTGTCCAAAAAATCACTTTTCACATTCACAGTTTATAGCACATAGCTCGGTAATTTAACAAGACAGGAAAAATGTAAAGTGTTTTGGAATCAGTATACCATGGCCTTTGTAGCTTACTACCAATTGTATCAAGGTAAATACCCTTATGTGAAGGCTTACGGTATAGTGCAAAGTTCTATTTTCTGGAAAAGTATGCACTGGGAATCCTAACCTGAGTACATGCACATTAGAATCAATGTGATCTTGGCCCACCACCACCCAACAACTAGACATGACACTACCAAAGTATACCATTCCTTATAAAAAGGAGCTAAAATATTAATCAGTTTGAGGAAACCCTAGTTTTAAACAGTCTAGTATGGCTCAGTGTCCCTGCAGGTGAAATATAAAATCTTATAATTTAACTTTCTTCATCCATGGCCATTCTCTTGAATGAAATGATACTTGGAAGAATACTTCTCATGTGAGAAGCTTTAGAGGAAGGAAATGTTAGCTTCACAAGTAGATGGAAGTGTAGAAATATCTTATCTTAATATATTTATCTTAGTGTTGTTGTGTGTAGATTTTAGTGTTGAAAGAATAATTTGAGCATTGAGCCATACAGGTTTATTGTGTTTCCCGAATTCAGAAAGATTTTAAAATAATAATTTGATAAAATATTTTATATTTCGTTAAAATTGACTACAGATCATTAAAAATTACAGTTCATATGATTTTTTATTTCAGTGAATAAAAAACATCATAGACACAAGAATTAAAATTAATTGAAGCAAACAAAAGTAGCTTTACTTAAAAAACACACTGAAGGAACATTAAAAAATTAAGATAGAACTTACAATTAAACTTTATTACAAGAATTTGACTAATGTGGTTTTAACAAATTGATTTATAATCAAACAACATAGCCAGCATACATAAAAACGATATCAATAAAAATTTACAAAAAAAAAAAAAAAGGTACGTAATAAAGAAAATTTTATTTATAGCAACAACGAGGCGATACAAAAACAAATTGGGAAATACTAATCTAGTACATTCTCACTCCTCATAAAAGTCTTTATCTCAGTAACACTACAAATTTACGAAGGACTGCTGTCCAAGAGAAATCTTTGGAAATTTATTTTGTTAATTTTTACATTTCCAATTTCGCAAGGATATCAGTTTCCCTGAACAAATGGTATTCTTTATTTTCCTCAATGTCCACTTTAGTTCCACCGTATTCAGGCAAAAGAACATTATCACCAACAGATACTTGTGGTGGAACTAATTCTCCATTCTAAAAAAACAACCATAATGATTAATACAAATAAGCAGTGTTATAAAAGCAATAAATTATTAATTAAATTTTACAAAAAAAAAAAAAGATAATAATTTAACCAACAAGAAGAACAATTACCTGGTTCCTAGCTCCTGGACCAACAGCAACAACGGTCCCATGAAGAACTTTACCTTGGGATTTTTCAGGGATAACAATACCACCTTTGGTTTTAGTTACAGCCTCTGCCCGTAAAACTAGAACCCTATCAAACATGGGCATCAGTTTCTTGATTGCAGCTGCAGCCTTAGCCTGTAAAAATTTAACCCTTAATGATTATATAATATCTAAGGGAAAATGATGCCTCGGTTAACAAGTTTAAAAACTTTTTTAGTTTTAAACTTGTTAACCTAGGCATCATCTTAATTAATTCATTCATTAATTTTTAGTTCATGAAATATTTTAATGTTATAGTACAGTGCATTTAGGTTTATAAATAATTACAATGGATTTTGATTTGATTATTTATTTTTATTGGGTTTCTAATAATCAGAAGTTCATTTTATTCAATATATTTGTATAACCTAAGCAAAAATTGAATTATTTTTCAATACAAAAAAAAAAAAAAAAAAAAAAAAAAAAAAAAAAAAAAAGAGGAAACTTTTAATGGGTAAACCTACTACTTCTTGATGTAAAAAACTGAATAAAAAAAATAAAATTTAAATTCATCCATTGTAATTATGCAATGGACTATTATTAATGCCATTAAAGTGATCTGAAATTACTTACTCACTTATTTTTAACAAACTAAGAAGTAATCTAACAGCAAAAAATTACAAATTTACCTAATAAATAAATTTCAATTTTAAACACTTTCAAAAAATGTTCCTCCCTGAACATAGTAGAGACATGCACCATATCTACAATGAAAAGTATGTATAAACTTAGTAATCTTACATCACGAAAAGTAGCGAGCACTTCTAGATTTCAAACATAACGTTACATCATAAACTTTTTTATTTTTGATTATTCTGTAGATTCCACATAGTATATATAATATTTTAGCACCACCATTACACCAGCTAGTATAATTTTCTTAGATCAGTAACATAGAAGTTTTAGTTTTACATATGCTTGTATAGTTAGTTATCTTATTGGTGGGGAAACTGGTCTAGCAAATTGGGCAATTGATCTTTTTTGCCAATTCCAGACATCTAACTTTAGCTTACCACCTAGTATTAATCAGAGTAGGAGGCAGGTAAGCCATGATTCATTCCACAGGACCACCACAAGAATAATTATTAATTGACTCTTCACAAGTGAATTCAACATGAGGTGAAGAGAGAGAGAGGTAATAATTTTTTTTTAATTTCATGCTTGATTCATCTGAAAATTAGTAAATTTTCATAGTTGAATAGCCTTAAGAACATCAGCTACCCTAAATCGGCTGCAATCAAATTTTATAGGTCAACTAATTTGTCACTTTCAGATTTTCCTCAGTAACAAGCTCTCAGTGCATTAGAGGAAAAAATTTGGCATAGCAAATTTTAAAGAACGTTAAATTTCATGTAAGTTTTAGATTAAGTATTTTTTAAACAGCTAATATGATACAGGGATGAAAAAATCTGCAAAATGTCAAAAAACGTAAAAAGTTAGATATTCTGTAGTTTTGTCTTAATAAATATTTTTAATCAATCTTGTAGCGGATTAGTAACTTGCTTCCAGTGCATTTTGGTTAAATCTTTGTCATAACAAATTTTAAAGATTATATATATATATATATATATATATATATATATATATATATATATATATTTTTTCAAATTCAGAACAGCTGCTGAGATGTGAGACAGACTGTAAACATCTGAAAAATGCCAAGAAAACACAAAAAGTTGGATATTCTGAGATTTCGCCTTAATAACTGTTTTTTAATTACTAGTAGTTAATTTCAAGAAAATTTTTGATGGTCTAGCCTGAAAGTACCATCATAATAGACTGGAAATATGAATGTCTACCACCCTAGATTGGTTGTTATCAAATTTTATACGTCAACGAATTCGTCTTTTGTCACTTTTTCAGATTTTCCTCAGTAACTCTGTCCTAGTGCATTTAAGGTAAATAAAACTTTGACATACCAAATTTTATAGAATGTTTAATTACCTGTAAGTTTTAAATTTCTACAGAATAGTCTGAATAATCTACAGATATTCTGTAGTTTCGTCTTAGTAACTATTTGTTCAGTGCAAAATGTATAATAATCAATCTTGTAAAGGATAAAATTTCCTATAAGATTATTAAAGAAAAACCTCTGAATATTCAACTTTTTACCTTTTCTTGTTATTTTGCAAATATTTATGATCCCGCATCAGAGGCAGCTGTTCCAAATTTGAAAAAATATAACACATAAAACTTGTAGGAAATTTAACATTCTTTAAAATTTGTCATATCAAAGATTTAGCTAAAATGAACTGGAAGAGAGTTACTGGAGAAAATCTGAGAAAAGTCCACTTTCTCTAAAATTATTTCAAGACATCTCTTGAGAGTAATTACAAATCTTTTGTGTGAATCTTGTAGGAAATTTTATCCTTTACAAGATTGATTATTATACATTTTGCACTGAAAAAATAGTTATTAAGACGAAACTAAAGAATATCTAACTCTTGCAGAAATATAAAACTTACAGGTAATTTAACATTCTATAAAATTTGCTATGCCAAAGTTTTACCTTAAATGCACTAGGAGAGTTACTGAAGAAAATCTGAAAAAGTGACAAATGATGAATTCGTTGACGTATAAAATTTGATAACTGATCTAGGGTGGTAGACATTCATATTTCCAGTCTATTATGATGGTACTTTCAGGCTACATCAAAAAGTTTTCTTGAAATCACACATTTTTTGGCCACCACACTAATAACCATGGTAAACCTCACTAATAATCAACACAGTTTAACAAACCACCTAAAAATAAAGAGTTAGGTACACCACACAAACAATTAACAAATTATTTTTCAAATTTGTAATGAATTAGGAAACTAAACTTAGTTTTATCCATAGTTAAATAAGCAATGCTAACTTAATAATGAGAAAAAAAAAATTAATTTAATAAAAATCCCGACTAAGGAAAACTTTTATATCTTGCTATCCTATTTATCCTAAGAGACGTAATGCACTAGCCTGCATATCTACTTAAGCGCATTGGTGGGTTATTAGTGAAGTTGACGCCCATAAATATTGAAACTAAATGTTGTAGTTGAGTGGTGGATAAGGGACCTCAACGAAAAGTGGAAAACCTAAAAAATCGTTAGATACAAACTAACGATCATACTAAACACATTACCATTATGTCGGCTTTGCCGTAGTTGGGTAAGAATAATTTAGAAAACCTTTTCATTTTCATTCGTCAAGTTATGAGTATTTAGTACATAGAGATTCCCAAAACATAATCACCGAATGGGAGACCAAGGACCTTACCTGATGGGGTGGTCCCCATGTGAGGCCCTTCTGCATCGAGCATGTTAAGCCCTGATAATGACCTATGATGTGGGTTAAACATTCTTAATAAAATCAACAAAACATAATTAAGTTTAAGTCTTATTCACTCTAGTTGGTTTAGTAATAAAATACATAAAGATAACATTATACCAGCAAAATCTCTTAAGTGCTACTGAAATAATAGGGACTTAGTAAAAGTTTTATTCGCTCAGATCAGTTCTAAGCAAGCCTACCTAAAATATTTAGCACATGGCCAACATTTGTCTGTAAAAAAAAAATTAAAAGTTTAGAGAAAGTGATATAAATCTATTGTAATTTTCAGCACTTATTACATTAAAACAGTTAAATATGCTGAGCAACCTTCCTCTAAATGTAATCTTCAGAAACTTATGAACAAATCACAAAAAATAAAAGTAGTTCCGACATTTACAGGAGCATAAAAGATAACATTTCTAGTCAAAGATTACACCTAGACTACTAAGAAAAGTATCTTCAGGCCAGATTTAAAGTAGAAAAGAGTATTGCAATGAATACAATTAACGCATTAGCAAAAATTGGATTAAGTGCTGTAGGTTCAACAGTCTAAATCTTTAAAAGTAAACATTACTCTTAATGAAGACCTAATCAAAGTTTGGTTTATAGAACCTTGAGATAACCTAAGTATAATACAATAGTTGAAAATAAATTTTTAAAAAATAAGCATTACCGATATACGTAGTTATACTGAGGATTCCAACAAAAATTTTACAAGCTTATTTTTTATTATTAAAACATGTTAACAGTTAAACACAATCTTTAATATTTCACAACACAATCACAATTGTTAATTTTCCAAAATAATTTGACCAAATTAAGGAACTATCTCAACTTACTAATAATATTAGAATTACCAAATCAAAACATACACCATATTTAACAACAAAAAACAGTATAGATAAAAATTGTAAAGGAAATGATGAACTTGGAAACCTAGTCGATTGAAATTCAAACAAAGCAATTAGGAATTAAAACTTAAATACTTAGTTTAAACACATATTTAACAATTAATTTAAATGATGAATTAACAGAACTATACAAAATAAATTACTTGACATGGCCCGATATTTCATCATCCACATTCTAAGAATTTAATAAATAATAGATGGAAGAAAAGTTTTAGATATCAAGAATCACTATTTTATAATCACAGATTAAAAACCGAAACTTTTAAGAAAGGTTATCAAAATATTTTATCAAATAACGAATAAACATTAGTAATGAACAAACAAAAAATTGAGTTTAATTTCTTAAAATCAATAGCTAATTGAAAACCTTACCATTTTAAACGAAGAAAATAGTTCTTAACCAAAAAATATTACAGGAATCAAGCGAGATAACGTGCCGGGTTCGAGTTCGCTTCTAACAATGATAGGGTAGGAGTTCTGTAATGGCTGACGGCTTTGAAAGACCGGCTTTCCGAAAAGCACGTGGCAATTGTTTTTTATCGAACAACGCTAGGAAATATAAATCACTGTAAGCATAATTACCTAACAATTGAAAAAAAACAGCAACTAAACTTAAATATCAATATGGTTCAAGTAATTATGAAATAAATGTTAAAATTAATTTGCAAAACAGCTGTTACGTCATAGGTCGAAAGTTCTAGAACGTTTGAGGTGATCATTAAATTACAAAAGAAAATTCTGTTAACATTTAATAATTCTAGTTTTATATATTAATGTTATTAAATTAACTAAAAATAATATTAAATGATCATAATTTCATTTCTTTGCTCCAAAACAAAAAAAATAAAAAATCCATAGAACTCATCGAAAAAAGGGCTACCGACAGCGTGCTGGGGTTCTAGCCTGTTCTCCATCATTTCCAAGTCTGCCGCTTGTGGGGTTCGTCTCATTTCTCTGTTCTAGTTTGAATCCTTCACGTGTATAGTTAAAAACTAAGGTATTGATGGAATAAGTATTTTAAATTTAAATATTACTTTAGTAAATTAAGTTTTGGTAATTATTAATTAATTTATCAATTTTTAAAAATTAGCACCGGCTCCAAGCCGGTTGATGGGTTCTGTAATTGGTTATGTTAAAATTTTGATTATTTATTTAGATAGATTTATTTTATTATTAATTCATCATTCTGGAAATTGTCCTGTTATTCATTTTGAACTGTTTTTTCAATGGAATTATAAAACTTAAAACAGAAAAATTATTTTAAATAATTACTTTTCAAAGTTTAGTATAAATTCAATCTAATTGATAATTGATATGATATTCAGTTTCATTTAATTAAGAAAGGTCTTTTTAAATGATTGTTACTTGATATGATGTAATATTTTTTTGTCATAAATATGCAGTAATATTCCTAAACCTTAATATTAATGGTAGTTACTCTCCCCTCTCTATTATTTGGTTATCTTAAAATTTTTAAAAATATGTGGTCATATTAGAATTCTGTATTTTTTTTCTTCTCAATCAATAAGAAATTTAAATTTGCTGACTACATTCAACACTTGTGTGTAGATTATAGATTTCTAACTTTTGTTCAATATTTATATTGAAATATATAAATTTTATAATTTTTGTTATTAAATTAGTTTAATGAGTGCTTAATGTTTCAAATCCATATCAATGCTACAAATCCAGTCTCATTTATTTAATTTATTACAAGTAGCCATAGTTGTGAAATGTTTTTTGATAAACTGGTGGGTATTAAACTATCAGCTTAAAACACCAATTTAGAATTTTGTTTAATCTTATATTTATTTTATTCCTATTTATATTTAAATAAGTCATGAGCCTCTGTGGTATCTTAAATATTAACAGCTTAAAACAAATTGCATATGATCAGCTTTATTTCTAATTTTATTGGATTTACATTTGAGAATAGGTTAAGCTTTATGAAGGTCATACAGAACTGGATGATGCAAGAATGAACCATGAAGTTATTGTATTTTAAGAAGGAGATTGTCCTGGTGGTAGTTGAGAATCAATTAAAATAGTTTTTAATATTTATTATTCACTTTTAATAAATGGTTTCCACTATTTTATATGATATTCTTTTCTGCTATCCAGACCATCTTGATTTAGCATAAGGTCATCCATCATTACAAAATAAAATTATCATATTTTAGTTTTAAGAAGTGCTAAATTTTGTGTGTTCCTTTTTGTCTTAAGTGTCCATCTACAAAAATTCTTCGATCAGGGCCAGGTTTTTACTATTATATGGTTACTTTCCCTCTTATTATAATTAAGTTGTTGAGAAGAAATAAAATTGAATTTAAGTTAGTTGTGTATATGAAACTAGTACAGCTATAAACCCATTTCTGTCCAACATTGCGAAAACGCAACATTTTTTCTAAACATAAAAAAAAAATTGTTTTTTTATTTAATGTCTATTTCTCAAATATTATTGACAAAAAAAAAATTTTTTTTGCCAGACTATTTTGAATTTTGAGTGTTCTGCAATTTTTCGAAATTTTCATTTCAGAGTATGAGTGAGAAAAGTGTAACATTCTTCTATATATCTTCTTTATGAATGCTCTGTTACACATTTTTTAGTAATGATACACACTTTAAAGAGTATTTTTTGGTGTATATGACCTTTTCTGTCCAATATTGCAAAAACGTAAATTTTGTTTTCTAGGTACCTGGAGCAATTGTTATGAAATGATGAGTTATTACACATTATTTAGGGTATCTGTAAATTGTTTTCAATAGAAACACAAAAATATTTAAAATTTGTCTTTCATTGGGCAGAAATGGGTTAAAGACATTTGAATATTAGTATTTTGTATTTGATATACTTTTTTCATAAACTAATACATTCTTGCTTCATGGAAAAAAAAAATGAGATTTTTAAACTTACGGGTCTAATTTAAAATTAAGCAATATGAGAAATAAATACCTTCATCTATCAATAAAAACAATTGACCTTGGTTCATAAAACCATAAAAATATTTTTAAAAATTGAAAGTAAAGAAACGTCCATTATTTTATGGAAGCTCGTAAAGTAATAATTACTTAGAACTATATTTCTATATTTGGGTCTTTTATAGAATAGGTGTACCAATTATTTTTCGGTAGCTGCGGTGATAGTTACCAAATATATGATAAAAAATATATATTTATAGATTATTGTAACATTTATTTTATTCAAAAATTATATAACAAGATACATTTATAATTATCAATATTAAAGGGGTGCTATTCGGGAGGCCAAAGTTCCTACATTCACAGATATTCTTTCAAAAAGATAAATATTGTGATAGCGATGTTAAACTTTCAATAGTTTTAAAAATTTTAAACAGTGTATCCAGGTTAGTTTTTTTTACCCTCAGGATTTTTTTTAGGATGAGAAAGATTTTTTTTTTTTTTTTTTCGTGCGTATCTACTTCTGAATGCGTTTACCATTATTTTCTGATGAGAAACTAAAAATTAGAAAGAAAAAAAAAAATTGAAAACACCTTCAGTTTTTATTATTATTTTTACACATATTTACTAAATTTCCAGAATAATCTCTATGTATAAATTCAGACTGGTCGATTTTGATGAGGTTTTCAAAGAAATCTAACAATTAAAAAATAATCACATTAATGTGTTAAAGATAAAAATTGAACTTGATTTTTTTTTGTGTGTGTGTTTGTGTAAAGTTTTTGTACAAACTTTGCTGTATTTAAGTATAATATAAGGAATGATAAAAACATTTACTGAAATTGGATAAACCTAAGTATATTTTCTATCTTCTATCCTAGAGCGTTAGGTTATATTAATGGAAAAATAAGAATTAAACATTTAGGATTAAAGCTGGTAGATTAAGATAAGTTTAGGGGGAAACTACTGGAAACACTGATTTTAAAAGAATTGATGGAAGGATGGAATATCCATAGGAAAACATTTTAAAAATTCATTGACTTTTTCAAACTTTTTATTTAAAAATTCATTCGTTTTTATTAGATATGTTTTATCATTATGTTATGTTTATGTGCAATATTTTTATGAAAAAAAATAAAAATAGACTTCCTTTATTTTTCCTCATTAAAATAATTAGATTGTATGCACTTTGGAATTTGGTGATTTGGATGTTATTCTGTGAAAAAAAAATTTTAAAACAGCTTTTTAATTTTCGATAGATTTTAGAATTACAGAAACCATCACTACATTGTGGTATTTATGCCCCAAGACTAACTCTGATAAATATGAGTCCATCATTGATCTGTGGGTACCTCAATTTGTCGATAATATTTTTAATAACTTCAATTTGGAAAGTCGCAGAATTTTTTTGTAAGATTATTAAATTTTTCTTATTCTCTTAAATTTCGATCTAGCAACATTTTATTATTTTCAAGTTCTAATGAGGTCAATGGGTATAAATAATTTTGGATCCCAACTTATACAATTTTCTGTTCTAGCACTTTAATTTTTTGAGGTTTCAAATTTTTATCGACTTTCAGATGTATCGATTACCCACTCTACTGAAGAACTGTGCTAGCGCTAGGACATTGCTAGCAAGAGGTTATGCCAAAGATGTAAGATTCGGTCCTGAAGTAAGAGGTTTAATGCTTCAGGGGGTAGATATCCTAGCTGATGCAGTTGCTGTGACTATGGGGCCAAAGGTTCTTATATTCTTTAATAATGCATTTAATATACAATTAAATTTGCATGAATCTTTGATAAATGTATTTAATACTATATTTGTCATTTTTTTAAATAGGGAAGAAATGTGATCCTTGAACAGTCATGGGGTTCTCCTAAAATTACAAAAGATGGTGTCACTGTAGCAAAAGGAGTTGAGCTAAAAGATAAGTTCCAAAACATTGGAGCTAAATTAGTACAGGATGTCGCAAATAATACAAATGAAGAAGCTGGAGATGGCACCACCACTGCAACTGTAATATTCTAATAAAATTTTCAGTCAACTATCTACTTGTATAGTCTATCAGTTCTGACACAAAATTTTTATTTGCAGGTTCTTGCCAGGGCCATTGCCAAGGAAGGATTTGAAAAAATTAGCAAAGGTGCAAATCCCATTGAAATAAGAAGGGGTATGTATCTTTATCATTGATTGATTTATGATAAGCCTAATTACTCGATTTTTGGGTACTTATCTATTAGTCCGTTAAACAATAAATTGGTGAAGATTTTGAAAAATATCTGTTTGCATTAAATAAATTACATTTCATTACTAAAATTATGTTCTTTTAACTATATATATATGTATATATATACATATATATATATACATATATATATATACATATATATATATATATATATATATATATATATATATATATATATATATATACATATACATATACATATATACCTGCATAGAACAGGGAGGGAGACAAAGTGGAGGAATAACTGACATATTTAGCAACAAAACTCTGTAATTTTTAAAAATATAATAGAAAAATTGAGTACTATTACCAAGGTTTCACTGTCATTTCAAACATATTATCAATCGTAACTATCAATTAAATAAAAAAAACTACAGAAAGTAAAAAATTTTTCTCAATAGGGGCTAAAAATCACAATAAATATTTATTTTTTTTGCTTTCATGAAAAATTACTTTTTTTCATACAAATGTGAATATATATATATATATATATATATATATATATATATATATATATTCTTTGGAGAATTCTTTGAAGAGGGAATTGCAATATATATATATAATGAATAATTACCTTTTTTCATACAAATGTGTATAATATACAAATATATATTGCAATTCCCTCTTCAAAGAATTTTCCCTCCATCCATTTCTTCCAGTTCAGGACCTCTTGTATAACCTCATCTTCAGGTGGAATTTTTTTTCCATCCATATGAGTCTTCAGAGAGGTGAAAAGATAAAAGTCTGAAAGTTCCAAGGCAGAGCAGTATGCAAGGTGGTTCAAATTGACCCAACTGTATCGCCTTGGAGTTGGCCGTCTGCGGGCGGATGTTGTTGGCCAACAAGCACAATCCCTTTGTCAACATTCTCCTCCATTTGTTTTGAATTGCTCTCTAAGCTTTTAGGGTCTCACACGAAAAGTTTTTTTATTTTTTTATACCAACTCATCAGTCCAAATAGAAGATCTGAATGAACATGTTCATTCGGTCGATAACAGTTTTGGTTCATGAAAAAATTTTAGTCTGCGAGAAGGAACCTGATGCCAGTGTGCACCTCGCACTTTGTGAGATTTCGTATTGGCATATTTCACACAAACAAAAATTTCAAGGCTAGTTTTGTTCAGAAAATTCCACACCATTCAGTGTCTCCAATCTTAAAAAAAAAAATTTCACAGCACGAGAGAGCAACAGTACTCATACTTTCTGGATCTGCCTCATAGTATTCGCCAGAATTTTTAGCTTGGTTCTAATTGTCACTAATATATGTAACACATATAAAAATGTTCAGGAGTTGTAGTTCCAATAAAAGCAAAAAAAAAGCCTTTAGATCTTCGAGAATTATACACCTTTTTTTTTACTCATTCTGTGGAATTTTATCTACTCTATTATTTATTCTGTTTATAGGGGTGATGTTAGCTGTAGATGTCATTAAAGACCATTTAAAGGCATTGTCCAAACCAGTTACTACACCTGAAGAAATTGCCCAAGTTGCTACTATTTCAGCCAACGGTGATCGAGCCATTGGTGATCTGATTTCAGCTGCTATGAAGAAAGTATGTATAACTGTTTATATTTCAGTTTACCCTGTTTAATCTATCATTACATTTATTATGATGATACCCTAATCCATTCACTGATGGAGAAATATTTGATAAAATCAGGTTTTCTGTTTTTGTCATTTCTTTTCTCTTTTTCATGATTTAGCTTTGGTCTGACATTTATAATCCTTTTGCATTCTTGTAGATTACTGATTATGGATGACTTATTTTATTCCCTAAATTTTTAGGTTGGAAAGGAAGGTGTTATAACTGTTAAAGATGGAAAAACTTTAAATGATGAACTGGAAGTCATTGAGGGAATGAAATTTGATCGTGGATATATTTCACCATATTTCATCAATACTGCCAAAGGTTAGTTTTTTCTTTAATTAATTTCTTCAATAAATTTTGATGTAATAGATATTTGTTCTATTAATTGTTTTGTTTAATTAGGTGCGAAAGTTGAATTCCAAGACTGTCTATTGTTACTTTCTGAAAAAAAGATTTCTTCTGTCCAAAATATTATTCCAGCTTTAGAGTACGCTAATTCCAAGAGGAAACCTCTTGTTATTATTGCAGAAGATATTGATGGAGAAGCATTATCAACTCTTGTTGTCAACAGGTAAACTAATAATTTATAATTATATCAATTTTTCGTATTCGTATTAATTTATTCTTAAATAGTAATCAATTACTACATTTTTATTTTATATTACTGTGTGATGATGACCAAATCCATTCAATGACAGTGATAATGCTTTTGAGTTAACCAGGTTTTCTGGTTCTTTCATTTCATATCACTTGTTAATGATTTAATATTGGTTCTGATAGTAATTTTCCAATTAATGTTAGGTATTTTGGAATCAGCATAACAAGGCATTAAAAAAAAAAAAATCTATAATAATTGCCGATTAAAGATCTTATATGCCCATAACTCGGCCTTTTATAAAGATAGCTGATGAAATTCTCTACAAAACGAAATAAAAATCATTTAAATCGGACCATTATTAGCTGAGATATAGCGTAATGAACTTCGTAGACTGATTCTCCAGGCGGCTAGTCATCGTGGCCCTAGGTCTCCTGACTTATCTATTGGGCTTCTGACTTGAGGAAGTCGAGGGTGTTTCTCTGCTTTATCCTTTCTTGAATTATTTCTGCACTTCCTTTAGCTTCCTTAGTCTTTCCTTTTTTACTTCCTTGGAAGTATTGTAATCGCAAAAATTTTCGGTTTTCAGATTTCAACAGAAATATCCAATTTGACCATCCCTGAATCCATTTTGACTAGTTTCGTCGTGACGTCTGTACGTACGTACGTTTGTGTCTCGCATAACTCAAAAACGGTTAGCCGTAGAAAGTTTAAATTTTGTATTAAGGATTGTAAAATCTAGTTGTGAACCTCCCTTTTTGGTCACCACTTGATCACCGGAAGTGGTACTTTACTTGAAGGTCATAATAGATTTAATAAATTATATTAAAATACAATGCAAAACTTCTCAAATTTAGTATTTATAACTTATATATTGATTTAAATAACATACTAGATTTTGGGTTAAATTGGAAAACCGGAAGCGGTACTTTACTTAAAGGTCATAATAAACTTTCATCAAAAATGATATTAAAATATAATGTAAAACATCTCAAATTTGGTAAATAGGACTTTTATATCGCCATATGAATGTATTTACTAGATTTAGGTTAAAATTGGTGAGCCGAAAGGGGTACTTTACTTGAAGGTCATAATTAACTTACATCAAAAATTATATTAAAATTAAATTCAGAAATCATATGTTTCGGTAATAAAGGTTACAAACGCAATTTGGTTTCCAATTCAATTAAACTTTTTTATTACTTGTTTTAAGTGTTAAAATTGAGTGCAAAATACTGGTTTTCCTCCCCATTTTTGAGATGAACAAGTCTGCAGCAGGAGAATAAGATATAAGTTTTTCTGCTTCAAATGTTGAAACTGTCTATTTCCAATGCTTTATCTGGTATCTAGATATCTAGTATGACAGTTTTAATGCTGTCACGGAATACGAAGAAATCTCTTAGAAACTAGTTAACTACTGAAAGAAATAATAATAATAATAAAAGGCTTAGCGAACCCGGAAGTTCGATGCCGATACCACTAATCGCTGTCTACAAATCTCGGACCACCAACTACCGTCCAAACCCAAATTCATTAGATCACTCTTAATACTATCCTCCCACCTACGTTTCGGTCTACCCCTCGGACGTTTACCAGTCGGCTCAGCGTTTATTAACTTGTTAGGAATTCGTTCGTTACTGAGCCCAACAACTTTGCAAGCCCATTTCAACCGTCCCGATGATATCACTTCGATTATATTAACAGGGTGCATGCTCCGCAATTCCGCATTGTGTAATCTCCTAAACTCTCCAGTTGACTCATCCTTTTTCGGACGAAATATTTTACGCAGTACCTTATTCTCGAATACCTTAAGGCGTTGTTCGTCCTTCAAGGTTAGCGGCCACGTTTCACACCCATACAGAACTGTAGGCAAGATAATAGTTTTGTATATTCTAATTTTTAAGTTTCTGGAAAAATGTGCGACCTAAGTAATGTTGACACCGAAAAATAACAAGCATTTCCCGCCTTTATTTCCTCTTGAATTTTGTTTTTTCTAGTAATCACAGACCCCAAATACTTAAATTTCTCAACGTGTTCAAACCTATTTTCTCTTATATCTATATTCTCAAAATCGCCTCTGTCTCTATTGCTAACCATATATTTCGTCTTATCCGTATTTATTTTGAGGCCAACCTCTTTCCCAGCTGTCATCAACGTTGTTGTATTCAGTTTTATAGTTTCCGCGTCCTCACTTAATAATACCAAATCATCCGCAAACCCCAGCACGGATATTTTACCGCCCAGATCTAAACCCCTTTCGGTAAGCATTACCTTTCTAATGACATACTCTAATGCTAAATTAAATAGGACAGGTGAAAGGGAATCGCCTTGTTTTAACCCCGAGCAAACTTCAAATTTCTCCGAAAAATAATTACCTATTCTAACTTTATTGAATGTTTCGGTCATGCACATCCCTACTAGATTTACTAACTTCTTCGGTGTTCCCTGCTCAATCAAAATGTTATACAGTCTCCGGCAATCAATGGAATCATAAGCCTTTTTGAAATCCACAAAAAGCTGATGAACTACACTGTTGAATTCTAATTTTTTTTCTAATATTTGCCGTAAGGAAAATATTTGATCGATAGTTAATCTGTTCCGTCTAAAACCACATTGGTAGTCTCCGATAATTTCCTCGGCATATTCCGTGATTCGACTAGTTAGTATCAACGAGAATATTTTATAACATACCGGGAGGAGTGATATTCCGCGATAGTTATTACACTCCGTCCTCGGACCTTTTTTGTGAATTAGAATAAGTATAGATTCTTTCCATTCTTTGGGCATTTTTTCATTTTCCCAGATCTTTTTAACCAAAAAATGTATTTTAGAAACTCCAGCTTCACCGTACGCTTTTATTAATTCACTGGAAATGTTGTCGATTCCCGCTGCTTTATGAGATTTTAATTTTCCGATGGCTATTTCGACTTCCTCCTTACTCGGTTCTTCAATTAACGGTTCAGCACTCTGATATTCAGAAGGAGGAGATTGATTATTATTTCCCGAATTCAAAATACTTTCAAAGTGTTTTTTAAATTTATTCACAATGTCCCCCGGATCGGCCAAGATATTGTTATTTTCATCTCTAATTCCATTCATTGCGGGTTCAAACTGTTGACGCGATCTTTTTATACCCTTGTACATGTCTCTTACATTGTTTTCAATTCTATTAGTTTCTATCTCTATTATTTTGTTTTTAAGATATTCTCGTTTTTTATTTTTGAGGAATTTGGATGTTTCATTCATCAAGGCTCGGAAGTTAGCAACATTGTTATCGCTTGGATTATTCAAAGCTTTTAATTTCGCGGCTCTTCTTTTTTCACACTGGTTTAGACAATCATTATCGAACCACGGTTTGTACTTTTTATTTTCCCTTTTTCCAAGACACAAATTACTTACCTCTTTAATATTATCCCTAATTCCGATCCATAGCTTGTCTACATCTTCGCGATCCTCATCTAAAGATTCCAAGGCTTCAAACCTATTCTTGATTTCTACCGCGAATTGATTTCTAATTGAAGGGTTTTTCAATTTATCTAGATCAAAATTTTCGGAACAAATACGGCTTTCTTTTCTTGTTTTTATATTAAGTTTTTGTCGAAGTTTCGCGATTACTAATTCATGATCTGCCCCACGATAAGACCTCACGTTAATTATACTATTTTGCCATTTTTGTTGTATCAAAACATGATCAATTTGATTGCGTGTTTGTGAATCCGGCGATGTCCACGTATACTTATGAATATCCTTATGTTTAAACGTAATACTTTTGATTGTTAGGTTTTTCGAGATAGCAAAGTTTATTAGACGGATCCCATTATCATTACTATAAAGTTTATTAAGCAAAGTTTATTAGACGGATCCCATTATCATTACTATGTTGATGTAAACTTTCTTTACCGATCGTCGGATAGTATACTTCTTCCGTTCCCATCTTTGCGTTTGCGTCCCCTAATATTATTTTCATGCAGTTTCGAGCTAGTTTATCATAAACCCACTCTAGTTTATCATAAAATTCGCCCTTAACTTCATCCTCACTGTCTTCGGTAGGGGAATGTATGTTTATCAGCGCGATTTTAAACCACCGCCCCTGCAATATGGCTACAGATATCCTATCACTAAAACATTTTACATCCCTCAATACGGAGAGCAATCTATTCCTAATTAGAAATCCAGTACCTAAACAATAATTACCACTCCTACCGTACCAAATAGAATAGTTCCCTTCTGTTAACGAACCCTTCCCTGGCCATCGAACCTCTTGCAGTCCCACGATATCTACATTTTATCTCTTAACCTTGTTTGCCACTGATTTTAACCCACCCGCTGTATTCAAACTTCTTACGTTCCACGTCCCTATACCTAAATCTCTAATTTTCAACTTGCGCCATGAATCCCCTGAAGCAGTCTCTACCTTGAGACCCGAACGGGGGACTAGTTTACTTCCGGATAATGAGAGTTTTACCTCAGAGAGATCCATGACTTTTTGTGGTATTTTGTGAACTAAAAATATGTGAGTAGGGCGTTCAAACCTACGTCACACCCTCCAGCAAGCCTGAAGGGCGCTCTCATTGTTGGTCAGCGAGTCCATCGGACTTAGCCGGGAGGAACTTCCAAGGAATTTCCACCGACCATCCGCCACCCGTGGGACGCTCCCCTACGCGGTAATGAGATCCGCGCGAGGACTGAAAGAAAACTACGATTATTTTGTGACAAGCTTCAAATTTCTTTTCCTTTGGTGCCTACTGCTTAATTTTTTTTACTTCCACAGAATAGATATTTTCGAAATATTAATTGGAAATAATAAACCATTGTGTAATAATTTGCAGTGTTTTTGACTTATGTGCAAATAAAATTTTCTCTTCACTCTAACTTTTCCCTTCATTTTCACGTTGATATACTACATACATAAAAAGCTTAAGGAGAAGACATTAGGAAAGTTTCATAAAAATCATTAGAGCCATTTACGAGAAAATTGAAAAAAAAAATACAAAAAGAAACTGAAAGCTATAATATAATTGGCACTTCCGGTCAGTCCAATATGCTGTATCTTTGTTGATACTGTTCAGATTTCGATAATTCTTGTGTTGTTTTTTTAGATACTTTATTTATATGATTGTTTACATAAAATACCGCTTTTCCTTGGTGAAGTGCTATGTATATGAAAACTTATAGGGTTTTAAGGAGAAAATAAGGTAAATTTCATCGAAATCGTTCGAGCTGTTTTCAAAAAAACTGCAAAAACGTGTAAAATCGATTATATAAAGTGGATCTTATGGTTACTTGATTTTGATGAAAAAGTTGCTATAACATCCCAAGATTATACCTATTTTATATATATAATCTCAGTTTCATATGAATTTTCATTTTTGAGGTAAGCTGTCAACTCGCACACAGACCTTTTTGCAAGACCGGTACCATATTCAACTAGTTTATTCAGTGCTAATTATCTTATTTGCTGATTATCTTTAAAACCTCTTCCTCTTTGATTGACAGTAAGATTATTAATTTTATTTTTAACTTTTTCCAGATTAAAAATAGGTCTTCAGGTTGCTGCAGTAAAAGCTCCTGGATTTGGTGATAATAGGAAAGCCACACTTCAAGATATAGCTATTGCTACAGGTACAAGTCCACTTAATATTAATGAAAACAATATTATAAAGAGAAGATGCATAATATATAAGTTGTTTTTATTTTAACGTAAATGACATATAATAGTTCAGATAAATATTAATTATTAAAAATTTCAATTGACCTTAGTTAGAAATATAAAGCAGTTGAGAATTTAATTAAATTAATATAATTAAGCTAACGAAAATAGAAAATGTTATCTCCGATCGATTTAAATTTTTATTATTAAATTTATGTTGATGTGCCCATCATCGGCCTAGACCTGCAGTATTAATAAGTTTTCCAATATCAGGCAAAAGAAATGCATAAAAGCAGTGTTCTTTCTCATTTTCAAGCATATTCTGAAAATCTATTCGCCATATTGTTATTGTGTCCAGAATATTCTTAATGTTTTTACTCTTAAAACTATTGGTATTGCCAAGATTCTTGAACATTTCAAACAAATTATTATGTCCAGGTGGCATTGTTTTTGGTGACGAAGCTGACATGGTCAAACTAGAGGATGTGCAACCTTCAGATTTAGGCCAAGTTGGTGAAGTTGTAATCACTAAAGATGATACTCTCCTTCTTAAGGGTAAGGGCAAACAAGCAGACATTGACAAGAGGGCCAATCAGCTAAGAGATCTTATTGCTGACACTACTTCTGATTATGAACGGGAAAAACTTCAGGAACGTTTGGCAAGACTGGCTTCAGGAGTAGCAGTTCTGAAAGTTGGAGGTTCATCAGAGGTATTTATAATTATAATTTTTGAAAGATATTCAAAAATAATTTTTATTTTTTATCATTAATGAAATAAATGTATAATACTTCATGTAATGATATTTTTCTGAATCAATTTAAATGAAAATTGCATTTAATACATATTTAAAGGTCTGTTTGTATATTTTATAGGTTGAGGTTAATGAGAAAAAGGATCGCGTTAATGATGCCCTTAATGCTACTCGTGCTGCTGTTGAGGAGGGTATTGTTCCAGGTGGTGGAACTGCTTTGCTTCGTTGTATTACTAAACTTAATGATTTAAAAACGGCTAATGATGACCAAAAGACAGGTTAATTTTTTTTTTAAGTTGATAATTTTAGTAGTGATCATTGTTTTATTAAAGTTTCTTTAATTTCAAATAGATGAAGTAATCAGTCAATTGATATGTTACCCATTTCCTGTGATTATTAATTATAAATTTAAAAAAAAAAAATAATAGAATTTATTTGTAGCTGTTAAGTGTTTGTTTATTTTTAGGTGTTGAAATTGTGAGCAAAGCTCTGAGAATGCCCTGCATGACAATAGCCCAAAATGCCGGAGTTGATGCAGCAGTGGTTGTTAACAAGGTTCTTGATGGAGAAGGAGATATGGGTTACGATGCAATGAATAATGAATATGTTAACATGATTGAAAGAGGCATCATTGATCCAACTAAGGTAAACACTTAATCTTTTCTGTATTCATTTTCATTAAATAATCACATTACAACCTTTATATCGTCAGTGCAATGCCAAAGTGCGGTGTATCTGAAAATTCGTGGAACTGAGAAAATTTGGTTTGAATTATGGTTACAGATGTAAGATAGCTGATTTCTTAATTAAATTAGTTTTATTTTTAATTAGTGACCACATATTTAGTTAGGTATTTTTGGCATTGGAAAGGAAATAAAAAACTGTATGTTACAATTCAACAAAACCCAAGAATAGCAAAATTTGTATATCTGCAACTTTGGCATTGCACCGACGATAGTTGGTTTATTTTTATTTCACAGTGATTTTGTTGGAAAAATAATGTTATTAAAGTTGCCATCTATTATCACTCACAATTTTTATCAAATGACTTAATTAGTTCTCTTCCCCTATTTTGAAATAAATTTCTAATTTTGTTGTAAGTACAAGTTTGTGTCTGCGGAATGCCACTTTATGAATTCAGATAATGCAGTACAAAGGAGCACAGTGTTGGGATCATGTTTTTCAGAACCATTAACCTTTTACTGGCCAATGTTCCCAAATAGGAAAAACCTATGCTTGGAAAACTTTTAAATATGTTTATTTATAAGTAAACACTCATTCAATATTTTTATTTGCTCGTAAAAAAATCAAGACTTATTTTTGGATGCAAAAACTAAGCAAAATTTTTGAAGTTGAGTTACTTACGATATTTTGAAATACGAGAAATACACTTTTTTATAATTTTTGTTTTAATAATTTTTTATATATCTAAGATTCCAATTTGATTAGTGCAGTAATATTTATTTTTTTAACCTTCCTCTTCTATTTTTTTCTTTAGTACTTCTTCTTAAGCATGAGTTTTTAATTTTTTTAAATCAGTAGTGGCAGTTATTCTCAATTAGGACCATATTGAAAATCTTGCTAAAATTTTTTTTTTTTTAATTTGGTCTGTTTACATTTAACGGAGGTCAGATCTAATTATGGATAAAATTTTGTAATAATGCATAGCACTGTCTGAGGATTACATATTTTACTCTTATTTAGATCTGACCTTTCAGAGTAGGATAATATCGATAATATAGAGTTGCCGAGGAATGCTCCCCGTAAATATAAATGTAATAATAGCATCACAAAATTTGAAATGAGGATGTGAAGTTAAAAGGCTAAATGAAGCATGAATTCTTCCTATAAGGCTAACCTAAGAGATCAGTCCTGATTCAGTTAAAGGATTGTCCGAGGTGAAGGTGTGAGGATTATGTTTGGTCTGATCTTTTAGATTAGGATAACTAAAGCTATACATCATTACATGCTAGGCAGAGAATAGCCAACTTATTGACTGACAACTTATCTAGAGAAAAGTCTTCATGAATTTCTATATTTATTAATAAACATGACTTCCTTTACTTGATTTATTTTTCGCTCAAAAGCATATCAATTCATTTATAACGTTTCGGGTTCTTATCCAATTAAAACATAAATGAATTGAAATGCTAGTGAGTGAAAAATAAATCAAGTAAAGGAAATCACATCCACTAATTAATATATGAATAAACTGAATTTTACAAGAGGAATAATCCAATAATTAATATTTCACCCTAAAATAATACTATTTTAAAAATACATTACCTTCAGTTGTGAAAAACTTTATACCTAATTATCCCTCATACATTCAGCTTGCTATGTGATGATGAGCAGAGAAATTATGTTAATTTAATATTAGTTGGCATCTGCATCATGGTATAGAAGGATAAATCTAACTAAGAATTGATAAATTATTTGCCACTTCTATAATTTTGTTTTATTGATAACGAGTTTCGATTGTTATACACTCATCTTCAGTTCTAAAAACACAAAAAATTCAATAGTTTTTACTATTTGTGTTCCACTTTTTGACCGTCTCCCATGACCATCTCATTACTTCATAAGTTCTATGGTCTATCATTGATTATTCAATATGATTAATCATACACTGGGCCAACAACAAGATACAAATCCAATTCCTCTTCGCCGCAGTATCAGACTTAAAAATTACAGACCTGGAGCTCAACCCTCACCACAACATCAACTCTATATATCCTAATTCGAAATATAGTTAGGTATTATTATACATATTAAATTAGATGTAATATAAATCAGTATTATAACATTTATGAATTTAATTAAGACAAGAAATCAAATAAATGTTGGTACTCACAAGGTTTTAATGGATTATATCAAACACCATTTAAACCTTGGTGAGTACCAACAGCTATTTGATTTCTTGTCTTAATTAAATTCTTAATTCATAAATGTTTTATAATACTGATTTATATTACATCTAATTTAATATGTATAATAATACCAAACTATATTTTAAATTGCTCATTTTTGTGTTTTTAGAACTGAAGATGAATATATAACATTTGAAACTAGTTTTCAATAAAACAAAATTATTGAAGTGGAAAATAATTTATCAGTCCCTAATTTAATATTACTTGATGGTTGACCTTATAGATTCAAAAGTGGTTTATCAATAAGGTCACTGTGATTATTAATGATGATAATAAAACCAATTATTTCTGACACCTCTTATGAACCATTGTGATTTGTTTTTTATCTGATAGCATTATAAAAGTTCCTATAATTACATAGTATATTGAATTGATTCTATTTAATTTAATAAATTTTCAATCTTTGGCAGGTTGTAAGGACAGCCTTGACAGACGCAGCTGGAGTAGCATCACTTCTTACCACAGCTGAAGCAGTGGTGGCCGAAATACCAGCTAAGGAACCTGCACTTCCTGGTGGTGGCATGGGAGGAATGGGTGGTATGGGCGGGATGGGTGGAATGGGTGGTATGATGTAAAAAGACTGGAAGAAGGAGAGCTAAGAAAGGCTGGGCCGGGGGAACTGGATCTTTGTCAACTGTGTCCAGATTAGGAACTATCTTTTACTGACAGTCCTTTTGTTATATAAACTTCCAAGACATTGTACTTAGTGTTATGTTAAAGCGTTGTGTTACTATTAGCTTGTCAGAAGTGGAAAATTAATAAGATACATTCCACTTAAAATTAATATACCACCTAAGATCTCAATTGCAATAGTTTTTAAAACATTATTTTGAGATATCTAAATAGCAAATATTTATTTTTTAGCATTTATGTATTTCATGGCTTAGTAGTAGAAGTATTGGTAAATTTTTTACTTTTAATATTAAAAGTTACAATGAAATGAAAAGGCTTTCAGAATGAGATGTTTTCTAAAGGATTTGTTGATGAGTTTCCTCTCCTGCCTCAATGTTGATGGGCCTAGAGTTCACAGAGGACTGTATAGCAGCGTTATGTGGAACCTCTAAGTGGCACATAATGTAGTCAAGTTGATTAGTTTGTAGTTGTTAATGTTTATAACTTTATGTTTATTTTTTAATATTAATTTTGTATATCATACAAAGATATAAAAAAGTCTGTATAGCTTTAAGATGTTCATTTTTCTACTTTTCTTTCTTTTTTCTTTTTTTTTTTATGGATTTTTCTATGTACAAATTGTATGTTTATGTTGAGTTGAGATATTGTTGATACCAGTGAAAGTTTTATATCAAAAACCAATAAATTACAACAAAAAAATTGAATAAAAATAAATTCATAATTTATTGAATTATTTATTTATTGACTTTTAATCCGTTTCGCCTTTCTAGTTCATACCCTCTTACTTAGGGCGAACAAACCCGTGTGTTGAAAGTCTCTTTTCAATGACTGCGCTTTCCTTACCCAAATCAATGCCAGTGTACTCATTCTCTTCAATATTTATATTGTCTCTGTGCCCTCCTATCATTCAGAAAAATCTTCCTCGCCATTTCAGCATTGAAAAGTAGGAGAAGGTGATCGCTTTGGAATAACTTTCGCCATTGTGAAGTTAAAATTAGTAAAAAAAAAATTAATAAATTTAATTTTAGTGACAAAACACCAAAGGAATTTTGTAATATTTTTAACTCAATTTTACAAAAAAGGAAAGCAGTTAATGTTTAAAGGCAATAATATTCAGAGCTAAAAGTTCGTTTATTGCGTAGTATGCTTCGTAAGTTCAGCATTATGGATGCTATATTTGATGGGTTAAATAGTGTCTCAATCCTAGTGGCTAATATGATTCATTGATAAACAGGTTTAAAGAATATCCTAGGAGTTATAACAAGGTTTGTTAGCTCTTTTTACTAATTATTATAGGTATTGTAATTAATAATTGAATAGCAGCTTAAGCACATACTTATATTTTGTTTTGTATGTTTATCAGGGTTATTGCTGTGAACTATGTTGTAAATTTAAAGGTAAGAAAAAAAAAATAGTTACTTCTTCATTTCGGACAGATGTTCCCTAGAATTCATGATCATTGTAATTTATTATTGCTGGAATGGTATTGTTGTCCTACTAGTTTTTAGGTATTTTTCTAATAAGAGTTTTTTTCATTCCAGGTTTAAGGTTTAAGGATTTTGATAAAAATATAAAATTCCTTGGCTGGAATGTCATTTTTTCGATGAAAGGTAATCAAATAATTTTGTAATATTGTAGTGAGTGTTAAAAGCATTAGTCCAGAATAATGGATCTAGACGCACAACAAACGAATTGCCTTGTTGGCAATTGATACAGGCCAAATTACATTCTTCAAATTTTCAATAATATTTCATGCATTTTATTGGAGTAAACTGTTATATTAATTTTGTCCCTCCACAATAACATAATCTCTTTGTAATGGTATCACTAGTAAGAGATTGTTTTTATTATCATTGAAATAAACATTGGTGTTTTTATTGTTTAAATAAACATTGGTTATCTGGCAGTGCTTTGATACGTAGGTTTTTTGGGGGGGTTTCTTTATCTCATGAGCAGAGGCCAATGGCTGTGATCCACCGAAAGATATAATAAGTTGCATTTCAGCAATGCATTGAAATCTCTTAAATGATACTCTAGAATCGTTATCGATTCATGAGTTTTAAGATGTGTTGCAAGTCTAGATCCTTGTATTCTGGAGTAAAACTAAAAATTCATATGATGATAAACCTCAAATTACTTTCTGACACCTCTTATGAACCTTTGTGATTTGCTGTGCATTCTGAAGATACTTGATTTCAAGTTTGTAATCACTAATTTTCAAATTATTTTTATTGAGTTTATAATTTGATTTTTCTTTCAGGTAACTGAAATGGCTGTTTCATGGTCTTAATCGAAGGATGTTTGATTCCTTAATAAGAAGGTAACTTATTAATGTTGTATTTATCATAGTGAAATAAGGTGCATATATATTTATTAAAGTAAGGCTTGGTCAATATAATCAATTTTTTGTTGTTAAACTGTTATTTTGTATGTTGAATGGTAAGGTAGTATAATGTCTGGCAGAATAATCATAAAACTGCATCAGCCAACATTTGACTATAACTATACATATATTGGTGGGACAATATAGTTCTGCGACTCAAGCTGCACTATAAGGATAGGTTTGTGGATTTTTTGGGCTCTGGTGCTTGCCCCAAATTTCCTTCTCTCATATCGCACCCCTGCAAAACAAATTACATTACTCATAAATGCAGTATTTTAGAAAAATGAATTTTAAAATATTATAAAACTTATATTGAAATAGTATAAAGCTCCTTTTTAATTTCAGGTATTTATTCCCATACATTTAAAAGAAGTAGCAGTGTACTATTTCAGTATAAGTTTTATAATATTTTTGTTTATTTTTTTCATATACTGTATTTTTGAGTTGCTACTTTTGTTACTACTTCATACAACATCTATACATACTAATTTGTATCCTGTTCTGTCCAGGACATTAGCTCATAAAAAATAATTTTTATAATATAAAAATGAATCATATTGTTATTATATAATAATAATAATATAAGGCTTAGCGAACCCAGAGGTTCGATGCCGATACCACTAATCGCTGTCTACAAATCTCGGACCACCGACTACCGTCCAAACCCAAATTCATTAGATCACTCTTAATACTATCCTCCCACCTACGTTTCGGTCTACCCCTCTGACGTTTACCAGTCGGCTCAGCATTTATTAACTTGTTAGGAATTCGTTCGTTACTGAGCCCAACAACTTTGCAAGCCCATTTCAACCGTCCCGATGATATCACTTCGATTATATTAACAGGGTGCATGCTCCGCAATTCCGCATTGTGTAATCTCCTAAACTCTCCAGTTGACTCATCCTTTTTCGGACGAAATATTTTACGCAGTACCTTATTCTCGAATACCTTAAGGCGTTGTTCGTCCTTCAAGGTTTGCGGCCACGTTTCACACCCATACAGAACTGTAGGCAAGATAATAGTTTTGTATATTCTAATTTTTAAGTTTCTGGAAAAATGTGCGACCTAAGTAATGTTGACACCGAAAAATAACAAGCATTTCCCGCCTTTATTTCCTCTTGAATTTTGTTTTTTCTAGTAATCACAGACCCCAAATACTTAAATTTCTCAACGTGTTCAAACCTATTTTCTCCTATATCTATATTCTCAAAATCGCCTCTGTCTCTATTGCTAACCATATATTTCGTCTTATCCGTATTTATTTTGAGGCCAACCTCTTTCCCAGCTGTCATCAACGTTGTTGTATTCAGTTTTATAGTTTCCGCGTCCTCACTTAATAATGCCAAATCATCCGCAAACCCCAGCACGGATATTTTACCGCCCAGATCTAAACCCCTTTCGGTAAGCATTACCTTTCTAATGACATACTCTAATGCTAAATTAAATAGGACAGGTGAAAGGGAATCGCCTTGTTTTAACCCCGAGCAAACTTCAAATTTCTCCGAAAAATAATTACCTATTCTAACTTTATTGAATGTTTCAGTCATGCACATCCCTACTAGATTTACTAACTTCTTCGGTGTTCCCTGCTCAATCAAAATGTTATACAGTCTCCGGCGATCAATGGAATCATAAGCCTTTTTGAAATCCACAAAAAGCTGATGAACTACACTGTTGAATTCTAATTTTTTTTCTAATATTTGCCGTAAGGAAAATATTTGATCGATAGTTAATCTGTTCCGTCTAAAACCACATTGGTAGTCTCCGATAATTTCCTCGGCATATTCCGTGATTCGACTAGTTAGTATCAACGAGAATATTTTATAACATACCGGGAGGAGTGATATTCCGCGATAGTTATTACACTCCGTCCTCGGACCTTTTTTGTAAATTAGAATAAGTATAGATTCTTTCCATTCTTTGGGCATTTTTTCATTTTCCCAGATCTTTTTAACCAAAAAATGTATTTTAGAAACTCCAGCTTCACCGTACGCTTTTATTAATTCACTGGAAATGTTGTCGATTCCCGCTGCTTTATGAGATTTTAATTTTCCGATGGCTATTTCGACTTCCTCCTTACTCGGTTCTTCAATTAACGGTTCAGCACTCTGATATTCAGAAGGAGGAGATTGATTATTATTTCCCGAATTCAAAATACTTTCAAAGTGTTTTTTAAATTTATTCACAATGTCCCCCGGATCGGCCAAGATATTGTTATTTTCATCTCTAATTCCATTCATTGCGGGTTCAAACTGTTGACGCGATCTTTTTATACCCTTGTACATGTCTCTTACATTGTTTTCAATTCTATTAGTTTCTATCTCTTATTATTTTGTTTTTAAGATATTCTCGTTTTTTATTTTTGAGGAATTTGGATGTTTCATTCATCAAGGCTCGGAAGTTAGCAACATTGTTATCGCTTGGATTATTCAAAGCTTTTAATTTCGCGGCTCTTCTTTTTTCACACTGGTTTAGACAATCATTATCGAACCACGGTTTGTACTTTTTATTGTCCCTTTTTCCAAGACACAAATTACTTACCTCTTTAATATTATCCCTAATTCCGATCCATAGCTTGTCTACATCTTCGCGATCCTCATCTAAAGATTCCAAGGCTTCAAACCTATTCTTGATTTCTACCGCGAATTGATTTCTAATTGAAGGGTTTTTCAATTTATCTAGATCAAAATTTTCGGAACAAATACGGCTTTCTTTTCTTGTTTTTATATTAAGTTTTTGTCGAAGTTTCGCGATTACTAATTCATGATCTGCTCCACGATAAGACCTCACGTTAATTATACTATTTTGCCATTTTTGTTGTATCAAAACATGATCAATTTGATTGCGTGTTTGTGAATCCGGCGATGTCCACGTATACTTATGAATAACCTTATGTTTAAACGTAATACTTTTGATTGTTAGGTTTTTCGAGATAGCAAAGTTTATTAGATGGATCCCATTATCATTACTATGTTCGTGCAAACTTTCTTTACCGATCGTCGGATAGTATATTTCTTCCCTTCCCACCTTTGCGTTTGCGTCCCCTAATATTATTTTCATGCAGTTTCGAGGTAGTTTATCATATACCCACTCTAGTTTATCATAAAATTCGCCCTTAACTTCATCCTCACTGTCTTCGGTAGGGGAATGTATGTTTATCAGCACGATTTTAAACCACCGCCCCTGAAATATGGCCACAGATATCCTATCACTAAAAATTTTACGTCCCTGAATGCGGAGAGCAATCTATTCCTAATTAGAAATCTAGTACCTAAACAATAATTACCGCTCCCACCGTACCAAATAGAATAGTTCCCTTCTGTTAATGAACCCTCCCCTGGCCACCGAACCTCTTGCAGTGCCACGATATCTACATTGTATCTCTTAACCTCGTTTGCCTATATAATATTGTTATTATATATATATAATATATATATATATAATGTTTAAATTGTATTAAGAATTGATTATATTGGTCTGGTCTAAGTTATTAACTAAGTGTATCATATTATGATGAAGAACTCATAACTACTTTCTGACACCTCTTATGAAAAATTGTGATTTGTTTTGTATTCTGAAAATATTTGTCATTTTAACTTAAATGTATATAAACCCTTCTTTAGCATTTTTAATATATAGTGTGATCTTCTGTTAGGTAAACCCATTTCTGTACTGGATTGAGAAGTCTTTGGTCAATATGGCTCTATTAAGTTTTGATGTGGTGTATTGAGAACTTGTTTAAAATAAAATAAAAACATTTTGAGAAAAATGTAGATTAAGCCTGATTTGACATTAATCACCTCAAATATCCTGATCGATTGTAATTTAATTTTTGAATAATCAATGGTAGAACTTATGAAGGAATGAGATGGTCCGGGAGGTGGTCAAAAAGTGGAACACAAATAGTAAAAACTATTTATTAAGGAACCGACATTTTGACCCATTTTGCAGTTCTTCAGGGCTGAATAATGATATATACAGTGAATTAATTAATAATTATAAAGATTTAGTGAGAAAAAAATGAAAACTGATAAAATTTGTAAAATGAAACTGGTAGAGTAATGACAACTAAAAATAAATTAGTGAATATTAATACATTAAGCTGCTTATTAACAGACAAAATTTAGTACCTTGAAGCTCCGAGCGGGAAAGAGTGACTTAGCAAAAAGCAAAGTAATTAAGGAGGTAGTGTAGGAGTAGTAACTAGAATGTCAGTAATAGTTATATAGAGAAGGAAGTGGGGAGGAGTTTTCATTTTAACTGCCATCTATTGGAGATGAAATGAATAAAAACTATACATACAGAGGCATACTGATAGAAAGTTTTCAATATTTTAATCATTTTAAAAATGCTTTTATAAAAAAAAGTAAAGTAATAAAGGAGTGGTAAAGATTATAAGAGAAGGGAGTTGTCAAAATAATTATGGTTAATCCTAAAAAGAAGTATTAAAAATAGAAGAAAAAGATAAATCTAAAGTAACAAATATAAATAATAAATTAAAATAAAAGTCATATTAAATGGACAAGGAGAAAATAAAATTTAATTTTATCAGAATTTATTAACAAAGAGATTGAGATAAAGTGCATCTGTAAGAATTTAATGAACAAAATGCATGCATATACAAAAGAATGAACAAGTAATAGGGATAGAAAATTTTCTACAAAGTCCTACAAAACTGGTTATCTTAAAACTGTAATAATAGGTATAATAACAGGAGGAACATTTTTAAAAAAAATAACAATACAAAATTGTGCTATAATAAACATAAATTAAATGAAAATGGTTAAAAATTTACAGAGTAGAAAGTATTTTTGGTACCAGATTAGAATAATTACATAGGTAAAAAAATTAATAAGTAATTTAAATGTTATTACAATTTGATAGTAAGTTCATCCTTAATTATTAATAATTAGCATTGTTAAATTAATAAATAACAAGTATAAGTGTAATCAGTTAGGAAAACAACTGTAGGAAAGTAATTATAAGAGAGAATAAAAATAGAGAAGGAAGAGAGTAAGGGAGAAATTGTAAGAATGATAGGACAATTGCCAGACTGCTTTTCCAATGGATTTAACAGTCCTTCAAAATGTTCACCATCCATTAATGATGATGTTAGTGGTTCTATAAAAATTCCTTCTTTCAGATTAGCATCACTGACTTTGGCGAATTTCAATTTCAAGTAAAAGAATCCATCAGAAAGATTATCCATTGCTTTGATGATATTTTTCATTACTCCTAATTTAATTTGCAATGGAAGTAAATATATTTTTTCAGGATTCACTAAAGGAGCATGTGACACATTTTTCTGGCCAGGAATAAGAGATTGAAATTTAGACCATGATTTTTAGGTGGTCGCTATGACAGGTCAAAGAGAACACTAAAATCAGATTTTAAAAAGTGGCTGTCATAGGAAAACTATTCCTGATGGAAAAATTCTGACTAGATATCTGGACTCAGGATGAAAAAATGCACCAGTCACTAATCAGATTTCTTGTGAATAAAATCTTGTTGATTGTATCATGATTATCGGAGTTGTCCCTTATAATACACAGAAGAATGCAATAGTTTTTTTGTTTTCCTCAAAATTAGTGATTTTCACATTTCTAAGTTTACCATGGGAACAATGATATTGATGCTTCTTAAATGAAAGTACAACTACAATAACGAACATAAATAAAAACTGATATTAGATGCTGAATAATATTTACATAGAAGCCACACAGGGTGTTGTTTTTTTTCTCAACAGGTTGCCGTTTAATCGTCTGATGAGCATATTGTTTCAGATTTATGGGAAAGGAATGAGAGGCATAATAAAAAAATACTCATGTAAGCATTTATTTGTAAAACTATCTATTTACACAGACAATTTATATAATAAAATACAATATAATTTCTTATATTTTCAGGTAAATTATTATTTTAAATATATCACAGATATAATACTAAGATAACTTTACCATGTAAAATTATGATCATTGAAAAATATACATATCAAGCCTGGTCTGTATTTATACAATAGAATATTAGTTGGCATTTAAAATGTATAGGTATGCACTCCTGCTATCAAACAGTGCAAGAACAAATGTACCTATATGCCATGTATTTGTTTCAATAATTTGCTTTTTATTATAATGTGCTCTTAATTATTAAATTAAACTAAAATTTATTTCATCATATAAAGAGTTTTTTTTATTTAATTAGCCAATGATGTTGGTTATAATAAGTGCTGCTACAAACATTTAACAAAAATGAAAATAGATGGGCGTAGGTATAGATTTTTTAGTTTTATCTTATGTCATTATTATTATTTATTTTTTTCATTTCATATCTTTAAGGGTCTACTTTGTTTGGCTAGAAGTGAAGACTAATTAATTTTAAACTCAGTAACTGGTTGTTTAATTAATCACCTTGACCAGTACCTTTTAAACATTATCTGTATACTTCTATTACAATCGACCATCATCTGGTGTTCATTGTCAACACAAATTCAAAAGTTCTTAAATAATCAATTAAATATAGTTCTATTGTAGAAATTATTTAAAAATTAACAATACCTAATACATTCATGAGCATATATACATATTTTGTACATACACTTTTATAATTCCCATTTTTTAATATGGTAATTACTTATAAAAAAGTGATTAAAGTGGCAAAAGTTTGTTTGATGGCAAGTGTAAATCTCAAAATTAATTTGTATGCCCTTTTTCATCCGTATTTATTATTTTACGGTGATATTGATGAATTGGTGCAAGTTTACTGCCTTACTAAACTTATGAATTGATTGGTATATTTGTTTTTGTATTTTTTTGTTTAATGAATTCCATGCCATTTAATTAGGTAGCAGTTGTTTTTTTCATATTTTCACGTTTTCCTAATTCAAAGTTATTTTTATTAAGGTAATCTTCGTACTAGTGATATGAGGCACTTCATTTATACAATTACTAAATATTATAAAATGGGTAATGCAGGCCTGATTGGTTGATCATTTTTATCTTATAATACTAATTTTTAAAGATAATAATATTTCTTTACTATAACCATTATGCCAAGGAAGTAAATACTAAATTGTAACAGTAGTTGAATTGCTTTTTGTTAAAAGGGGTTTTGCCACTAAGCAAATAGTCGAACAAAATCCCTTTTAGTATGATGCGATTCAGTAGCTTGTTGCACATAGTTAATACTGCATTATCCTTATAGATAAAAACATCTATTTACATAAACATTACACATATATACAGAATAATTCGTCCTAAAATCACTTACATTAACAATACTGATAATTAATTTTTAAATATCTAACATTAGTATTACTAATTATGTACAAATAGTCAGTTTTTTCTATGTTTTACAACTCTTGATTACTTAGATTTCAGTTGAAGTTGTTAAACTTCAACATATAAAACTTGAATCAATAGGACAGTTTTGGACTAGGGATTTATTCATCTGGATTGTTCCTCCAGGCAATCCATTATATAAATTTATTATAGACTTTTTATTACTTTTTTATGCATTAGAAGTTTGTCTTTATGTAGAATATTTATAATTCAAATTGACCTATCAGTAATTTTTTTTTAACGCAATCATTTGAGATGTGAAGATGCTAAAGGAGATAAATCCATGTTTTGTCATTTTTTATATTATTAATATTTTCAACACTGTTTTGTGTCCTAATTGAAGTATGCACATGTACAGCACGTGCTTAAGCCCTCAAAAGTACTAAATCCAGTTTAATTTTACGTTTAAGGTTCGGGTAAATTTCTGAATCATACATAGTTTTGAGTTTCCTGAAAAATTTATAAATATGGATTTTTCCCTTTTTGCTTCTTCCTATGATTCGATAATGTCCAGGAAGATAAACAAAATGTCCATCTTAATTAACCATTGATGACAACCCAACTGCAAATAATTTGAAGCAATCATGTTCAATTTGAATTAGAGTATTGAAGATCATAAACCTAATAATTAATTTTTTTAATTTAATTTTTCTTCTGACTTAATTGGAGTAATTGCAGTATAAAAAACTGATCTTCATTATTTCATGCCACCATCAAAATATTAGCTTTCTGAGTTGTTTCTTCTCTATTATAGGACAGAAACATTTTTATGAAGTAATAAAGTTATATGTGTGTGCTATAAGTAGGAGGATCATCTGCAGCTGATTTTAGTGGTTTCTGTTTGTTAAAGAAAGCTTCTATTTCAGCTAGTGTTTTTCCCTCTGTTTCAGGCATTTTTCTGTTTAAATATAATGCTCCAAATAAACTTAAGATCCCGAATATCAAAAACATTCCATAAAGCTGAAATATCGAACTGAGGAACAGGAATGATTTTGTAGCAGCAAAACCTATGAGATATGATGCTGCTGCTGCAATTCCAGCTGCCATACATTTTCCCCTGTGAAAATATTGAGTTAAAAGTTATTCATTTGTAATAACTAATAAGACTTTGAAATAATTTATTCAAATTTATTAATGGTTAAAACATCTTTATGGATATGATATATAGATTTTTTTTTTTTTTAGTTTTTAAGTAGGTACACTTTTACTTTAAGATATAGCAATCTATCGATCAGTATATTTCTAATGGATTATATGTTGACAGTCGATGGTTATTCTCTCAGTAGTAAGAGTAATATACTCGTGTCCACAAGATTTAAGAAAAGTTGTTATCTGTTGAAGTGAGATGAGCTATATCTGGTCTGCATTGATGTAATTTCATGTTTTTCAGTCTTGATGATATTTGAATTGGCAAAACTTCAACTGGTTAGTTGTTTACTGCTGTTCGAGAGACTCAAGGCTTGGTTTTGGATCTTTTAAATAATAAAATGAGAATGAAAAATCTCAAGGCCAGTTTAACACTTTTGTCTCATGCTCGGACGTTGCATAATTGTAAAATGATATTTATATTTAACTTATTGATTATTTCTGTGATGTGATGTGAAAACTATGGTTGTTGGTTTGATTCAGTTTTTTTTTCTTATGCATTAATAGCCTCACAGTGATAACTGAACAGCTATTTAAATAAGAACTGTTGGTTTAATCTTAGTAACTGAAAGCAAAGGTAAGGAATGTTATACCAAGCAATGCACTTTTTTAAAACTAAATTTGTCATAGTCGTAACGAAATTTGTAGATCTCTTTGATTGATAGCATGTATTAATAGTTTAAACTCAAGGGCAAAACTTCTGCAAAGTAGTTGAAAATGGCCCTTTATCTTAAATAGATGGCAATAACATGCCATTTGTTTGCATGCTTTATCAGAAATTATCTTTATTGGACATAGCATGAATAATTTAATTTTATTACCTGAACGGGTATAGCTCACTCTGTAACATCCAAGGTATTGGTGCGATTCCTAGTCCAGTGAAGAAAGAGAGAATCATGAAGAGAGGATATGGCCAGCTGTTGCTCAGATAGCCGAATGCAGCTGCTGATAAAAGTAGACAACTCAGAGCAGACATCGCAAGAGATATTAATGAGAGGACTTTCTTTCCTGTAATATTAATGATACTTTATTCTTTAATTATCCATCTGACATGTATTTTTATACACTGTTTTATGTGATGTTACCCCAAAACTTATTCGAATATGTATAAAAAATCGTCTATAAAAAAACAAGGATTTTATTTTTAAAATGTTTAATGTAGAATACATTATTAGGAAGAAATTGAAAAGATCATAGAAAAGTGTAACACTTGTAATTGCATACCTAGACGACCCTAATGATAATCAAACTTGCCACCAATCTCTCCTAACTATGCGGGGGAGAGCGGTTGAACATTACTTTTGAAAGACTTTATAATTTTGATAAAACTTGGTACACCTGTTTTTTATCAGCTGACTTGGTTGATATGTCTTCCTTCTTCTTTTTTGGGGGTAGTGAATTTTACCTTATTTTGCATGAAACTTGGATCACATGTTTCTCATTGATAGAGCACAAGTATTTAAGAATTGCATTACTCCCAACCCTTTCTCTTTTTGGTATGGGGAATGTCCAACATCCCTTCTGATGGTCTGGTGATATTTTATTAAAACAAACAAAAAAAAAAAAAATTAGAGCTAAATCTTCTCTCCCTAAGTTTACACTACTAACCATTTCTGGAGGGAAGGGGAGAAGGGGAGGTTTTGGGGATTGGATTAGTTAAATCATATTTTAAAAATAAAATTTTCCTATTCATTCCTATCCTATTGTACATGTCATAAAGAAATTTAATGTTGGGTTTCTAACTGACTATAAATTACTAGCGGTGACTATCTTACCTATATAGCAAACAAGAACCATGCATAAGGCATTTCCAACAAATCCTAATATTGATATGATTACCTGTAAGTGAAAGTGAAATTAAAATTTGTATAATGGAATCCTTTAAGTACATTACTTTGATACTTATAATACTTACTGTTGCTTCATTTGGATCTGTTGGCATTTTAAGAAGTTCAAATACTTTAACCAGGTAAGGGCGAAAAGTCTGCAAGCCTGCAGCGTAAAAGAAGAAAAAATATGCAATAACTAGTAGTAACGGTCTTCTCATTTCTGGCCTTAAGAAGTCTTTAGTTTTTGCAAACAGTGTTGTTTTTTCATCCACCAAAGCTTCTAAAAATTTGAGAGTTATGCCATTAAAAAATTCTTTTACCAATGGAATAATAACTTTTTAAATCAAATTTTGTTTAATGCACCTGTTGATTGCATCGATGAGATAACATTTTCTTTTACTGGAGAATCTTTTTGATAGGTGATCATGGTTTGAAGTTCTTCTGCTACTGCTTCTGGAGAAACCCAACCCCTTAGCCATCTTAAAGCGGATTCTGCTTCCTGCAGTCTGCCTTTAGATATAAGCCATATAGGTGTTTCTGGTACCTAATGATTTCAATTGCATTCTTTAATTTTCTTTAATATGATAATTTTCCTATCCTTCATGATACAATTTTATTATTTTTCTTGGTAGCGAAGTAATTATATGACTGTTTACCTGAGAGACTGCGATAAATGTTATAATCGGCACTGCTGCACAACACAGCACTGTGTTCCTCCAGGTTGTGATATAGCCAATAGCATAGAGTACAACATAAGCTAGTGAACCACACAGCTGAGCATATGATGTTAAAGTACCCCTAAATCTTGGTTCAGTGATCTCACCAACATAAGTCAGAATAGGAGCTTCTGTACACCCCACACCTATCAAGATATAGATGTTATTTTTTAACATTGCCAATTCAGTCAAATAGAACCTGGATGGCTATGAATGATCATTGTTATATTTAGAATTAGAATTACAAGTTCATAATCATTTTTTTCTCTCTTTACTTACAAAATATTTGAAAAATTAAATTACGTTTGTTTTTACCAAGAATTATAAGGTATTTAAAGTTTAATTTTTTACTAATTATGCAAATATATCCTCTAAGCTAATATATCAGTATTGCATCTGCAAAACCTCATAAATTCTTATTATTTCAGAATGACTTATGAGGTTTTGCAGGCATTCTGCCAATATACGGTATAATATATGGAATTGGACCTTGAAGAGCCCTACAAGATTTAAGATATAGTTCTAACAACTGTTGAAAATAGTGGAAACAGTGAATTAGAGGGGATTCAAACAGAAAGAAAGCAGCCTGGAAAATTAATTAGTCTAGTTGGATGCACTAGAACTTAAAGTAAGAGGCCCAGTTATCTGTTTGTGATGTAAAGAAAAAATCTTTTGAGAAATTTGGTAGATAAATGGACAAAAATTATAGTAATTATAAAAATATTTTAAGGAAAGGAAAAGGAACAGAAGCACTGTAGATTAAGAAATATAACAAATAAGGATAATGGAATTAGTTTAAAGCTAGAAAATTCTATATTGGTAGAAGAGGCTGAACAATAAAGGAAAAACCATTAAGGAGGAAGATGTTGAGATAACTCTGGAAAAGTTCAAGATTAGCAAAACATCAGAACTTTATTTGATCAGAGATGATAGATGCAGAAAATAAAATATGGTAAAGATTTTACAAACTCTATTCTAAAGGTAAGTCAACAAAAAGATAACCAGAGGTTGGAAAATTAATTTCATAATTCCAATGCATAAGAAAGGAACTGGAAATAGTATTATACAAACCACAGGCCCATCTGTCTTTTTACAGGAGATTAACCTGTAGAATAACCCCTCCTGTTTGCTGTAATAGGATAAATAAGCCTAATCACTGCAGTTAATATGAAATACCTATACAGAGTAATTCAAGGAGAGATCGTATTAGGAATGGAAAGCTAATGAAAGAACTTGAGGAAGATATTAGGACAATGTTCAGAAGTTGGGAGAGGTAAGAAGAAAAAAACCTGTACAAGGGACAGGTGACTCACATGGATTAAGATTCCTCCAAACTAAAATGTAGAAAAGGGAAGATAAAATGAATTAATTCATTAAAAATTCAATTGCTTGAATATTATCTCATTAAAACCTCAAATTATAAGGGATTATTGTTTACTATATCATCAAAAACATAGTAACAAAGCAATTTTGTTATTTATGTTTTTAATGCATATGCTAAAAAAGAGGTTATTGGCTGTATAATCAATAGGAAATTGTGAATCAAATTCTCTCTTGATTTTCTTTGAAAATAAGGTGCAGTAATTTGTGTGGAAGTGAAATATGTTGACATATTTATAATTTGAATTAAAAATGAAGGTCTAAGATTTGAAAACAAAAGTTTTTTTATTTATTTTCTTAAAAAGAATTATTTCAAAAGAAAAATAAGATACTTTTCTCATTGTCTTATTGCTACAATAATTTTTATGAGAATATATTTACCAAAGCCCATTATGGCACCAGCTGCATAAAGGGTGGCAACACTGTTTGCAAGGTAGAGCATTGTCCAGGCTGTCAGAAATGGTATATTGAGAAGCATCATAGACTTTTTTCTGCCCAAGGGTTCCATCATCATACCAGAGAATACGCTTCCCAAAGGTTGGCAGAGGTAAGCAATGCTTGCTATAATTAAAAAAAATATATATGCCCTCTTTAATGAGATGAATCATGTAAGACTAGTTTTAAATTGAAAACTATTGATACTTTTCTATTTATTGTGTTATTTTATAATACTTAAATGTGATTTAATCTGCAATCATTTTCATAAAATCATACATAGTTTTACTAATTAATTAAACATTTAGGAATAATAGGTTTTCAAATATATATATATATATATATATATATATATATATATATATATATATATATATATATATATATATATTTATTATTGCGATTGAGGATGCTTATAACATATTCTTACTCCAAAATGCTGTTTACATGCATGACCAAGTTACATATTATTTATTATTATATACGAATAATCATATATGTTATCCAAATTTTATTAACTATTAAATATAATTTGAACCCGCATTGAATGGAATTAGAGATGAAAATAACAATATCTTGGCCGATCCGGGGGACATTGTGAATAAATTTAAAAAACACTTTGAAAGTATTTTGAATTCGGGAAATAATAATCAATCTCCTCCTTCTGAATATCAGAGTGCTTAACCGTTAATTGAAGAACCGAATAAGGAGGAAGTCGAAATAGCCATCGGAAAATTAAAATCTCATAAAGCAGCGGGAATCGACAACATTTCCAGTGAAATAATAAAAGCGTGCGGTGAAGCTGGAGTTTCTAAAATACATTTTTTGGTTAAAAAGATCTGGGAAAATGAAAAAATGCCCGAAGAATGGAAAGAATCTAGACTTATTCCGATTCACAAAAAAGGTCCGAGGACGGAGTGTAATAACTATCGCGGAATATCACTCCTCCCGGTTTGTTATAAAATATTCTCGTTGATACTAACTAGTCGAATCACGGAATATACCGAGGAAATTATCGTAGACTACCAGTGTGGTTTTAGACGCAACCGATCAAATATTAGAAAAAAAGTTAGAATTCAACGGTGTAATTCATCAGCTTTTTGTGGATTTCAAAAAGGCTTATGATTCCATTGATCGCCAGAGACTGTATAACATTTTGATTGAGCAGGGAATACCGAAGAAGTTAGTAAATCTAGTAGGGATGTGCATGACCGAAACATTCAATAAAGTTAGAATAGGTAATTATTTTTCGGAGAAATTTGAAGTTCGCTCGGGGTTAAAACAAGGCGATTCCCTTTCACCTGTCCTATTTAATTTAGCATTAGAGTATGTCATTAGAAAGGTAATGCTTACCGAAAGGGTTTTAGATCTGGGTGGTAAAATATCCGTGCTCGGGTTTGCTGATGATTTGGTATTATTAAGTGAGGACGCGGAAACTATAAAACTGAATACAACAACATTGATGACAGCTGGGAAAGAGGTTGGCCTCAAAATAAATACGGATAAGACGAAATATATGGTTAGCAATAGAAACAGAGGCGATTTTGAGGATATAGATATAGGAGAAAATAGATTTGAACACGTTGAGAAATTTAAGTATTTGGGGTCTGTGATTACTAGAAAAAACGAAATTCAAGAGGAAATAAAGGCGGGAAATGCTTGCTATTTTTCGGTATCAACATTACTTAGGTCGCGCATTTTGTCCAGAAACTTAAAACTCAGAATATACAAAACTATTATCTTGCCTACAGTTCTGTATGGGTGTGAAACGTGGCCGCTAACCTTGAAGGATGAACAACGCCTTAAGGTATTCGAGAATAAGGTACTGCGTAAAATATTTCGTCCGAAAAAGGATGAGTCAACTGGAGAATTTAGGAGATTACACAACCCGGAATTGCGGAGCATGCACCCTGTTAATATAATCGAAGTGATATCATCGCGATGGTTGAAATGGGCTCGCAAAGTTGTTGGGCTCAGTAACGAACGAATTCCTAAAAAGTTAATAAACGCCGAGCCGACTGGTAAACGTCCGAGGGGTAGACCGAAACGTAGGTGGGAGGACAGTATTGAGAGTGATCTAATGAATTTGGGTTTGGACGGTAGTCGGTGGACCGAAACTTGTAGGCAGCGATTAGTGGTATCGGCATCGAACCTCCAGGGTTCGCTAAGCCTTTTATTATTATTATTAAATATAATTATGTTTGCATTTTTATTACATTTGCTAAAAAAGAGTAGATAAGATAGATAATAGATAGGAAATGGTGAATCTAATATTATCCTGTTAAGATATGTATAATTGTGTTTTTTTATCCTGTTGAAGTCATTAGGTTTTTAGTTTGGTGGAATAATTCAAAATTGTTGAAAAAACTGAAATTTGTACGTTATTTGATTGTAGATATTGCATTTGAAATTACTTGTGTGTCTCATTTTCTTAATCATAGAGGTTTTAAAATCATTAAGTTATGAAAATATATTTAAATTAGAATTCATTATATGCTGTAATGTTGAAAATCTTACCAAACCACGTTGCTTCTTCTGCATTCAGCGAAATATCGCCCCCACTATCAAGCAATGCTGCAATGACAATTGTTGGCATAGATAAAACTAACCCATTGTCAAAAAGGATGCAGTTATTTGCAGTACAGGCCAGTACCTAGAAAAAAAAAATATATGTTTTTTTTTTGTGACATTCCTTTCATTATTTATTTGGTTATTAAGTGTGTATTGAGTTATTTTATCAAGGAACTTAAATATATAATTAAATTTAAAATCCATCCTTCTGGGTATAACCTTTGAGGGATAGAATAGCCTGGATGGAATAGCCATTGGATGGTAAAAATAAAAATAAAAGATATCTATATAAAGATACAAGTGGCACTATGAATTGACAATCCATTGGTTTTTCAATTCCTACAAAAACTCTTCAACTCTTCCCTCAGAAAAAAAAAAAAAAAAGTCTGATCTTAAGCAAACAGACTGATTTATAAATTATTCATAATCTACTTTGGTTTTCTGAAGGTCTTTTTTCTCCCATGGGCTGCTTACCACTTTGTAAATTGTAACATCTATAGATGTTCGTATTTGCTGTGCCATATTTCTGGAATGTTGAACACTTAATTTTGCACTATAATTTACATACTAAATATCTTATTTTGATTTAGATTATTGTGATGTTATCAATTTGCATTTCAATAATTTTTTTATTTATTTTATTCTTGAATGAAAAGTTGATAAAAATAGAACTAAAAATGCTGGCTTGTTATTATAAATATGTTATATAAATATGTTATTAAGTAACTGCACACTTTTATAATCATCCTTTTTATTTATTATTTATTATTATTTTATTTATTACTCTTTTAGAAACTTTTATAACAACTTGGAAGCTTTTCCTTGTTAAATATAACCATGTAAAAAGTTTGAGCTCATAGAAAGAGTATAGCTCAATTCACCCATTGAAAAAATGAAAATTTGTATCCTTTTATATTGATGCATTTTTCTTTCCGACGATATCTACTTAAAAGTTCATCTAAATGCAAAAAATAAAATAAATATTAGATTTACCAGGAGTTACCTATGGCATGCAAGATTAATATTCGGTTTTAAAAAAAAAATATTTAGTTTTCATCGTAATAGGTATGTTATAATAATTAAATTCCATAGTTCCCATTAGTTTGTTGCAATCTTTCCACGACCTCCATACCAAAACCGTTTAGAAATTACGCGGTACACCACAAGAATATATTAAGGAAACAAAGATATTGCATTTATCCATGGGTATCAATATTTGGGGGGTCCTGTTTTGTAGGAATCAGTATTTATTTCGAAAAAAAAAATATTATATTGATATTAATAAATCGAATTTTTTCACTGCGGCTCTCGGACAAATTCATCAATGGGTTGGTTTAAATTAGATACATTAAATGGGAATAGATTATAATTTTAGAAAATCTTAAGGTTGTTTTCACACGGTCCGATAATTATCGGATTCGGATCCGACTCCGATTTAGTTTACGCAGACAGCAATACATCAAATTTAACGAGGAACCGTCAGACTGCGTGGCATGCAGTATCCGGACTCCAATTATCGGACCGTGTGAAAGGAACGCATGTTTTATGCGTAAATCAAATCGGATCCGACTCCAATAATTATCGGACCGTATGAAAATGGCCTGATGCGTTATTCTACATTAACATTAACGGTCTAGCAAATAGTAGGATGCATAATGTCTTGTAGTTCCCTATTTAAAATGCGTTCATAATTTTGATGTTAGTTCTTTTTCCGAAAAGGCTATAATTTGCAGTCACAATCGATATGTGACATTACATCTATGAACTTTGAGTCCGAATTTCTGTCTTCGCTGATACTCAACACAGAGTGAACTACAATCTATACAAAACAAAATTAATTTCTGTAACTGGCTAATTTTTAATAATAATTAAACCAAAAATATAGGACGACTAGGCGATACAAAAGATGAAACTAAAAATTCTGCAATGAGCCTTATAAATATTAAATCGGAATTTTGCTCGATAAAAGTGAACACAATATATCGCATCAGCATATTTCGATATCTATATACAGGCTAACTTCATTGAATTATGTAATAAATAGCCAGTTAAGATAAACTGAACGAGTATATGTTAAGAATGTTTATAAGCTATGTAATCTTGAAATTGAAAAGCGGCTCAAGTAACTGATAGCCCAAATAATCAACAAGTGTAAACTACTTAGTAAATTTTCTCCTTCAATTTGTTTTCTTTTCTTAAAAAAAATAATGTTTATGATAAAATACTAGAATTAATAATATTTATTTTATCATTGAATCCATCTCGTTGATTTATTTGTCCGTGAGTTGAAGTGCAAAATGTTGATTTATTAAAATCAACCGAATTTTTTTTTTCCTTAAACCTTGCTATGATGCCATATTCAGAGAATCGGAGAGCCGTCCTTTCCCGTTCATTTTCTCAAAAAATGATTTAAGAGCTTAAAGTTCAAGAAACCAGAAAGTGGTATAAGATTGTTCATGCATTCATTAATATCAAAGAACGTAATTTTACGAATGGACAACCAAGGTGATTTTATTCACCTAATGTAAAGATATTATCGAAAAAATAGGAAGTCTTCTTGCTCCATTCTAATATTCTAATATTTTATATACTTCCCTAGAAATAAAGAAAATAAATTTAACGATATAAGTTCGTGCCAAAACGCTTTCTACATCATCATAGCTGACGGTGACGTAGTATATCGGAAGTCTCCATTGTAATGTATGCTTTTGTAGTAACGATTTTTTATTTTGTTTGATGAATCGTTTCTTCTTTAATATTTAAAGTGATTTTAAGTGTGTTTGGACTCTAATATAATGTCTACATCAAATATAGTCCGGAAGCCACTGTAAAAAAAGTGACTTTTCATACAAAGGTTTGGGCATATAAGATGAAAATGTCCACGACATTAAAAATGCACGCCTGCCACACATTTTGGTCGGAAAATTACAGCTTCCGTTTGGGGGAGCCCCTCTCCCCTGAAAAGTGAAAAAACTTTTTTCCTTGAAAACTGTTTTATATTACATATAGGTACTGCAGGCATTTTTATTGATATAATAATTGAATTTTGATTGATTAATATGGATTTTAAAACTTCGACACATTATTTAATGTTTTCCATTTCCTGATGGGGAATGAGGGGAGGGGAAGGTATCCTTATTTAGGTATACGGAATTCACCTGATGCACATGACACCTCATCAGAACAATCCTGAATCCGCCATTGTAGGTTATAAATTTTTGGCCATTAATAGAAAAATCCTATATTTATATTTATAGATTTTTTTGCCGATTCAGCCCTATTTAAAAGATACATGAATTTATTTTAAGTGATTAACTGCCATTTTCTTTAATTTTTGATATTCGTAGGTTTAACAACGCTTCGAGGATTCCTCTGATAATAACTTTTTTTTTATTTTAGTTTGTACATTCATTTCACATTTAACTAACTTTGTCGAAGTCTGTACGGGTGATTCAATGGCGGCGGGGACACTTAAGTTGGGCCAAGAACTAGGTTGGGGTTAATTTGTTTGTTTCACTTTTTAACAGAAAATTTTCAATAAGTATATTATCAACATTCTTTCATTATATCGAATTAGTGAATTGAATAAAATCTATATATAATGTATAATGGGAATTATTTTTTAAAAGTAATGCTCGATGCATTTTTGAATGTTTATATTAAATGTTCTCCTTTTCGTGCATAGAAGGATAGAAAAGGATCAAAATGGATTATAAAAACAAATTTTATGATCCACCAAAAGTATACGGAAAGATTATTTAAAAGACAAAAGATGTAGGATAACTCATGAGAAGCAAGGTCAGCAAATCGCTCTGCTGAACGGAAATGAAGAATTCCCTGAGAGGCATGTATTCATTTGGCTGATTGGCTATCTCTGTTCCATCAAATACCATCATCTCAATTTTAGATGTTACTATAACGGTACCTGTTCAACAATATGTAACGGTTTCACTTACATAACGAATTATAACATCAAGTAAGAAGTATTGAGATTAACTCAGAATATGCCGCTTCAATTGGGCCATTTACAAAACTTATTAACAGGCCCGATGATTTATCTATTTGCTTATATTTTCATTGTGAAAATACAATATTTTAGTTTTTTGGCTATTGACCTCAAATTATTTTATCAAAAATTCTCACTTAAGATATTTTGTTTCTTCCTGACATCAATGTAGTTGTCGGCGGCCAATCCTTCCTACCTTCCCCACATAAAGAAGTGACATTTTGTCACAGAAACTATATATCTTTATGTCTTCAACATGCTGACTTGAGTAAAATCCTTCGATATTGCTCAACTAGAGGCTAAGCAAGGACGGCGACACTTTTTCCTGCAGCGTGCTCAATGTAACATGGATCTATCCAGAAAACATACCATAATTTCTAAATCTATTTGAAACGATCTATTTGAAAATATATATTAAAATTCTAATAATTTTGTTACTTATGCCCTGCCAACTATTTCGTCCCGTAAGATATTTTTAGTGCATGAAAAATACTTTGCATTGTGTCATCGATTAATCTGAAAATGTAACCAGTGAGGTTTACCGAAGAAAACTTGGCGTTAATAAACAAAAATTGAGCATTAAACTGAGTTGCTACAGTTGTTTCTCTGATGAATAGAGAAAAAAAAATGTTTTGCAAGTTTATTTATTTAAATTAAATATTTAGTGCGGTGCGCGCATCACAAAACTTTCCCTTACCACCTTATAATAATTATCGTAAAGCGTGTTATAATGATAATAATAATAATCAGCGTGAAGTTAACATCTGACTTGAACAGAACGGATTGTTGAGAACTTCTGCTATCAAATTCACACTTCTTCATAAATTTTAGTTATTGCATATAGTTGGATGAGTTATCTGTGTTTGCTATGTGCTTATGGCATAAAATTCTTTAAATATGCCTGTTGTCCCATTCTCCAATTTACTAACATCTGTAAACATTTGTAGTGCTGAGGGTGATATAGGTCCTATCTTTTCCATGGCCAAGCCCTTTTAAAAATTATGGTGGATGTACTTTTTTATCGGTCACGTCTGTATCAAGATCTTGAAACTTTACATTTTTAACAGATTTAATAAGTTAATAGATTTAAGTTAATTTAACAGATAATAGAGATAAGTTTTAAATCAGATTTTTCTATTTTTCTAGAGAATATCTCATTATTTTGAATTTCATTAAACTTCATCAAGGGGAGTTGGCTTTTTGAATCTGTGATTTGATCTCCATTTGTTGATGAATTTTCCAGTTCTGTGTTGATGTTTGAAGCTTATAAGTTTGCTTATGTATTTAGATGTTCACCCTGTTCTTCGTTCTTGCAATAGTGGTAAAACTGCTTCTTATTAGGGTAAGTTCTTCTTATTCTCATTAAGATTTTTGAACATGAAGTTGAATATGATTGAGTTTTTTCAATAAGGTGGATGATGTACTGGCAAGAACGAGAAAACCATATTCTGGTATTGGCCTGATCAGAGTTTCATAGGTGATTTTGAGTGTTGTAAACTCCGTGCTGTGTTAATACTGGTCCGATTTAGATATTTTTTTTTTTTTTTTTAGAGAATTTAATTATCTTTTATATGATGATATATACATAGTTTATCATAAAATACATACTTTTTGATTTATGCGGAAGTAAAATTTTCTTTTCGTCCTAACGTTTTTCCTTCCATGTTCTCGATAAGCTACTTCATTAGATTTTTTTTTTGCTAAAAATTTGAAATCTCTGAAAATAAGTTATATTTAAATAAGTTAAATTAAATTAAATAAGTTACATATTTTTAAAAACAATTTTCATAACTAAGATTTTTGGAAAATAAAAAACTTTTTATTTTATTTATAGTTATAAGTTATAGTAAACGAAGAAGTTTTGGAGTGATTATCTAGTTATCATCATAGCGAACCTTGATGTATTTGATTGTCGCTGCCTTTCAAACATCTGTTCAAAATATTTGCATTATACCTTGTGTGCTATTCTCTTTGAGAAAGAAGACTCATGACCTCCATGCAATTTGTCTTTGTCATCGTTGTTCGGCTAAGGATATTGTGATAAGGGACTTCCTAAATCTATGTTGAAAGATATTCTGTATTCTACCGTTATCAAGTTAAAAGGATTTTTAATTAAATTTTTAAATACTTACCTCCAAATGATTATTGTTAATTAATTTTTGTACTGTACTCGAATTAGTCTAAATATTACACCGTTGGATCTAAACCTTTAGTTTAAGGCATTCTAATATCATAAAAAGGTGTATTTTTTTTACCCTTAAAATTTGAGTACACTACAAAAATATATTTAGAAAAATCATATGGAGTTAGGGCCTTTTAACTAATCCCGGTTATATTATGGAGATTATTATTTTTTTTTTGTATCATAGTTTTAATTCATATATATATATATACTGACTTTGTATGGCTATAAAATCTTTATTTTTGAAGTTAAAGTAGAATAACTGTTTCGCAAAAAGGATTTTTATTTCAATGCGCTGGTCTGGAGTTGCAAAATGGTGGCAAAAAATGATGGTGGAGGTAAGTTTGCATCACACATACTTGTCCTACGACAGAGGTGTGCACTTAACCCTACTGTCATGTTGAGTCGGGATAACAATCATTAGCACTTGAATATTAGAAAACTTTCAAGGAGAAATGTAAATCACAAAGTATTTTGAAGAACAGCTTCTGAAGGTTCTATTTACTGCAAACATTAAAAAGAAAAATAAGGCCTAGTGCTGTTCAGCAGAAGTTGAAAGATCCAACGATAATCAACAAGTTGGGATTGATATCTTTACAGCTCGTTTTATTTCACCTTAGCCAACTCTCGTGGTTTATTTGTGATGCATCAGTGTTTAGACTTCATGTTCCCAAATGGGCAGTTCTTACAAGTTCAGGATATGGATTTAACGAGACAATCACGAGCTTACCCCACTTCACCTGGTATTAAAATCAAAATATTTCAAAATTCATTTAGAAAATGTCAACAATAGCCTGTACTGCCAGAAGAAGACAAAAAGTGCGTTTCGTTTAGCATTAATATCAGACACCAGATAAGATCTACCAAGAAGGCCTATTGATTTTTAATGTTTCACAAGAGGTTGCAGTTAGATTCACCTGATCTGTCTACAATCCTAACTTCATATTTAAGGTTGCTTACGGCGATTAATTTGGCCCAACTAAAATCCTGGTGACGATTACGATTTTCAGTTTTGCTCCGGTCATTTGTGGATGAAAGATACAAGCGTTTCTTCACACTCTTAAGTAGACCTTAGGCCAGAGGTGGGTAAACCGTGGCGCGTTGGATGATTTTAAGTTGCGCTTGCATCTTTGCGCCTATTTTTAAATCATGGAGTTTGACCATTGAGTTGAATCTATACTCTTTGGATGCCATATATATATAAGTATACAGCTATTAAAAAGGTTATTAAATATATACCAGGATCAAGACTTCTTGCAAACAGAGAGAACAGACAAATCCATGTTCCAAGCTGATCTCGCTTTCAATACCAATTATTGTGGTCCAGATTTATCTTCACCTAACTAGACTCTGGCAAATTTAGTGCCATCACGAAACGATCACCCTCTAGTACAAGAGATCATTTATGGTTGATGTAGATTGGTGCTTTAAGAAACTGGCCTGCTTTAATTAACTTAATTTCGTGATTAAGTTATTCCTTTACCTCCACTAATCGAAGCAGATCCTATCCTCATCTCAATTTTATAATCCCTAACTACAAAGATATAAGGTACGAGAAGGTAAGAAGGTATAAATATTGCCCGAGTCATATGGCGCATCTGAACTCGTCTGTGAAAATATTTGTGCATGGTTTGCAAAAAGTTGGCCAACCCTCTCCTAGACGGTCAGTCATTTGATCAAATGTATTCAATCGCTAGAGTCAAGCATGGTTGATCGTCTAGGAACCCGTTTGACGATTGAGTCGAGCATTGACGGTGTTTGATATAAAGTTTGATTGGCGCGAGTGCTTGAAGAGGGCGCTTAACCGTGTAGACGGTTTTGATCAACCATTCCCTCAAACAAGCAGCTACTATGGGGGATTCCTTGCTCGTTTCCAACACCGAACGTGAGCTTATTAGCCTTTTAATAGATTTTTACCGGGATTGCCCAGAACTTTGGAAAATATAAAGCAAAGATCATTATAATAAAAACGAAAGAAGTGCAACAATAGAAAAAATTGTGGGATTATAAAAGTATTTTTGTCTCCTTTTTATTGTAACATTCTTTTATAATATTTTAATAATAAAATAAGCCACTGAAACATTGTGTCGTTTTTTTTTTTTTTGAAATTTTAATCTAAATCATCGGAAAATTCAAATTCAAAGTGCGATCTAATAATGATTGCTTGAATAATTAAAAAATAAATAAGTTAAATGACATAATGTTTATTAGTTTTTTTTTTTTTATGTTATGGATCTCCCTGATACAAAATTAGAGTTCTGCGATTCTTCATAATCGATTTTCGTCATGAGCCACTGAAACATTGTGTCGTTTTTGTTTTTTTTGAAATTTTAATCTAAATCATCGGAAAATTAAAATTCAAAGTGCGATCTAATAATGATTGCTTGAATAATTAAAAAAATAAATAAGTTAAATGACATAATGTTTATGAGTTTTTTTTTTTTGTTATGGATCTCCCTGATACAAAATTAGAGTTCTGCGATTCTTCATAATCGATTTTCGTCATGAGGTTTCGCCATTTGTTTAAAACAAATATAAAAAAGAAAAAAAATATGTACGTGTATTTTATTTCTTTGTTTATATAATCTGAATTAGTTCGAAAAGCAAGGTCATCCACTCGTGAGAAAAAGTCTCATAGAAACGCAAAAATTGTGTTATTACCTCTATAATGACGTAGTTTTTTTTAGAGACAATTTTAACCATAAAGCAAAAGCCATTGTTGAACAGAAGCTTGTCTGATGACAGAATCTAATAAACTAAATACAATTTAAGTAATTAACGAGCACTGAGGAAATCCTGGTTTGCTTAGAGAATGTGCTTGTTTTTATTGCTCCCATCTCACGTGCACCACTATCAAGAAACTAATAACAACGGTTTGTGCTAGACCAATCCAATAACAGTAAACTTTATGACTTTTCAGGACAATAAACTTTTTTATGACATCTCTTTAAGTTATAAAAAATTCAAGGTGGCGAGTAAGCCTGAGAGCATAATATTTTATCATTTATATTTCTTTGTTTTGGAATACAGTAAAAAATATATTGTGCGTAGATATTCATCTAAAGATGGAGTGGAGTAGCACCAGGGACTTTGCTATAACACTTTATTGGGGGAGGGGAAGGGGAGGGAGAAGAGAGACAAAATCTAAAATTTCTCTGCAATTTTGACCGGATTTTCCAATAATAATAAATATTTAAATTTTCCCAACAGTATTATTAAATTTTTAATATTCAAATGTTTTCCTAACTCTTTTGGATTTGAACTTTTCAATTACCTTTTACGAAAATTGACATTTGAATACAATAATTTATAATTCCAATTTCTTAATTTTAAAATTTAGTAACTCTTTGAGTAAAATGTTCAACAATAATTTTAGTATTTTGAAGTACTAGAACCGATTTATTCCCATGGAACTTCGTCACCTTATTCAAGCTCAGGGTCCAGGTGTCCCTTGCCCTACGAGATTTTCTTTATAATATTTACTAAAAATTTTAATTATTTCTGTGGATAAAAATGCAATATAAAAACAATTTAAAGGGCAAATGAATAAAGGTGATAACTTATCACTGATAAGTGACATTTTTGGAAAACTGAATTATTGCTATGAATAAGTGCGTAAAGTGATATATTTTTAACATTTTCTTCTTCCATTCACATTAACTCAATAGTTGGTTCTGAACTGACTAGGGGAGGGCACAGTCAGTGGGTCACCGATTTCAACCAAATTTTTTGTGATGATTCCTCATCCAAAAATATTAGACACGTGTGTCGACGTTCGTTCCAATGGGTCCTAGGAGCCGAGAAAAAAACAAGCTAAAACTGCTTTTTTTTATCTCGAGTTTGGAAAATGATATCGACGTGGTTGTTCCACCAAAATGTTTATTTTTCAGTTTACATTAAAGGAAAAATACAAACTTAAAAAAATTATTGCTTTTTGGTCAAATAAATTGAAACAAATGTTTAGATTATTGGGTAAACCAGCCTCATAAATTTTTTTACACCAAAAAATATCATCGAAAACAAAAAAAATATTTTTTTTTTTCAATTTTAGACGGGTTCAAATTTTATTAACCACGAAATTACATTTCGATTTGTAGCTCTGTATCTTGTTTTCAGTTTATCCGATTTCGATTTTCTTGGACCCGTTGGAATGATTTTACACTATAATATGTGCGTGGTTAAAAAGTCCGAGATCTCATAGTAAATTGAAATTTAATTTGGAAATTCAAGCCCGGGTTTAAAGTGTTATAAGTAATACAAAAACATTATTTGTGATCCAAAAAGAGTAAATTTTAGTCATATTATATAATTGTATAATATTGAAGAAAATTGTTTTTCAATCTTTGGGAAGTTGTTTTTCAGAAATAAATAAATCATTTGTAAATTTTAGAGTTATTCAATTTTTATTTATTTTTATTTATTTATTCTTCTTGTTCGTACACGGCCTTAATCAGGATGCCATAGCAAATTTAATTATAATTTTAAAAGTAAGCGGGTTTGAAGTATAGAAAAGAAAGTACAAAAAAACATTATTTGTGATCTAGAAAAAGTAAATTTTAGAGTTATCCAATTTTTTAAATGAAATAATTAAATTTTAGAACGATCTCAAGGTTCTATTGAATTATATGTAATGAAAAGTTTCTATACGGAGTGAAGTATATCAATAGAATCTTGTATTCAAAGCTGGCGTCAGATTTGGTTGCAGCACATTGAAAAGCCCCTATATTAAAATTTTTGGGCTATCTTACATTAAAATTGTCTTAAAATTTTGCCTTCAAATTTTGTTTAAAGATCAAATAATTGCTCATAAACCAGGAACCGTTTGAACGATTCAGACCCAATTTGGATCGTCGCTAAAGGTTCTTAGTCTATGCGCTATAGCGACGGTGTTCCTACCTGTTTTAGAACCAACGTTAACCGCAAAAAACCTCAATTTTGTTTGTATTTTGTAGTCACATTTTTTTACACAGACCTGCAAGATAATGCATTACTTATACCATGGAAAGAAGAAAATTCCCTCTTTCCAACGAGTCTAAGAAAATGGGATTAACTGAAGACGAAATACAGAGCTTCAAATTGTGGTTTACAAATTTTGAACACCCTTGAAACTGAAAAAAAAAAAAATTTGTTTTCGATGATAGTTTCAACATAAAGGTTTTTTGATGCGCTGAATCAAAACCTTCCATAATTTTTGGTGTAAACAAATCTATAATGCTGGTTTAACCAATAATCTAAACATTTGTTTCAATGTATTTGACCAAAAACCAATAATTTTTTTAAGTTTGTATTTTTCCTTTAATGTAAACTGAAAAATAAACGTTTTGGTGGAACAACCACGTCGATATCATTTTCCTAACTCGAGATATAAAAAAAAAAACGGTTTTATCTTGTTTTATTTTATTTTTTTTTTCTCGGCTCCTAGAGCCCATTGGAACGATCGCCAACACACGTGTCCAATATTTTTGGACGTAGAATCGCCAAAAAAAAAAATTGGTTTAAATCAGTGGTCCGTTGACTATGCCCTCACCTTGTGAGTTGATAAATAGTGACGATACATATCTGAGTTATGTGGATAAAGATGAATTGAATTCAATTTTAAAATAATTCGAAAAATGTTACTTATCACCTTCATCCACTTTACCCTACCGTTGTAAATAGTATTGTTTGTTTTTTCATTTTTTTTTTTGCGGTAGTTTGCATCAGTTCTCATTTTAATTTCTTTAGTGATTTAAAAAAATATGAACGCTGACAGATGTCTCATAGTGGGTTAGTTTAAATCTATCTAATATCAATAGTTTTTGATAATGCGGAAATGAGTGATTTTAATTGTTTGATCGTTCCTAAATTTTAACGTCTCGTCATTGTGTCGTATATTATAGTTCGTATCAGCCTTCAAAGATGATATCACTTGTATATTACCTGGCTATCTCTGAGGAAAATGCTCAAGTGCCATCACGGTCATAACAAAATAAATTTTTTAATCCATAATCCTCACAACACCATTTGCTTTTTATTCTAAATATTTACTTCCTCTTTTATTTCTTGGTAGTTAATTATTGTTGATTTTACTATCATTTTATTTTTCATTATACACCTGCCCATCATCCTGCGACTGATGCATTCAGTATTCAGTGGTGTCTACTCATATTATTCATTTTATTTCTTATTACTATTTTTTTAAATAATCTTTTATTTATTTTTTATTTTTTGGACTGAGATTCAATCAGAAATAAGTTTTCATTGTTCTTAGTAAATGCAGTTTGTATTGCTTATTCGGTAGCTTAACCACAGTTGTACAGTACCATTATTTCTGAGTGTAATAACCGATTAACTCTTGAATAAAGATTATTTTCTTTCTTTCAAAATAGACTTGATGCACCTGTATGTACTATGGAGAAATCTTTGCATATCAGTTTTCAGACATTTCCTCCAAGGTTTTTAAGTCATGTAGCCGAATAGAACTATATTTGTTGGATATATTTCGGTATATTCAATGGTGAATTGCATAGCTATATCGAATGTGCTGCTTCGAAAGAGTTATTGCTCACTCAAGGATACAAATTTTAATTGTCTTCCACACAAACATTTTATAATCCGTATCATTAGTTTAATGGAAATGGAATTAAGCTCCAAACAAACGAATGATGCTTTCATTGTATTGTTATAATTTCCATATTATTTGCTTATAATAGAGTATTGTATGCGAGGTTATCCTACTTAAAAATTTTCCTGTGAAAATTGGAGGTAAGAAAACAGGTATTAGTTTGTGCATATAATGTCGTTAAATGCATTTTGAAAAATATTTTTCAATATTAAATCATAAATAAAAAAAATTAAAACTGGCACCTTAAGTGTCACATAGTAAAATAAATATATAAAAAGGCTTAGCGAACCACCAATTGCTGTTTACACACCTACTTTCACCACCCACCGATCAGCCCTAAATTCGTAAGATCACCCTTTACGCAATCCTCTCACTTACGCTTCGGCCTTCCCCTCGGGCGCTTACCAGTCGGCTTAGCGCCTACTATTATTATTTTAGGGATTCGTCGAATAAGCCCAACAACTTTAAAAGACCATTTCGGCATGCTATCACTTCATTTATATTAACAGAGTGCAAACTAATGTCGCATAGATAAAATTAAATTTATAGCCTTTATTCGTTTAGAAAAAGAAAAAAAAAATCAATAATTTTATCAAATCGATTGAAACTTTTTTATCTGGTCATTGCTATCTTTTCTGCTACATTTTTGACTGATAAAAAAAAAATTAAGATATCCCGCCCTTTTGCGGTTTAGATACTTTTACATTTCTAAAAGTGTTGATTCAGATTTTTTGTTTTTGCAATCAACTTTGGAAAGATTTGTTCGAGGAAGATAGAAAAAATAATTAGCAGGCTTTATTCATTGTGGAATGTGAGCTGACTCTGGCTGGTTTGGAATCTATACTACGGCGCAAATGCTGCTCTTTGCTCGAAGCCCCTTGCACATTTGTGGACTACCTTCTTTGACCCGCCCAATTCTCAGGTGTTTCTCATCTTTAGGCCAGGCGCAAGTTGAGATGCATCTTGGTCAGATGAGGTGACTCACTGTGAGATTCTGTGAAACATAGAAATGAATACAACAGCGATATGCGTAGTGAAGTAACACAGCTTCAGCCTGTCCGTGCTGGGACCACACTATCACTGGTGACTACGACCAACGATTGAAAAATTGTGAAAACGGTTCGTCCTATGCTAAAATCGCCTATGACCATTGTTTTTCTTGGGACTTTGAAAAAAAAAAAGGATTGGTCTCACGGTCGATCAGATTATTTTTGCATTGTACCCTTCAGCGCCTATTGACTCCTTGATGAATCCATGCATTTAAAAAAAACTGTTCAATTTTTACACTGTAATAGTTTATATATTTTTCATTACAAAATTTATCCGTGAGGATTAATTCTTCATGCGTCTTTTAATTTTTTAAGTAACTATGTTTCGAAAACTTTTCATGAAGAAAAATGGTACTAATTTGGTCTTCAAGTTCAGCGGGATCTGTTTCCGAAATTTTCCAACACTACTCACAGGTACGCAGTTGCGATAGAACTGCCTCCCAATTTTCGTTCTCCCTATACGCAGTTGATTGAATCCTGCTTCTCTGCATCAACTTACCTCATCAAGCTGCGTCCCAACTTGCGTCCGGCCTTAGAGTGTCCTAATTGGCATTTTTTGGAATACCGAACTGCTTTCAGCGTTATCCCAATGAAGCTAACACATTTGTTAGACGTAGCATCAGCAACGAACACAATTATGAACACTTAGAACCTCTACCCCTCGTTCTCTTAATAAACTTGAGGGATGCGGAGACATAGGTAAAGTACTCTCCATTTTATGATTCGAATAAATCAAAACCTAGTTTAAGTGGCTTTCGCAGTTTTGTTATTTGTAGTGTGTTTATGAACTGTCCTTATAGAAAAGACTTCATCTAAAAATCATTTATTAATTTAATGTCATCTTTACCTGAGGTATGGCTCTCCGGAATGCACTGATTTTCTGAATATGGATTTTCTCGTTCTTGGTCTTATCTTCATCTTTCTCTCTGAAAAAGTTTTACAGCAATATTATTTTTTTAAATGTAGAAAAATAGCAGAAAAGGGGTTTTAGCAGTTTTAGGATTGTGTATATGAATTCAATCATTCTTATCACTATTTAATCTTATCATTATCGCACTAATAGTGTTAATTTATTCTAATCTGCACTATATCCAGTGTTTTGGACAAATAATAATAACATAAAATGTTGAGTTCAACGTGAGGGTTAAAGACGGGTGATCCGCTCATGAACTGATTAAAAGAGCTTCTTAGTGAACATTTCCCTCCAACTCTTATTGAGTAATTATTTCTTTCTTTTCTGTGCTCGGTACTTCTTTTCAGTAAATTATGATCCTCGTCTCGCGCAAAAATTTTGCACAGCCAATTCATTCACGACACCGCTTTGTGCACCTTCTACTAACTGCAGTCGGCTCATCTTTATTCGGAACAAATATTCTACGTAATAATATATTTTTGAGGACTTTTAGGCTTTTCCTTATAGTATGTGTTAAATTGTAAATTAAATGGTAATTTAAATAGTATTGGGAAATTTTTTTTTTTTTTAATGAGGACTGAGGTTTAATGGAAATACCCGAGGGTAGAATGGTTGTCGGCAGCTCCTTGATGGCAAAATACCGTCTTTTTGGCTTAGTACTATTTCTAATTCTTATCCTGTTTGCCTTGTAATGAATCTGAAGAGGTATTTCTTCCGGGAGCAATTATCACTGAGTGTGTGACTGATCGTGAGAAACCTGTTGTGAAGTAGAATCGCAATGCATTGGGATCTGTTGAGACCAAGCCAATGCTATTGATACTGGGCTCGAGGAAAAGAACTTTTCTGGCTTTGTGGTCTATTCAATCCTGTTGAATATTAATAAGCTTATATAAGTTGGAGAATATTTTTGACATGGGAAAAACAGAAATAATTATAACTATAACGACTTCAACCAGATACTTGAAGTGCAACAAATAGGAAATGTATTTTATTTATTTTTACCTAACCTTTTATCATTTTTTATGCTATAAATATACTATAAGGTTCAAATAATAATTATCTGGGGTTAAATTAATATTTCTGTGAGAAAACGATAGACTAGAGCAAAAAAGTTAAGAAATCGGGATATCAGTTAAGTTAAAAGTGGGCTATCAGCCTGAGAGGAGTGTGTTCCCAGTTACGCATGTATAGTAGATGTTCCCTGCTAGGGACAAAATTTAATAAAATATAACCTAATCTTATGTAATTCCATCTGGTATCTTTTGTTATTTATTGATTTAAAAAATCATGAAGAACCATTTTATTTTTTAAAATAAGAAAATATTTTGTTTTGTATATTAGCTTATGCATTTATTTGTGAAATATAAGAAGTCCTGCATGTTTTTATTATAACTAGTTTTGATTCCTCCTCTCTAAAAAAGAATGGCCATTTTCTATTCCTCATACTTATTTTTTAAATCTGGGTTTACCAATGTAAAGAACATCTTTCTTTGTGAAATTTGACAAGTTGGAATATTTTTTTGAATTGTCAGTAGATTATCAAGGTTTTTCTAAATTACAATATTTGGAATTTTTAAACGCCCGAGACTGATATCGACAGACTTCTTATTAGTCCTGTGGTAGGAGCCTGTGGCAGATTTAGGTCATCCATCGAATTTTAAAAAATAATTGTGTCGTCTCAACACAGAAGTATTGTAAAGTTTAGCGAACATTCTGAAAAATTCTGAAAATAAAAAATGCCGGACAAAATGGTCTGAATGATTTCAAATGGATTGATTGATGAAAGTGTATTTTAATTTAAAAAAAAACAAACAATGAATTCTGATAAAAAAATCTTCAAAATAAGGATCATTCCGTAGTTGCCAGTTAACGTTTTTTGGACCATTTTTGTTTCTTGATTTTCTGCATTCTCAATTATTTTCTGAATTTTTTATTTCCCCTTATATTTCATAGAAAATGTTCCATTAAATTAGGAGGAATCTCTCATAACCTCTTTGGACTGATTCGGAGTAAACTAAATAAGAAGTCAACAACTTTCTTTTTCGACTAAATAATTTTTCTGCTATTGATAGTCAAAATAAAGCAAAATTTCATTAAAATACATTAGCATTTATATACGTTCCAAAAAAAGAACGTTAGGATGTTTTTTATAACCGTATATGTATTAGAATTATTGAGATTCATTGGTTATGTACAATAAATGGCTCCATGAAATATTTAAATTCCTCATTAAGGTTTCGCGAACCCACTGCTAGATTAATGAATCCGTTCATGGACAACGAACGAACACGTGGAAACGATGAAGACCGTCCCCGAGCACATTGCTTACAAACAGAAGTGGCCGTGATCTTTACCGTTACCAAACTCTATTTCATTTCTTTCTGTGACATAACTTCCCTGTTTCTTAATTGCCCATTCAGTTACCTCAGTTGGAACCGGTTTATTTACGCACATGCCAACCGACAGTATGTAGTGTGCTACGAATTGACTGGTCCAAAACATAACTGTTATTAATTACTAAACTCTGAGAATCTAAATAAAAGCTAATAAGCTAATAAATTAAAATATTAGCTTTTTAATATTTAATATATTTTAATAAAGCTAATTATTAAAATATTATTATTGTAACTTATAATTATGTTACAATAAATAGGATTAAGCCATTCGAGAGGGCGTGAGGCTTCCAGACAATATTGCTATTATTTATGAGAGCCAGTGACAGTTTAGGTTAGTTACAAATCGAACATACAGGTGAAAGTAATTTTAAAAAATAAGTTGGTGTCGTTTCAACACTGTACTGTGCGTACTGGCTATTGTAAAGTATAGCGATCATTCTGAAAATTTAAATTGAAAATTGGTAAATTGTCGTCAAAATTTACCTATTGAGCATATTCCTGAAATCTATATCATTTTGTTCTTTGTGTTCGGCTGAAATCGAATATGGAAGACTGGCTGACGATGAAGTGTGCACCAGACGCGCGCGAAGTGAAATAACCTCGAAATATTGGAACTTTTTCAGTTTTCGAGGTTATTTCACTTCGCGCGCGTCTGGTGCACACTTCATCGTCAGCCAGTCTTCCATATTCGATTTCAGCTGAACACAAAGAACAAAATGATATAGATTTCAGAAAATGCCCGATAGGTAAATTTTGACGACAATTTAAATTTTCAGAATGTTCGCTGCACTTTACAATAGCCAGTACGCGCAGTACTGTGTTGAAACAACACCAACTTATTTTTTAAAATTACTTTAATAATAATAATATGATTTATTAAAATAATAATATTTTAATAATTAGCTTTATTAAAATATATTAAATATTAAAAGCTAATATTTTAATTTATTAGCTTATTAGCTTTTATTTAGATTCTCAGAATTTAGTAATTGATAACAGTTAAGTTTTGGAACAGTCAATTCGTAGCACACTACATACTGTCGGTTGGCATGTGCGTAAATAAACCGGTTCCAACTGAGGTAAACGAATGGGCAATTAAGAAACAGGGAAGTTATGTCACAGAAAGGAATGAAATAGAGTTTGGTAACGGTAAAGATCACGGCCACTTCCGTTTGTAAGCCATGTGTTCGGGGAAGATCTTCATCATTTCCACGTGTTCGTTCGTTGTCCATGAACGGATTCATTAATCTAGCAGTGGGTTCGCGAAACCTTAAAGAGGAATTTAACTATTTCATGGAGCCATTTATTGTACAATAACCAATTAATCTCAATAATCCTAATACATATACGGTTATAAAAACAAACCTAACGTTCTTTTTTTGGAACGTATATGAATACTAATGTATTTTAATGAAATTTTGCTTTATTTTGACTATCAATAGCAGAAAAATTATTTAGTCTTAAAAGAAAGTTGTTGACTTCTTATTTAGTTTATTCCGAATCAGTCCAAAGAGGTTATGAGAGATTCCTCCTAATTTAATGGAACATTTTCTATGAAATATAAGGGGAAATAAAAAATTCAGAAAATAATTGAGAATGCAGAAAATCAAGAAACAAAAATGGTCCAAAAAACGTTAACTGGCAACTACGGAATGATCCTTATTTTGAAGATTTTTTTATCAGAATTCATTGTTTGTTTTTTTAAAATTAAAATACACTTTCATCAATCAATCCATTTGAAATCATTCAGACCATTTTGTCCGGCATTTTTTATTTTGATAATTTTTTAACCATTTAATCCTTATGATTTGGTGAGTTCAAAACTATGGTTAAAAAATATTTCAGGCTCATACTTTTTTCTTTGCAAACATCTTAAATTTGCTTCGCAGCTGAAAACAAGTTTTGGAAAATCTCTCTCTCTAACTCTAATAATTTTTTAGATATCATGACAAAACAGAAATTAAAACTACGGAAATGACGTGCTCTAAATTTTTCGTCCTCACAATACATAACCCGAGTAGTGAAAAAAGTGGTTAAAAAAATTAACGGAAATTGGTATTTTAGCGCTATAAAAGTGCATTAAGAAATAGAGACTCACCTTTGATTTTTTTTCTTGTATAATTTTGTTATTTTACTACTTCGGTAGAAATTTGAATCCTAAAAACATTGTCCTTTTTTTTTAATTTGATTCGCACTCAAAGGACAAGTGCTAAAGCCGACGGAAATCAGTTGGTTCTCAATCGCTAAATTTGTGTCTTATGTTGCTATCATATAGAGATATAAACTGTATCAGTTTCATAATTTTTTACTCAGCCTCGTTTTAGTTATTAATGACTTTTGGCCATATTTTAAAATTTATATAAAAAAAGGACAATATTTTCAGAATTAAAATTTTTACAGCAAGTAATGCAATGACAAGACTACACAAGCAAAAAAATCAAAGGTGAGTTTCTTTTCCTTACTATACTTTTACAGCGCTAAAAGTCTCGTTTTATGCCAATTTTCGAGATTTCTTTTAAATAATTTTTAACACGATGTGTGTAAGAACCAAAAATGTAGAGTTCAACATTATCATAATTTAAGGTTTTATTTTTGTTTTGATATATGCATAATTTCCAGAGTTATTTTATTTTATTTATTTTTCATCCTACCCTGCCTCTCGGCATTACGAGTTTCGGAAGAATTACCTACCGATGAGTCTCCTCATCCTTACTGCGTGTCCATTCTTAATTGAGTCTATTAAAATACTATTTCCTTCCAATCGTATAGGAAGGATACAAAGTATGAATAATTTTCCTGACCAACTAATTGAGGAAAATCACTCTCTGTAATGACATAGAGACCGGTTTTCCTCCGTAGTATTGTTCTTATTGCCTCAAGCGCGGTTCAGGTGGTGACGATGTGCTCAGCAGTTTCCTGAACTCCACAACTCCCGGCATAGAGGATTAATGTCCTTTCCGAAGCCATGGAGCTTGGCACGGAATCCTCCATGTCCGGTAAGAAATTATTGGTAGTTATTGGGACCTGTCACTCCCTTATCAATAGGGGCGTGGCCTCAGTAAGGTTATAGCCCCATCCGTCACCAGTTGGCGCCACCATTCTTCCCCTTTGTCCTGGTTTTTGAAAACCGCGTATTCATTGCAATCATTAAAATTATAACTGCCTTAATTACATATTTAAAATTGTTTGTGCAGTCGACTTCCGGTGATCTGGTGAAGTTTAAGTAATGATTTAAAGAAGAGATAATGTAAATTACGGTATGGACTCGACCTCAGCTGAAAAGGAACTTTTGGGGTTTGTTTATCTCTTGAGCGAGCGTAGCGAGCGAAAATCGTCAGCTGTGATCTATTTAAAGCAGTAATAATTGAAATTACAGTAAGGACCCGACCTCAACTGAAAAGGAACTTTCGGGATTTGTTTATCTTTTGAGCGAGCGCAGCGAGCGGAAATCGTCAGCTGTGATCTATTTAAAGCAGTAATAATTGAAATTACGTAAAAATTATGTATATTTCGGTAATTATTTACAAGAAAGAAGTGAACGTATATGGGAATGAGGTAGGAACGTATATGAACGTAGGTATATGAACGTATAAGGGAATGTGGTGGGGACGTAACTCAATGTCAACAATGTGAGACCACGCCCCTTTAGATAAGGGAGTGACCGGTCCCAATAATTACCAAATTGTGACATCCAGTAATCAGGGAGGACCCATTTGGCCTTCAATCGTGAATGGACCTTGGGAAAGTATTTTCTCAAGGTAGCTCCTTTCTGAGTAGTTACCCACCGCCGATTCCAATCCTGTATGGTGTCCTCCCGTATTATCCTTTTCCATTTCATTGGATATTCCGCAATCCTCTCTCGGAGATTCTCCGGAAGACCTACTGAGCCTCCATGCTTGAAATCATATTTCGTCTCCTCTTCTTGCAGGAGGAGGTCGAGAGGAACCTCTTCCGCTAAGACCTGCACCGCCTCATGAGCAACAGTTTTATAGGCTTTGGTCATCCGCAGCAGAGCCATTCTGTGTATTGTCGCCAACCGTTTCTTCTGAAGTTGCGAGAGGGTTCGATTCCACCACTACTCCATTATAAATAGTCATAGTAGCAGGGAATCTGAGACCCCAGAAAGCGCCTCCAATACGACTTAGTCCATTGAGGGCTAGGGCCACCCTATTCCGCATGTAATCCAAGTGAGGTGTAACATTAAACCTTCTACCGAACCTCACACCAAGGTAGGCTACTACCTCACTTGGACATATTCTTATACCTTGTATATTCATGATTGTAGGGTGAGCCCTAGCGTCCTTACCTTTCAGAAAGATGGCCTTGGTTTTGGCAGCAGCCATTCTCATATTTTTCCTCTCGCACCATTCACCTACGAAGTTGGCACACCTTTCTGCTTCTTCTTTTAAGCCGGCTCTGCTGTTGGAAGCCACCACTGCAGCCAAGTCATCAACATAGGCTGGGGTAGGGAACCGCTCCTCTTCGAGCGCACCCAGCAACTCATCGGAGACTTAACTTCCAGAGGGCAGGGCCAAGGACTGAGCCCTGTGGACATCCCCTCTCTGCACTCTCCTCAACTTCAAAGAAGTTACCACGAATTTTCACTCTTCGATCATCTAGGTAACTCTGCAGGAGGGCATACAGGTTGCTGGGGGCCTCATACCTCTGTAGTTGTTGAAGCACATTTGGCCACCATACGCTATCGAAGGCGGAGGATATGTCGAACAGTAGTAACATTACATATTTCTCCACCTTCTCGACGTCATGGCGCACTTGCAACAATTTGCACCGTATCAATTAGAGTTTCTTCTATTATAATTGCAACCTACAGATAAAGAAATAGAAAAGGGATAAATTCATCTACTTTCAATGTGATTCATGATTTATAAATATTGTCGTTGATATTGATTTTGGATTTAATGAAATTATTATCTGTTTTTGAGCCTAATAGGGATATTTTGGAATTACCGTAAATTATAGTCCTTATATAAAAATGTCAGTATTTATACTAACCCATAAATTTGAACATCAGTTTTTCATAATAATCCAATTTTATATATCATATTAAATAATTGACTGGTATATGATGTTAAAAAAAGTATTAACTCTATATTTTATGATTTTTTATTCTTGATCTTATATTGATTGGATTGATTTAATTTAGATTAATTAAAAATAATATTTAACAATATATTAAAATTCTAATAAGAACTTTTTAATTAATCTACACTTGTTTCTTTAAACAGACATTTATTTAAACAATACTCACGTAGAAACAGATATGAATTATGACAATATTCTCACTACTACTATACTGGTTCCTTGAGGTAATGATTTTTTATGAGGGATCTATAGAAATCATTAAATTTCGAGATCTGTTCCGTGTTTTCATTACTTCGCAGATTCTTATATTTTGTCCAATAAATGAGGAATAAAGACAGAACATTTTTTGTTTGTTAAAGCTCGTATCATTCACTGAGATATCACTTTTTTCTTCTTTTTTTTATGTTGTTTTAACAAAAGGACCCATATCGGATTTGTGAATAGTTCCAGCCTCGGGAAAATGAAATGTTTTTTATTTTTGTCAACTTCTTTTCTATTTCGTTGGGACATGTTTTAACTTGTTGAAAATCTATTTTTTTTTTATCTTTTGCTTCCTATCAATGAACTGTCATTATTCATTTTAATTTATTTTCAACTGCTATGGCGAAACTGATTGGTTTACAATATTTTGTAAAACAATTATATTTTCCAATTTTTTTTATGGTTCATGCGGTTATACTTGACATTGAAGTTGATCTGATCCTTTGAAAACATTCACCCAAAATGAAAATGGGTAATTGCACTTTTTGACAATATCTTAACGTAGTATAAACAAAAAATTAAAAATGCTGCAGATAATTACCCAATAGTTTATCCGTTCCCTAATGATTATTTTTTTTTTAAATTGAAAAATAATATGAATTCAATTATTTTTTCTTTATTATTATTATTTTTTTTTTGTTAAATTTTGTTATAATGAATCCAAAACACCTTATGTTTTTCCTGTATCTTCATAAATGGCTGAAATTTGAGCGTATGATACGTCATATCTGCCGCCATTTTGGGACAAAATGGGGGTAATTTCGAGTTCCGAGAATCATCTCTGGATTACCTGTGACTGGTGACAAATTTAAAATAAATTTGCAGAGTGGTCTTGGAGAAAAGCCGCGGACGGAAAGATTTTTTTTTCAATTTTTTTATTCTAAAAAGATCTTGAAACTTAAAATATCAAATTTTAAGGGGGAGGGTTATTTTATTTTTATTTTTTGTTGGTCAATTACGAAGATTCACTATTGAAAATAATAAACCAAAAGTTCTCTAAAGTAGGACAAAGTAAAGGCCACTTATTAACAATTACGATTTACTCAAATTAGTGTTACGCCTCGAGTTGTATTTCGACTGCCTCTTTGATCAGTTACATTTTTTTCTAAATTGTTATTTTCTGGGCTGAAATAAAATTAAATAAATTTCTAAAAATGATTTTGTCTTAAGATAATAGAACACGATTCGGTTGCTTAACAGAATAAGTTGTGGAAATACTTAGCAATGACTGAAAAGGCATTATGGCATTTTTTTAAAGTCTCTTTTATTAGAATCAGGAGACATTATAATATCCCCGAACCGCAGAAAAGATATTGTTGATGCATCACCTAGTAGGTTGAGGAAGCAAAAAGTGCTAGTATTTTAATATTACTTTTACAAATTAGATTATTTATTTTACATATTACAAGTAAGAGCAATGCTCTGATATGTCTACAAATTTTTTTTTGCGTATTTATGTCCTTGCCAAATCTGAAGGTTATTCAAAGTCGTTTGAATAAATATTCATCCGTGAACCTGGGTAACTAACCATTGCCAAAGCATTTTCAAAGTCATCTTTATCATAATATTCATTTAATGATCTGAATGTTTTCGTGAGGCCCGGTTAGAATTATTTGTTTCGATTCTGTGAACGAATCAAAACTAGAATATTTCTTTTAATGTGCTCAAACCGGTAGGCAGAGGTTTATCTACTGAGATTAAGAAGGCCTCATTCAAGGTTGGTGAAATCATCACTCTTATTCGTAACAACGGCCGAATAATTTCTGTCTTCGAGCTTTTGTATGTATGCAATGGACGACTGATTTCAAGGATCAAATTGTAATTACAAAGGAATGGTTATTAACATTACTTCCTAAACTATTTAAGAAAGTATATAAATCGATTTTTTCTTTTATTTACTTCAATTTATCCTTTTAAAGTATCCTGAATCCAGGAAATTTATTTTTAAAATAATGTTCAGGCATTTTCGTTTCCACCTATCCCAATTTCTAGCCATTAGCATAAACCACTGAATACCTCGTTTTATTATCAAAATTCAAGTAAAATTTACTTTTGTGTATAGATCAAAGTAGCGAAGAACGTGCCGAGTTTCGAGAAAATATATTCCGAAGCTATGAGGGAGGGATATCAGGATATTTCCATGTGAAATTCGTTTTATAACGATAATTTGTGTAAATCGAATAAAAAAGATGCCCAAGAATCAAATATATTCTGAGTGACATTCAGGATATTGGTTTATTTTTTTTAATGATGAACATTTGTAATCAACCTTGAAAAAAATAAATAAAAATAAAAACTCCTAAAAATTTGAGATTTCACGTTTTAAGATACGCAGAATCTAAAAACTGATTAAATAAAAAAACTCCGTCCGTAACGTTTCTCCAAGACTACTCTGGGCCGGTTTTTTGATATTACCATTTGCCATTTCGCTTCAAAACGGTAGCCGATTAAAGGTTTTCTACGACCACGTCTCATCTAAGAGGATCGAGAGAAAATATAAAGTACTTTGGAAATATATAATAATAACAGTTTTTAAAAATAAATAAAAATTATCCAAATAAATTTTTTATTTTATTTTTACTTTCCCTTACGAAAGTAAAAATAATACGAAGTATATAGTAAGGGGAAATATTACGATCGTGAAAATTTTGGAATTCGAGTTTTCGACGGAAATCCACGTTTTAAGGTCCCCTGAGTCCAAATGACCAAGTCTCGCATAATGGTCTGCGTGAACAGTCTAGCTCAAAAAACGAAAAGTTTTACGATACTGAAATTACGTATTTAAGATTGGCACATGCATGTGATGCTAAAGCAACATTTTCGTCAAAATCGTCTAACCGGAAGTACCACTTTATATAATCGATTTTACACTGTTTTACAATTTCTTCGAAAACGGCTCTAACGATTTTGATGAAACTTGCCTAAATTATTCTTCATAAAGACCTTTAACTTTTCAAATATGTGGTACATCACCGAGGAAATGCAGGGAAAAAGTTATGATGAAAAGAATATTTTATTTACGCATAACTTCAAAAGCGTGCAATTTATGGTAAATTATCTATAGACTTGTATGAAAGTTAATTAAATCATCTAAAAAACAAAAAAAGAATCATCAAAATCGGACCTATAATAGCAAAGATGCAGCGCATCCGGAAATGGTAATTACATCATGGATTCTACAATTTTTCACAATTTTCTCGTAAACCGCTCAGATGATTTTGATGAAACTTATTCAATATCTTGACTTTTCATGTATTTAATATATCAATGAGAAAATTATGGGGAAAAAGTTATAGCGAAAAGAAAATTTTATTTACTCATAGCTCAAAAAGTGAGGTTTTTATGGTAAATTTTGTATGAAATCATATGAAATGTAATTAAATTCCCTAAAAAAACGATTATTTAAATCGGACCTGTATTAGAAAAGATACAGAATATGTCATAAGGACTACTAGATCCTTGAGGAAAAACCGCTTCCGGAAGGAGACGAATGCGACCGAACCTCCTCCCACCAAGCCGTCAACCCGTTGTTAATAAAACGCTCTGTAACAATATATTGTAAATAAATAAATAAATTAACTTTATTATTTCTGCTTTTATATCATTTAATTGAAACAAATGATTCCATGGAAATTGAATAGAATATTCATGGAAACTAAACCGAAACTTTTAAAATACATTTCAGCTTGACAAACCAAAAATATTTAGTGTACAGAATTTATTATATTATTGTATTGAGAAAATACTTGAAGAAATGCATTCTGCTTAGCTTATGTGTTTATGTGAACTCTTAAAATAATTTTAAAGATTATTATTATATGTTGGTAAGGGAAAGTTGTGTGATGCGCGCACCGCACCAGATTTTTTTTTTAATATAGATCATTCATAATAAGTTTTAATAAAAAATAGAACACTCCTTCGTATGAAATTTCCAGACTTTGTCAAGTCCCAAACTAAAAAAAGACTAGCGTTTTCCTGCTGAAAGATTTATTCCATATAGTATACCCGACGTTTATTTAGAGCGGGAATATACCTGAAACTGTTATACGTATAAAATTTTATATAAAATGCTCGAATTATTTATTTCGAAGATCTTGTTTTATCGCTATTTATAATAATCATATCTAATGCTCAGTGTCACTTTTCAGGAATGCTAATGAGGCAGGCAATCATAGTTCATACAATCATGTTACGATTTACAGATTTTTAAACAAACAGTGCATTAACGATGTTTTGCTCTTGTTAACTATTCGTTCTACTCTAATATTGACTGTCTGAACTGTCAATACCTTTTCTCATAGAGGAAAAACAGTCAATCTTTCCTCATTGAGGTTTACCAACCAAATAACTTTGGATTAAACGTTGTTTCTTCAATCGGTTATTTTTTTTTTACAATTAATTCCTGATAGTTTTTATTGCTTCACGCATTAGTAAAAAAAAAGATTAATATTTTAGACGTTTATTATCAATTAAATATCTAAAAAAAGACTTATCAATAAAAATATGGCCTATTAATTCATATCAGAGGAATAACGGCCTTATTTTTTTACTTGTCTGTTTCAGTTAAGCTTTTTATATCCGTTTATATACATCTAATACCAAAATATTACACCTTTTAATCTAGTTAATTTATGAGTTCATTAGGCATTTATGGAGCAGTCGCTAGTTGGTAGAGTCGTTTGTTGACAATTCTTATATTACTTCTGTAGAAATATTATATGAATTGTTTATGACTTGGTAAAGATTGGTTTCAGCCTGGTTAATGTTTAGAATATTGGAAAAGGGTTTTTGGGCTAATCCGTGGCAGTTAAATTAATTTGGTAGGAGAGGCATGATTAGGAATCTATTGAAACCAATAATACCATAAATACAAGTACAAAATAAACAAATAATATAAACTGTAATACTATAATAGGTAGCCCATGAAGAGTACTGTTGATGGGTTCAGGTACTTGTTAAGCATTAAGTATACTTTCATATTCATGATTATACAAGGAGATGTTTGGGTAGAACCATGCTACTCTCTTTACAGAAACTGGGTGAGCCCCAGGAGGATCTCCCGGCATAAGATCTACGGCTGATAACATTGAAAATAAATTTTCTGCTACTGTTGGATTGGAACCTGGCCCGGAAGGTAGAAGTTCAGTACCTTACGCACTAAATGTATTATTATATAAATAAATATATATTTTTTTAACATTTCTGAAATCATTATTTTAATGTTGATTGATACAGAAACGATAAGATGGTTCCATATACATTGCACTTGGAAAGACCAAGTTGATTCACTGTCGTTTGCTAAAGATGTGATCTGCTAGGCTTCCTCAAATATGCCAGTACTAATGCCTACTATAAGGAACGTTGTTAGTTAATTTAATTGTTGTTAAATGGGTGGAGGAGGGAGAGAGAGGACAAAATTAATAATCCCCACCAATTTTGACCGGATTTCCCAACTATATTAAATATTTGAATTTCTCCAAATAAATTAAGAAATATTTTAATTTTTTCAACTCTTTTGGATTAGAAATTTTCACTTACTTACTGCGATGTCAACATTTGACAGCAAAAATATTTTATTTATTCAAACAGCTTTGTGTCAATAAAATTGCGATTTCTTCACTTAAAAGGTATTGGTGTTGTTTTTAAATTTTAGTACTTCTTTTAGTAAAATATTGTACTACAATTTTCGCAGTTTGAAATAGGGTCTCAAAGCTCGAATTTCTAAACTTTTTGGGCTTTCAAATATTAGAGGAGAGGGGAGGGTGGCACCCTTCTACAACTTCCATAGCGACTTCTCTGGGAACGACAGTTAAGCGCCATAAATTGAGCAGGTGACTGAGACAATAACAGTCAATATCATATTATATTATATTATCGGAGGGGTAGAGAGGGGTGGGTAGTGACATCTAATCGGGAAATGCTTGTTTTTTTTTCGGTCTCGACATTACTTAGCTCGCGCCTTTTGTCCAGAAACTTATAAGAGTTATAATTTACAAAAATATGATCCTTTTTACCGTTCTTTACGGGTCTGAAACGTGGACGGTAACATTGAAGAGAGGTCGTCTTAGGTCTTCCAGAATAAGGTATTGTGTAGATTATTTTGTCCGAAAAAGAATGAGTCCACTGGAGAATTTAGGAGATTAATCGACACGGAATTGAGGAGCATGCACCCAGCTAATATAATCGAAGTGATCATATTCAAGCGACGTTTGGAATGGGCTAGTAAAGTTGCTGGACTTATAGTCCAGGCGTGATAGAGAAAATGTATTCCTTTTTTGAAATAAATTTCCAATGGACCACATGATAATAAGGAGAAAAATAGTAGAAACAAATTGTATATGTTTTAGATAAAATCGGTAAGTAGCAGCCTAGTGAAAAAAAATCATAAACGTGCCGAACAGTGTTTTTTTCACTTTTAAGATGTAAAAAAATAGTACATAATAACGTTTTAAAAGACGGAAAAATGATTTTTAAACAATTGAAGCAATTTTAAACAGCAAAACAATTTTTCGCAAAAAAAAAGTAATCCGCGAAATAAGGCCAATCTTGGAAATTTTATTAATTGAGCTTGTAATTGCCCTAGAAAAATGTTTTTCTATCTACAACAAAAATATTACGCAAAACAAAATAAAAAAATACTCAATCCCGGAAATTGAGAAAATAAAAAAAAACGGTGTTCTCGAAAAAACATTTGAACAAGGGCCAAATTGGTTTTTAACCAGGACGATTTTTCAAAGCACAACTTGTTACCGAGGAATTTCTCTACAAATATATGTGAGGATCGATTTGACGCCTAAAAAACGCGTTTGAACATCGGGCTTTTTCTTGCTTTGGCAGCTAGTGGTGAGGGAGCGGAGGGGAAGTTACGAAGGGTGGGGGAAGCCTATCTGACGGCTGGACTTTAAGCGATGGAATGTGATGGAAGGAGACTTTCCCTAACCACCGTCACTTCCCCACCGCCAGCACGCTCCTAGCAACTGAAGAAAGAAAATATGATTTTCAAACGCGTTTTTTAGGTATCAAATGAAACCTCACATATATTTTATAAAAACAAATAGTACTTTGATAAACCGCTATTGGACCATTTTGGTCTTTGTTCAATTTTTTTTTCGAAAATACGGTTTTTATATTTTCTCAATGTCCAGGAAAATTTATTATTTTTTAAAATACAATTTTAGTTGTAGATAGGCACTAAAAAACGCAACAATTTAAGCCTCAAAACAAGTTCCTGAGACAATTACATACCCTGTAATTAAATATCCAAAAATGGCCATATTTCGCGCTTTTTACTTTTTTTTTTGCAAAAAGTTGTTGAGCAACCTCAATTGTTTAAAAATCATTTTTCCGGCTTTTTAACCGCTATTACGTAATCTTTTTTATTTTTATTTTAAACAAAAATTCACTTCTTAAAACGTGGAAAAAACTTTTCGGGACATTTATAAATTATTCTTTCCATCATGTTACTGCATACCGATTTTATCTAAAAAATATACATCAAATTTGTTTTATTATATTTTCCCGAAATATCACGTTGAGAAAGTCCATTGGAAATTTGTTTAAAAAAATAAACCATCAGACTATTATTAACGAACGATTCCATAAAAAGTAAATAAACGCTGAGCCGACTCGTAAACGTCCGAGGGATAGACCGAAGCGTTTAGGATTGCGTTTAGGGTGATCTTGCGGATTTAGGTTTGGACGGTAGGCGGTGGTATATAAACAGCGATTAGTGGTATCTGCATCGAACCTTCATGTTCGCCAAGCATTTTATTATTATTGTGCATTATAAAAATGGTCTAATATGATTCTAAGGATAAATAAACTTAGTTTTCATTCAGTTCACTTTTGATTAAACGTAAGTGACAAAGCTTAGCAATTAAACTAGTGTTAATTCTTTTGTTATTATTTGTTATTTCTAAATTTCTGGTGGTGAAGTATTTGATACCTACGATGTTGTTAAACCAGTAACAAATAAAATCAGTCGAGAAGTATCGTCTCTTCATCTTACAATTAGTAATCTTGAAAGGTCTCCTGCTCAGATAAATGATGATAGTGGCCTGACCTATCCAGGGACCTAATCTCATGAGATAAACCTCAGCGTAACAATTGAGGACACAATAGGGATCTGACATCCGTGACTGTGAGTGAATAGATTCAACCAAATGGCCTTTTGGCGCATGGTCCTATCTCTATCATCCTCGGCAATCTAACGACGAGCTATAGGAGTAGGGTTGCATTGTCCGTCCTTGATAGTATTGGAAAGCAACAATAGGTTTTGTAATAAAAATATATCAGTACATCTTTCTTCCACATGAAACAAAAATTAACTGGCAATTTTAATGAGAAATATTTATAAGGAGAAAATCGATACCGTAAGACTATACCTACTTTTTCAGTTTTGTATATTATATACTTATTACTCTCCATTCTCATCTATAAAATAAAAAGCTTGCTTAGGTAGGTAGGTGAGTGTTCGTCATAGTTTTCGTATTCGTGGAAATAAGTTCACAACAGCAGCCAGACCTCAATGCCATTCTTAGGATGCCTTCGGCAATAGAAGGACCTTGCCTCAACAACTTTCTTGTTGCTTTTCCTGTTATTTTTTTTATTTTTATTTAGGTGTAAAAAAACAATTTCTGCAACGAGGATTATAAAAGAAGCATAACAAAAGAAGAGATGAAGGGGTTTAGATTTTTAAAAAACGAATGCTTATTAATTCTTGCTACTTATTTCTTTTTTTTTTGGCGGGGCAGGAGGGATGAGGATAAAAACAAAGAAAAGGAAGTTTATAACTTCTTTTATTAGGTTATTTTGTATTTTAGGGGGTTAATAACTTTAATGACCATGAAAAATACGGATTATTACTATATTTATTGTCATTGGATTTAATTATGTGCAGCTATTGTTTCCTGATATGTTTCTTACTGAACCGAAGAGGAATAAATGTATTTACATATTTTGCATGTTTATTTACATAGTTTGGCAGTAATTAATTTGACATCTGCAAATTATTTTTTCAATAAGCAAATCTGCGCTCATCCGGTTTATAGCGGTCAGCTTAACAAGTCTCAAAAAAAGCTCTTAACAAAGCCTCGAAAGTCATTGCTGCAATTCAGTCGGTTGTGAATATTTTTGTGGCATTCTGTGACAGTATCTGAAACTACTAGGATGTCCAAGTCCTTGTGTAGTAAGTCATTTGTCACATAGATTGACGCGTCAACTAGTTTTCTCAATGCTTTTGGCTGGAACGACTGAATTCTTTGGATGTTTAAAGTTTTGCAGAGCCCCATAGCTCTATACCGTGTGTCCATAAAGATTTGATTAGTACTTTGTTGATTGTAAGTCTGTTAGTTAAGGATAATTTTGAGCGATTGTAAAGTAACCCCGGATAATAGTTCCAATCGTTTGTTCAGTTGTTTTCTTTTTAGTCTGATGTGGGTCCTCCATATCAGTCTCTTGTCCAGATGAAGTCCCAAATATCGCGCTTCCTCAGATGTAGGAATTGGTACATTGTTAAAATCCACCGGAGGACATGAACCACGATTGAGTGTGAACATAATGAAGAAACTCTTCGTTTCATTTATCTTTACTTTTCACCAAGTAGCCCAACTAAAATTCTCATTATATGGTTTTGAAATATAAAAGACGCTAGTATGGTTTTTTGGGGGATGTGAGGAATATTGTCAGCAAAGGTAGCCAATATAGTATGATCATATTCGGGCAAGTCTGGCGTGAAGATATTGAATAGCAATGGTCCCAGGACACTACCCTGTGGAATTCCTGCTTTAACACATTTTATAACCGATAAATCGGTTCCTACTTTTACTGTAAACTGTCTGTTAAGTTCATGCCATACCTTATCAAAAGCTTGACTGATATAGAGGAAAACGCCAGGACAATATTTTTTTTACTCTAAAGTAATGAAAAAAGTCTCCCTATCGATAAAATTTTTGTAGCATTTAATGATGTTTCCTGAAGCCGGTTTGAAATGTTTTTAATATATCAAGATAATTTTTACGATGAAGAGAAATTTTTTCTCTAGGACGATAGAAATTTAGGTAATCTGAAGGTTTATCGGCTTTTAATATCATAACAACTTCAGAATATTCCATATGAATCTCGACCTTCGCACTCTGGTCAGAATTGGTTGGTAACCTGTAGGATAGCCCGTCCTTTTTGCCTTAATAGGATAGGAAAGGACATTAAAGCCCAAGAAAGAAAAAATAAAAACTTAGAAATTGCCATTCAACAAAAAATATAAGAAAATATGACGCATTTCTACTTTACAGATTTGTATTTATTACTTTACGGATTATTCGCGAGCAGATAGAGAAATCAAAATTGTACACTTAAATAATGATTTCAACTTTTTTTCTCTCTCTCAAAAAAAAGAAAAGTTTTTGGGAACAAATTTATTTTCACACGTATATGTTCATGTTGAATTATTTCGATGCAAAGTATAAATGACGTCAACTTCTGACCATATTCTAGCATTATTACGTTTGAATAAACTTCTTATTATCATAATTATATTTCGGCCTATAATCTTTTTTTTTTTAAATAATACAATATCTTATTTAATTATACTAGTAAAATTAACTACCTGTTGTATATGGTGGAATTACTGCACAATGTTGTGGTTTAGGCGATTAGGTAATAAGGTAGCTACTGGTTATTCATTTTAGCAGGTTGTCACAGTGTAAATGTCAGTGCTCAGCTATGAATATTTACTTTAATTTTAATATTCATGAAATATTAAACATTTCATGTATTCCATATGGAGACTTTTTAACAAATATAGACAATTTTATATGTTCTTTAAGTAATCTAGTAACATGAAAACTCATAAATAAAAACCTTTAAAAACAAAAGGTTCAAGCTATAGTTTGTTCAGTGTAACATAGATTTCAGGCGGTTTGCCATGCGACATGATATAACTGACGCGCCTTAACGGAATCAAGAGAAACCTTTCATCGAAACTTGGAAATATTTGTCGCAAAATTAAAAGTTATGTCGTTCACCGTGTAAGTGCCGGCATAAAAAACTATCGAAGAATCACGTTACACTGAACAATTTTTATTAATTGTGAACATGAAGGAGAAAGTAATAAAGAAATGTAAAAGTCTTGAAAAATTTATACTTTTTTGATGAATGAGTCTCAAATATTTTAAACTGTTTTATTTTATTATGATAATCGCACCAATATTTTACACAAATAAGATAGGTAATGAAATAATTATTTTTTCATAATAAAAATCAACAAAACAACAGCATATATTGTTTGGACACTTAATCGTGTCTGCCGTAGTTTTATCTGAGTAATAATTTTTTTTATAGTATTTCCACTTATCAGATAATCATAAATTCCACTGTGGAAATGTTTGTGTGTAATATATCTTATCATTTAAAAAAAAAATTTCATCTTCATCAGATTGCAAAAGAATCACGAATCCATGACATCCCATGCTGGGACAATACCCAGCCAACTTTGGTTTACATTCACAAAAGATATTTGGATGTCGAGGAACAAAAAAGAAACTTTTTCTTCACCTTTTTATTGCAATTATCGGCGTGCGCAGCATCCTTCGTTAAAGTGTGCACGACCTGTAGTATCGGGGGATAGGGGGATATTCTACTCTTCTGGGAATATTTTCAAAGAATATACGGTCTAAAATTAGCTTTAAACAATTTAACACTCTTCATAAAGAAGTCTTAGTGTAAGTTCTAGAACTTTAGTTCTAAGCGACTTTTTTTGAGTTAAATATTTAAATTTCTATTGAGAATGTAAATATCAGGAATATAAAAAAAAAACTTTATTTATTTATTGTAATATAACTTATTAGCAAGTGCTTGTGCACCTGTGGCACTCTCCCGTGCGCACGCCTTTGATTGCAGTGGTCAATGACTTGTCATTTAGAACGGTGGTGCAATTATTTGTTTCAGAGCAATATTTTTATGGCAGTTTCGTGACTTGGGTGGAACCAAGTAGTGATTCCCATGAGTTTTTCAGTAATGCCGGTTAGTAATTGGTTTTTCTGTTATAGATGGGAATAAATTTAAGATTGGACTATTGGAGATATTTATTTGGTCATTTAAACAAAAATCTGGATTGGATTTGAAGGATTTTATTATAATTAATAAAATTTTATAATTGTTTGGGTCAAAAATTGTTTGTTCTAATTTGTCCATAAATAAATCTACCAGAAAGGGTGAGCCCATCTGTAAGCCTTCTTCCTGTTTGAAGAATTTATCGTCAAATTGAAAATAATTATGTTTTATGCCATCAATAGACATCAAATTGTAAAGATCTAGTTTTTCTAACGGTGCTATGATTCGGTCGGAAGATGAACTGTTCTAAAATTTCTATTGTTTCTAGTGGTGGGATACTTGTGAAAAGATTTGTGACGTCGAATGATATTAATTTCGCGTTATCCGGAATGACTGTTCTTAATTTTGTTGACTAACTCTATAGAGTTTTTTACCGTGTGTTTTGGGAAAAAAAAATCATTAAATGAAAAAAATCATAAATGCATCAAAGACTCAGGAGTTAAATTAATACATCACGTTGAAAACAGCCTCAAATTAAATATATATGAAGCACTTGGAATAATAAAATCCTTCAAATCCAATCCAGATTTTTGCTTAAATGACCAAATAAATATCTCCAATAGACCAATCTTAAATTTATTCCCATCTATAACAGAAAAACCAATTACTCACCGGCATTACTGAAAAAAACCTGACCCTTAAACCGTTTAATTTATAAACATCCTGCCTACATTTCGTTCATTGTTAGTTCAATGCGAGAAGAAACCAGTATAAATTTTTCTGTTTGATATAATCCATTTAAACCTTGGTGAGTACCAACATGCATTTGATTTCTTGTCTTAATTAAATTCATAATTCATAAATGTTTTATAATACTGATTTATATTACATCTAATTTAATATGTATAATAATACCATATTATAATTATATTTTGAATTGCTTATTTTTGAATTTTTATGTGTTTTTAGAACTGAGAATGAATGTATAACATTCGAAAATAGTTTTCAATAAAACAAATTTATAGAAGTGGCAAATAATTTATCTATCCCTAATTAGATTGATCCTTCTATACCATCATGCGGATGTCAACTGACTAGTAATTTAGTAATAGGAATAAAAAAAGTTTAGTATTATTGGTTGTTAATAATTATTAGTTATTAGTATATGATACTTGTTTATGATTATACTTTTTGAATAATTTTCTATTTATTAAGGCAAGTAACACCCAGAAGTTGTGTTATATGTTACTGAAGTGTAGTTGGGATGAGAATGTGTCTTATGTCCTTAAATACTATAGCGAAGTTTTGGGGTTCATTAAGATCATATAATTACTGATATTTTCCTTAAAATAATTATTAATATTGTATTTTATGAATTTAACGAGCGAATTCCTAAAAAGTTAATTAAACACTGAGCCGACTGGTAAACATCCGAGGATTAGACCGAAACGTAGGTGGGATGATTGGATTAACTAGTGATCTAGTTAGTGTTACGGTAGTTGGTGGACCGAGGTTTGCAGGCAACGATTGGACAACGATCGAAATCGAACCTTCGGGTTCACTAAGCCTTTTATTATTATTATTATTATATTTTATGAACTACGTTCCTATTAATATAATCATCTTTACTTCGCTTTATCTAGAATGACATAATACTAATATAAAGTTTAATTTAAATTGATTTTCTATTGAAAACTAACGAATCTAAAGTGTACTATCGTAAGTATTAGTTACATGAATGATATAATTTTTTTTAATTTTATGAATTCATGACTTGAAATAGTAACAAGTTTTGCAATAGGACAGTGAAGATAATGTTCGCGATTTTCAGTTTTATAAGGAAACTTTGAGAAACTCGTGCTACAGCTTTTACTTAAATCTTTTCTTTTGAACGCGATTATTTTGTCTTAACAACTGTCTTGATAAGATATCATAGCTATGATTCAGAAACCCTTTTACGATTCAAACTACACGATTTTCGGGCTAAAAAGATTATGTGATACGAAATAAAGAACTGTCATATACATCTTTCTGTCCCTTGCGAATTAATTTTTTTTTTTATTTCATGTTTTTAAAGAATATATAGCGGATGATGATGATGTGTGTGTGTGTGTGTGTGTGTGTGTGTGTGTGTGTGTGTGTGTGTGTATTCATTTATTTATTAATCCTTCTCGAATTATGTCATTAATGTCTGTTATTAATCAACTGGTTTTTAGGGACCTAACAAAATTGTCCAAATAATTACTAAAGAATGCTGCCAGGAATTCGCTTTGGTAATATATGACCTGGATTTAGACGAGCTATTCTTGCTCATTCAGATCATATGATAATTAAGCTTAGTGTTAAAAATATATTCATATTCTTTATTTTCACTATTAATGAGTGTTTAAATGGAATAAAACAGCCTTAATTTTTTTTTTTATGAAAAATGATTATAAATATGTAGATCGTGCTCCAAATAAAATTGCGCAATGATATGCCTCGAAAATTCTCTCCCTTTTTCTCAAGCATAATCTCATCTGTAGTCCTAAACTGGTGTCAGCGTTTGAAACGATTTGGGGAGTGCATGATTCGCAGGCGTTGAATTTTTGTATTCTTAAAGTCTTCAGGACCATTAGATTGGGCTGGCTTAGACTTTTTCTTTCAATGTTCCCCAAAGGAAAAAAGTACAAGGGCGTTAAATCAGGGGAAGGTGGAGGGGGAGGGGGGAAGGGGCATACTGCCAATCCAACGGTTCGCAAACATTTCATTGACTTCAATTGCGAGCAAAATAAGCGAGACACCCATCGTGCTGGAACTGCATTCTTCTCCTCTCATCTCCCTAGATATTCCCTAAATATTCCCTTGAATATTTTCTTTTAAAGTTGGAAGAATGTCTGGAATAAAACACTAAGTTCGCCCGTTAACTGTTTCCTGAAGAAAATGCGAACCAATGATCAGATCATTTAATAATCCACACGAAACGTTTATTTACCGGCGATGATGCCGGCCAATTTCACGGTACCAATGCGGGCTATTTGTCGAGCAGTAGTGACTATTATGACGATATAAGGAACCACCACTGCTCGATGTAGCTTCATCTGTGAAAAGGGCATCCCGAAAGAAATGGTTCCTATTCTAGCTGTCCGAGTCCCCATCTGCAGTATTCCATTCTTACTCATTTATCTTTAGCATTTAGTGCCAGGTGAAGTAACGATGAAAACACGGCCGTTTCAGAATTCTTTGTATTTTCGATCGAGAAATACTCTGCTAATTCTCTATAGACTTATTCGGGTATTTGCTATTATTTTAATTAAAGCATACTGCTGTCTTCCAATCTGTCGTCGTAGTTTGCAAACAAACTTTCCCTGGCTCACTCTATTAATTAGCTGGATAATAGTCTTGTGAGAATTCTGAGAATATTATCATACGCAATTTTATGTTTTAATTTTAATAAATTGCAATATCAAATTAATTTTTGCTAGACTACTAAGTAACGTTATGAGGCGATAGCAAATCGTTTTAACGACCTAGCAACACTTTGTGTAACAGTTTTTTTTTTTATTTATTATTATTACTTTTTTTTTTTTATTTGTCCATTGATTACTATATTGTGTCGATACGGCGTGCAATTATGTAGAGCGCGGAATTGAAGTCTTGGATAACGATTGCAATTGTGTAGTCATTTACCGATACCTTGAAAATGGGGCAAGTTTGTTTTTTCCTCTAATTCGAGACCCGAGAACGGTTACACGCTTTGTTCAAGGAATATGCTTCTGTTAACGTAATAACATTCTTTATTGATCCTATCTAACGCCGAATTCATTTTATTTGTTATGGTTAACGTTTTATTATAAGCGTGATTTAATCAAGGAAACCATTGTTGTGAAAAAGCCGCTTTAAGCTCATCTAATGTTCATTTACCACAAAAAAACATTCCAAATCTTGCCAATATCATTGCTATTACTTGTTGAATACGTAGACAATACTATAATACCCAATAAATCAATTTCAGGGATACCTTATTAAAGTTATTTCACAAAGCAAAACTTAATGCATCCAGTTCTGTGCTTAGCTGTCGCCTTGCTGATTTGGATCGTTATATATTTTGTTCCTTTTGAACATTTTATTAAACCTTTTAAGTTAAGTCTTTTGAAAATGCATATTGTAATTCCTTTTGTGATACTTTAGCGTATTTCTCTTAATTTGATTTAGGATTCTCTTACGGGGAGAGTGAGTGGATATACTATTTAAAAATCGATTTCCATAGCTCAGATTATACAGACCCCTGAATTCATTTCTCCATGCACTCCTGCATGGCTCATAGTTTTTTAATCCTCTTTTAAATTAAAAGGAAATTATAATTCAAGTTATGACAAGTCCTATTGTATATTGGTCAGAGGTTTACTTATTTCCTCAAATCCTTACTTCGGTTTCAATGCTACATCTTCAATCTAGTAACGACTCAGCTATCCTAACGAGATCGACCCTTCTATCCTTCGAGTAATCGAACCTATTTGGCCATGTTTCATAGAGACGTCATAGCACATAACCAGTTCGAATTTTAGTATAATTGAAAATTATATCATATTACTTTTAGTCACCTGTATATGAAATATATAGTAAAAGAAAGTGTTGCGATCGTGAAAAATCCGAGTTTTCAATGAAAAAACGCGTTTTAAGGTCCCTTGAGTCTAATTAACCAGGTCTTGCAAAATGGTCTCTGTGTGTATGTAAACAGTCTAGCTCAAAAACGAAAAGGTGTACGAAATTACAATTAAATATTTAAGGATTGCCGGAAATGTTACAGCAACTTTTTCGCCAAAACCGATCGAAGACTCCTCTCACGATTTTGATTAAACTCTTTATACCAATGCGCTATTAAATGGTCTTTAATATCAGCTGGTCTTATCCTCATTCAATTTGTCTGACAAAAAACCAAAAATTTGATCTTCTCCCCCTCCTCTCCCCTCTTTGTCTCTACTACTAGATCCGGGGTTTTTTAGTATATGTACCTCTAAACTAGTCTAAAAAACTTCTAATGTCAACTCTGGCCGTCCCAACATATCCGTCTACACCCTTATTTTGAGCATTTATTGACTGGAGTAAAATGATTATTGTGGTTATTACGAGGGTGGTCTGAAAAGTTTCCCGCCTAACAAAAATACAAGACATTTTTTCTAATTTTTATTTTTATTTTTCAACATTGTCTCCTTGTAACTCTACACACTTCTCTCAGTGATACTCCCATCTCTGTAACCTGTCCAAAAAGTACTCGGCATTTTTCTCTGAAAAATAATTGTTCACGAAGGTGATTGCCTCTTCATTTGACGAAAATCTCTGTCCTCCGAGCGTAATTTTTAGATGAGGGAACAAAAAGAAGTCGCTTGGGACTAGATCTGGTGAGTAATGCGGATGGTCAAGCAGTTCAAACCGTGGATTTTCGCCATGGCAACCGCTGAGGTGTGAGACGGTGCATTGTCTTGGTGAAACAGGTTTTTCTATTTCTGCAAATGTGGCCGTTTTTCCGCAAGTTCTGTCTTCAGCTTATCAAGTAATGATGCGTAGTATGTTCCTGTAATGTTTTTTCCTTTTTGAAGATAATCGATTAAAATAACTCGTAATTTCTACTTTTGTATTATTTAATGGGTTCTACACGTTTCCATGGAAACTAAATGGAAACCTTTTAAAATTTATTTTCAACTTGACAAACCAAAAATATTTAGAGTACGGAATTGTCGTACTACACTTGTTTAAAACACCATTTTATTGTACTTTTGCGAGAGAAGACGTGAAGAAGTGAATAATGATGAAAATATTTCAAGTAGTGCTTATGTGAATTATTTAAAATTATATTTAAAAATGGATAATTATTATGGTGGCAAATGAAAGTTGTGCACCGCGACCAGATTTTTTTTGACATTACAATCAGTTAATGGCGTCGAGCTTCCTCGTTTGGTGCCTTCGCATCTTAATCTTAATCCCAAGAGTTATAATGCTTCAACAAGTAATTTTCATCCAAGTAATAATTGAATCTCCTGATAAGTAAATGATTCAGCATGAAATAATCTTTTTGCATAATTTAACTGAATGTTTTAATGGCAATGAATGTTAATATATTAGCAATATTAATGATTTTAGCGTCCGCTTAGTTCAATAAATCAACTTGAGGTCAGAGCGCGGCTTCCTACTTCGCCTTATTGGTTACTGCTCTTAGTTTCCTTGGGTCTTATTGTCTGTATCCTTTTATATTGGATGGGATCTTTAGCAATGGAAACGTTTTTCAAAATAATTTTTTTATAGAACCGTGAAAATTATACAGGAAAGGGAAATAAATATAGCATTTGTAGAAAGTAAGACACTAATGATCGAGATTTGATAGGCCTTGAACAGCTTTGCAATATCGTGGATTGTATCCTGATTTAAGAGACCGTTATGTTTTCATTATTGCTTTTGAGAATAAAGTAAATAAAATAACGATGATTATTAAGTTGATTTTATTGGCTATGATGTAACAAAGTTAGTGTATTGTGATGAATGTTTGAAATAAATTTATAAATAATAATAATATATTAGTATAAAAACTTATATACGTGTAAATAATCAAAGATTTCATACATATTTATTTAGTAAAGAAAAAAAAATCCATTGTTTGCTTAGCTTCCTGTGATTTTTACTTTTTGTGATTTTCAAATTTGCATTTCACGTTTCACGTTCAAGGTTTTTCTTTTTGTTCTGATACATCTGATTAGCTTGCTTAGTGTATATTGTGCAAAAAGCAGATTTTAAAGTATTTGTTCCAGAATTTAACTAATGCTTATTATATTTTATATTATATAATGTGATGGTTAGATAATAAATAGACTCTCATAAACAAACTTTCGAGTGTTAAAAAAAAAAAAAAAAAAATCATTAGTATACATCAATTTTATAAATGAAGTAGAAATAGTTTATAACGACACCGGATATAAGGAAAAACCGGTTGTAACGTACAAACTTTTCGATCCTGTAACATATGATAGATAAAATTCATAGGGAATGTACAACCGTTTGTCATGTACAAATCGGTTATGAAGAACATATTATAGGCAGCAGCAGAATCACCTTCCTCTCTCCTCCCCGAAATTACAAACAAATTTTACTTATTCTTATCTGTTAACAAAAATTTTATAAACCTATTTGAATGTTATTTCATAAATAATGTACCTAGGGATAGAAAATATTATGTTTAGAGAGGGCTCCCTATAGCATAATAACAATTACAATGCCTCTTTCGTCAATATCTGTTGAGGAAACATTCGGAATAATTTCTCAAATTCAATTGGGAGATAGTGAGAGCAGTCTCGCGAATGAAATGGGAACTTCTCGCTCTACTGTATCGGTATTTTTTTAAAACAAAGACAAGATTATTGAACAATTCAGAAAGAGCCATAAAGTTAAAGAAGTAAAAACCTCTGTTAGCCTGCTACAAGAAGATAACTTCCTCGCATAAGATAAGGTGGGAAGACCTGGCGGATCTACCGGTGAATCTCCGAGTAAGGATCGATGCAGACCCTGGCAGATGGAACAGGATCCTCCGGGCAGGCACAGAAGAAGAATGGGACCGGCGGTGGGGGACGACCCCTAAAGGGGCTATCTTGAGGAAGTACTTTCCCACCGTCGGATCCCAACTAGAATCGACATGGATCCTCCCGGACTACTAGGTCTCGCAGATTCTCATTGTGCATGGGGGTTTCAGAGCGAAGCTTTTTAAACATGGAATAGACATTGATCCTCTATGTCCCCGCTGTGGTATACCAGAAACCGCCGAATACATCGTCGCTGCCTGCACCGTCTATGAGGCACTGAGAGACAAACTACTGAAGGAGACAGGGCCCTATGTTCTGACGGAGAGCGAGTTCTCTCAGCTGATGATCAAAAAGAACTATCCTCACTTCAAGAACTTTGTTTGTGGTTGGAAGACGATAGTGGGTCCAACGTACTTTTTCTTGCACAGGGGAGAAGGTCGCCGGATAGAAGACCCAGAAGTGGAAGAAGATGAAGCTGGAGTACCGATGTGCAGGCTGTGTGCACAGCTTCTGAGAAAATTGTTATCTGATCTACTTGCAGCAGTGTGTTGTTAAGCAGGAATGCATAACATGACACTGCTGCAAATACCCGTAATATAAAATAAAATAAATACGAGCCTCCCAGCACGATTTGGACACCGCACTATATAACGCCAATCACATTTGTGCATGTTTTTTTCTATTTTTAGTGTTTTCTCTCATACAATCTATAATTAAAAGTGATATAACACATACATGTATTCAAAGTAATATAAATATGCATATATACACGTAATATTATAATTAAATGTATTAATTTTAAAAATATGCATGATTGTAAATTAATGCCATTAGCAGGTTATTGTTATTATTATTGCGACGCAACAACCCGGTGATGAGTCTTGGCCTCCACCAACCGCCTCCGCCAATCGTCACGATCCTGTAGCTTAGGTCCGCCTCTTTTCCTGGTCCCATGGAGCGGCTCTATAAGCATTCTCTTCGGCATTTCATTTTCTTCCATTCGTGCCAGATGTCCCGCCCATCGCAATTTGCCTAATTTTAAAATCTGGACTATGTCAGGCTCTATAAATGCTTGGTACACTTTCTGGTTAGTCCGTCTTCTCCAAATCCCATCAACGAACACTCCACTAAATATCTTTCGGAGGAACTTTCTTTCGAAGATAAGGAGATCTTATTCATTGACTTTTGTCAGTGTCCAAATCTCTGAGCCATATAGCAGAACAGGGTAGATCAGGATTCTATACAGATGGAGTTTAGTTTATCTAGAGAGAATGTGATCGATGAACCAGCAGGTTAGAATTTTAAATTTCCTCGAAAACCTTGAAAAATCATTTTTAAATTACTTGGGTGTTATAAAAACTTCACCATGTACATAAACACATATTTATGCAATGGATGTTATGTTCAGACATAACGAACTGTTCACTCTAAGGCTTATAGTATAAGCGATATATCGGTTATAACGTACAAAATTTGCCATTTAAATTCGTCATTGAATCTGATTAAATTGATCACTCAGATCTTAGGTGAGCTTTGAGTGTTGTCAATGGGTGTCGTCTGCACTTGACATTTTCGTCTCATGTATCTTATCTAATGGCGCTGTAAATTTAATATTCATACATCCAAAGGCATAAGTATGATTTTGGAAGCCCGTAGGAGCCAAGTTTTGAGGCTCTCTAAGCTATTAACCGAAATTAAAAGATGTGGCGTAGTAGGGGGATTACTGTTGGCGCAGTAGGTAATCGCCGGCGTTTTGAGGTAGCATCCTTGCTCTTCCTCCTAGTAGTCGCTGCGGAGGCCACGTATGCCACGAAACATATAATGTTTCGCACGCCTAGCGAAAAAACGATCGCTGGCCGTTTGGCCGTGTGGAGATCACTGGTCGACCCACCAACATTTTACGGGCCTGCTTCAAGTAAGTGGGACTACTCCCGAGCCGACGGCCTGGCAGCAGTCCTCGAGGCTGTCCGCCGACCCGGGTGGAGATGTCTGTAAAGTCTGAGGACTTCACCACACTCCTCAACCTCGCCGACCTCTAAATAGATGTATAAAAATAAACATGTTTTACACATGCAAACTTCCGATTTTTCCCGGCACTTCTGGGACCAGTTTGCCCCTTATCTTCTACAGAGTCTAATATATGAAGACCTAGATTCGCCTAAAAAAAAGTTTCATCAAAATCTAGGAGACATATGTGGGATCCTTTCCTTGTTAGTATTTAAGTTCAGGTGCAATAGTTAAATATTTTAACTTATTCTTTAATTGTTGTTGATAAAGCGATGTGTATATTACCTATTCAAAGACAGATTAATATGCAAGCGGATATTTCCGAGACGGAAAAAAGATGTGTCTGATGATAAGATTATGAAAAATTATAAACGATTAAAAGAAAAAATCCAAGTGCATAACATCATTATCGATCTTCGAAATGAAATTTTCATTTTATTTGTAAGATCAAGGTATTCATTTAGCAATTTCTTGATTTTTATAAAACGATTTCAATACAGAAATATTTTGTAACTGCCTGGTTTTCCCTTGATATTGACTGTTATTTTCTTGATCACCTGCTAAATTCATGGTGTTCCCGTACCGTTTCCAGGTACGTCGCCATGAGAAGGATGGGCGGGAGGGAGGGGAAGGGAGAGATACCCCACATAAATTTGAAAACCTAAAAAGTTGGCAAATTAGTGATTAGAGAATCTACTTCAAATTGCGAAAATTTTGGTAAACCATTTTTAATTTGTTTACATAGCCCACAAACAAGATATCATTTTATATTTTACTCAAAAAGTTACTTAACTTTTAAAGCAATAACCTTTAAAGTTGAGAAATTAGGATTTTATCGATACAATGTTATATTTAAATAGAAAATAAAATTATTGTTGACAAATCCGGTCACATTGTTGAGAAAATTTGGGTTTTGCCTTAACATCCCATTATTAATTAATGAAAAATGAATATTCAATTATTATTTTAGCATGCATTGTTATGTATAGTTTATATTAAAGTTTTGTGAATACTCGGTGTCTGAATTTACTGAATAACGAAATTATCTAATCATTTCTTAAATTCCAGCTTGTTTTTCAATTTGTATAATTACTTTTATCTATGTATCTACATTAGATCTGGATATATGTCCTCTGCATACTATGTGTACTTTTAACTAATTTAAAAAATAGCGTGTTAAGTGAAAAAGTATTATTATGCAATGATTATAACAAAAAAAAAAAAAGGTTTTGAAGGACCTCTTCAAAGGAACGCTTTTATATTCTATATTTCGAAAATTGTATCCTCCGTTGTCCAATAGTTCGGAAAAAAATAATTATTGTCAATAGTGTTTGGTTTATAAAAATTAAGAGATATTGTTTGATGATTCAAAGAATTACCTTGGAATAATGAAGGGGCGAAGAGGCTGTCCTTCGAAGGACAAATATGAGGAAAATTTTGACGGAAAAGAGATTCCATTACTATTCACAAAAAAAACTGGTTGCCCGATCTCCGTTACATCGTCAGCTAAAATTATATGGATACCTCCAAGAAAAGCAAAAAGTTTTTAAGCCATTAACGAGAATGGGTTTCTCAAAAAAAAAAAGTCCGGAACAGTATAGAATTGACAGTATAGAACTAGATGAGTGCCAAAAATATTTATTTATTTATTATTATTTTTTTAGATAGTAGAATATGACATTTTTATTGACAAATTTTCGACACATCGTGCCTCTCTTAGACATGAAAAAAAAATGTAACAAAAAAATAACACATTTTTTAAAGTTATTATAAGCACTATTGTTACGGTTTATATTTTTTATTTGTTTTACTTAAACATTTTGGATGTTTGATTTCGTAGCTTATCGAATTTAAAGTCAATACTTCGTTGTTTTTTTTTTCGCTCGTATTCATTGCCAATCCATCAATTTGTTTGGCATCTTTTTTTAATTAGTTTACAATTGTTGGATCCTCATTGTTTATTTTTGTATTCATATTTAAACTGATATATGATTATGAAATGTTATTATGCTGGTATACTTTAATATAAGAACTTTTATCTTATGTTCCTGATGGTTTTCATCAACAGCTTCGGTTTTGTAGTTGCAACAATGCTGTCTAGCCATTCTCGACTCTATCCGCTTGTTAGCCAAGTAGTTTTTCTGTTGTTTTTTTCGTTCCACAAGCCACATTTTAAGGAGTATTTGTTTTATGGTCATATGCTTTTTATTTATTTTTTATATATATTTAACTTTATTTCCGGTTCAATACCTTCCTTTCTATCTCTGTTCCAAAGCGAAATATAATAATCCATTATAATAATATAATGGATCCCTGAATTGCAATAGAATTAATTTTAACTATTTATAAAGGCACGCAGTTGCCAGAATTTTTGTTTGTACATATTTAATCCGAAAAATCCGATTTCAGTTTTTATTATTGCTCTGGCCTTGCGGGGTTTGATTAGCAAAGGTTGATCTAAAAAAATTTCAACAGCCACAATAATTAGATGGTGCTGTAATTAATGTGACGGAATTTTAATTATGTACCCTACGAATCGTTAAAAAATAATTAAGCATATTGAACTGTTTATAATTGGATTTTAAAAATCTCTATTATAATTCGAATAAAAAGTTTATCTGCAGATTTAAATAGTTTTTTAATAAATGTGTAAGCTACCGCTGCCACGACAGACATTTCTATATGCTATATTAATTTTTATAATAACTACTCAACGACAATACTAACTATCGCTAATGAAAATATAAAGTACCTACTTCATTGTTGAACTAATGGCTCTCAGATGAACACTAAAGTCGGCAAATGGTGAAGAACGTTCTTATATTGGTAATGAAGTGGGGATCCCCTCTCCACCGAACTACCACAATACCATCCAGTGCTCTTGTACAGCGGATGTGCTCTTCGATTCAGGATTCTGCGATTCACAGAATGTCAATGGGCAAGATGTGACGAAGGAAGGTATACCAGGACGCGTAAGTAAAGTTCAATCAAGTTCTTGCAAACCTGAGTTTTATTTATTTTTTATTATAAATTATAAGAAAAAATAAATAAGTTTTATAGTTAAAAAAGTAATATTTTTTTATTTATTTTAATTTACAAGATTATTTGTTCTTTACGAAATCGAAATACTTGACCCGAAGAAAGATGAGTCGACACAAGAAGGCTACACAACGCTATTCGTTTGAATCGCGGCTCCTAAAATAGAAAATAGTTTTTGGGATGGATAATCAATAAAAATGGTACTAATGCTGAATCGACAGATATAACTAAGGAGTAGACTGAGACTTTGATGGAAGGATTGTGATAAATCGGATGATAGGATTAGGACCAGTGGGCATGGAAGCAAATGTTGGTAGTATCGGAATCAAACCACTGTCCTCGTTACGTCTCATTATTATCATTAACTTTTGCATACTGATTGGTACGTAAAAGCTTTTAGACAAGTTGATTAACCTATGCACATTAATTCTGTGTTTTTTATATGGTTGAAGTTGTATCAAGAACTGCCATCACCGTTTCTTCCAATTTTTTTATTAATATTCCTTCTTCTTTGGAGCAGTGGAATGCTACATGAAATAATCACTGGACAAATTATAAACTTTGCAATATATAAATCGATTTTATTTTTTCCCGCCAAATTTTGATCCTTAGTTTTTTTTTAGGCTCCTCGATGGATACTGCTACTTCAAATATCTTGAAGATCAATAACCGAGATATTACGATGCGATTTATTATAGCAGCGAGTATGGTCTGTTATTACTTGCTCCTCCCAGTTAACCTCTAGCTTTTAATCAAACCCATAAACACTTGCTACATATTTATAATTTAATTTTTAGTCAGACCATGTAACATCCCGATTTTTTGGTGCAGGATTCCAGCTATCCTTTTGGATCCAGATAATCCAGTTTTAAGCAAGATTCTGTGTTGACTCCGGAGTTTATTTGCGCAGTGGAGATGCACTTTAAAGTGAATTAAATTCTTAAATGATGGTTTAAAAACTATTTTTCTATGTCCCATAGACAGAACGTGATTTTTCCCTTAAAGTTACAAATATACTCATCTTCGTGTAATTTCTGAGCCGTTACATTGTTTCTTAAATTACGATTTTTATATCATTTTAATCGACTGTCCCATAAATCGTAGCAATCTGGATATATTTTCGTATTGTTAATTACAAGTTCATTAGCACAAAATAAGTAAAAATACGTTGGATAACAATAAAAAACAAGTTTCAATTATTATTAGTGTGTTTTTATTTAAAATATTTAATCAGAAATTTTTGTTTACTGTTTGTTTTCGAGGTTTTTAATTTTTCTTTTAATTAATAGATTTTAAATTACGTAATTAAAATCACTAATTTGCATTAATCCCATGTTTATTGTGAAAAAAACTTTCCATTCTTAGAAGAAGGTATGAATATAAAAGATTCTTAAAACAACTAATCGTACGGATAATTCGGATTTCTGATATAGCGGATCACTGACTCCAATTCAGAGAGGCGAACCCGACATGCAATGTCAAAGAACCTAATTTATTTCGGCCAATCAGGAAATTCTGAAACTAATTAAAAAAAAAAACTGAAAATTTAAGTTTATTATTTAAAGTGTTAGGTAAAGATATTTTTTTTCAGGGTCAATTCTATGCCGTTGCGTGGCTTTAGGAAGAACCTTGTTTACTTTCCTGCTTTGGAACTGACTTGATATGTATCTTTTCAAGCTCTATACAGTGCCTCTTTAACATAAGTATTATCAAATATTGTTTATATCCTGCTTTTACTCTCGACGATATGAATTTTCCTCGTCTCAATGAATTAGAATAATTGTTTGATGTATGCTATTATTCCCTACGATCAAACTGGCTGTCAAGCACACCTCAGTACAGAACATCATCTCATGAAACCTGACTGAGGTGTGCAGAAACCTCAACAGAAACGCAGCGATAGCTCTGATTTCTATAGACTGTACGAAAGCATTCGACTCCGTGTCTCACGGCATATTATGCCGTAAGCTCGCGGATCTCGGATGTCCAGAGCAACTCTATAGTATCATTGTGTCATTTCTAAATAAACGGAGCCTGGCTGTATGGGTTCGTGACAAATTCTCCAGGACCATATCTCTCTCATGCGGTGTACCACAAGGAGCAGTCCTGTCTCCCATTCTCTTCTCCATCTACACGGCAGACATTGTAGGCTACAACTATAGAAAAGCAACTATCGCCGCCTACGCTGACGATATAGCTATCTATAGTAGCAGCATGAACTCCAACAAAGCACTACATCAGGCCGAAACAGCATGCCAGGAAATAGTGGAAAAATTGAAACTACTGAACATCCAGGTCAACCCGGCAAAGACGGACTGCGTAGTATTCGCTCTACAGAAGGGGAAGAAATCGAGACTGCCTCGGACGTTCCGAGTGGCTGACACCACAGAAGCGCCATCTCACTCAATAGACTACCTGGGAATGAAACTGGACCGTCATATGTCCCTATCCACTCATTGCTACAAAAAAGTGAGATCCATCAGAAGAAGAACATATAGACTCCACCACTTACTATTATGGTGATAATAGTAAGTGGTGGAGTCTATGAAACTCAGCAGTCTATGAGCAGGTGTGCTCTTTCACTCAGGCTCAAACTAAAAATCTACAAGAGTATAATTAGACCGGCACTCTTGTATGGAGCTTCGCTGTTCACGCACCTCCGAGACGGAACGCAGCGCCATCTTCAACAGTTTCAGAATACCGTACTGTGGAAAATGTTAAGATCCACATCGATGAAGAAGATGGAGGTAGAAGCTCTTCACGAACACTTCGAATTGCCCACCATTCCAGAGTTCATAAAAAGAAGATACATAAAATTCTTTGACTCTCTAAAATCCTCGGTGAATCCATTATTCAAGACGATGACACCAGCAACAGCTCCAGTGAGCTGGCAGCGGACTGTAGAATAAGATTAGGTTAAGTATATGAAACGAGAAACAAAACAAAAATGAAGTGTGCCCCAACACGATCCACAATCTCCAGAAAAACAATTTCAGAACTCAATAGTAAAAACAAAAACTGCTTAAAATGTAGCAAAGCTACAGCAAAAGTATAATTCATGAAAAGAAAATGATGTAAACATTTTTGAAATACAGTCTGTATGTAAATATAGGGATTAGGAAAAGAAAAAAATGTATGCTAATGTGTGACGTTAAGTTTCCCAACCAATTATTTAGTCGAAGCGGGGCTGGTGGTCTGTCGTCGTTTTGTTGAAACAGGAAAATGTTCTAAGAGTTCACTGAACCTGTACCATATACTTTTCCTGTAACAGTGCTTTTTAGCCTGGTGTGTACCAGTGGGCTAGATGGACTGCTATTGCAACTCCAAGCTTAACGGCACACAGGAGTTAGAGGAAGAAGAAGAATAAGATATCTTCCTACCACTTTCGTTTCTGATTTAGTCATTTATACACAATGTAGAAGTCAACTTTTAAAATCCAGTGTTGAATCTAACTCATTTTGGTCAAAAGTTTACTTGCACACTTATTCAAAATTCTCACAGATATAACCTTCATGCCTGAACAGACAATGCTTAATATAACGGCGCCTTCGAAGCCGATAAATTTCGTTTTGAAAGAGCCGACGAGCAACAGACCCCTAAATTTTAAACATTTTAATTAGCTTGTTATTGAAAAATTCTAAATAAAGCCTTGTGTCTAAATTAGGAGCTAATAGCGAAACAGTCGACGTTTCTCAAATTGAGGCATCATGAGCACTGAAAACTACTGTATCACACCAATGCAGACCTGAAATAGCACATCTCACTTCAACATACACAGCAAATAGAGACAGATAAGTACACTCGTATAAAATACAATACAAGATTCAAGGTTACATTTTCCTTTTCTTTCTACTTGTCGTTCATTTTTCTTTTATTGCTCAATATCTTGTAAACTACCTACCGCCCAAAAAAAGAGTTCTGAATACCATTTTCAATTGAAGTAAATTTGCTGATATTATCGTTTGTTAAGTAGGTGGTTTAGAAGATATTGACCATTAAAAGAAAAATGAACGAACATTGCAGGTTTTTAATTGAATCAAATGACCTCGCGGCGGAGTGCCGAGGTCAGAAATTTGGATTTTTATTGTCAATCGAAACCCAAACAACAAAATATCAAAAAATGAGATCTACTCGACCTTTTGCTTTTATTCACTATTTTTTTTTTTCTTCGTTTCCTGGACTATTGTCGTTTTATTAGTTTTTGTCATCGCCATCCGCTGTTACTACCAACTCTCCTTTTACTGAACTACTGAACCATTTTCAATGAGGCTTTAGGATTAGTAACGATAAGTTCTGGGTGAAGAGTAACAAGTAACAAAGTTTCGAGAAAAAATGTTGGAGTTCTTAGTCCTATCCATTATGGCGATAAGGTGAGGAAATCCAAAAGGGTTCTTCTACGCTTTTCTTTATTTATGCAGATAAATTGTATAATTTTTAATGTTATTTGGTTGAATTCTCACCTAGATATTTAAAAAAAAAACTTGAATAAGCCGTGTCATGACTTCTTTCTCGAATTTTCAGTTCAGGTAATTTATCAGAATTGGATAAAACTTAAAAATGCCTTTAAATTAATATGAAATATGGTATCCTCCATGTGGTATATTTTTTAAAAATATTTTTTAAAAATAAGAGAAGCATAGTGTTTCTATAATTTTCAAATGTTTTATCTTTTTACTTTCACTGACATATATGTATAAGTGTATATATATATATATATATATATATATATATATATATATATATATATATATAAATCACTTACCTATACGAATCCCAGTTTTCAACAGAAATACACGATTTAAGGACCCCGGTGTGCAAATAAGCAAGTCTCATAAAATGGCCTGTGTGTGTAAAAAAAAAATATTAACAGGTAATGGAGAGTGACGAAAAACGTATAAACTTAAGTGACCGTTGTCAATAACAATTTTTATTATTATATTATATAATAAAAAATAAATGTTTGCATGGAAACTAAATGTAAACTTTTAAAATTTATTTCAAATAGGGAGGAAAGTGAAAGTTGTGTGATGCACGCACCAGATTTTTCTATTTTTCCTCCAGAACTCCTGGAGGGAATTCAATGAAAATTCGTGTAATTAAATATATATATATTTTGTTAAGGCCTCTAAGAAAAACTAGTTTGACCCAGGGCCGGAACTAGGATTTTTGTCAGCGGGCAAGCTTTATTTTACCGCTTCTTCTTTCATCCTCTCCCCTCCAATAAAAGTTTTATAAATAAATATCATCATTTCATAGCATAAACTCTTTTATTGATTGAATTAAGTTTAAATAGTCTTTAAGCAGAAATATTAATATTTTTACTTAAAGTTTACGATTTACCAATGCATTTAGTGAAGTGAGTAAAGTTGGAGTACATGCTTCGTGCTCAGTAGTGTAAGCAGAATTTTTTTTCGGGGGAGAGATTTCAACTTTTTTATTTAATAAGAAGACAAGTAATCACATAAGGGTCAATAATCGCTAAATTGGGCGTAAAATTTAATATTATCAAAATACTAAACTTATGTTGCTGATTATGAAAATCATATTTTATCAAAAACTTCAGGAGCAATAGCTCAAAAAACTTCGCCAAACGATATCCAAACCAATTGGCATTCGCTATGATTTGGTCCGATTTGTTAAAAATATCATCGAAAACCAAAACAAAAAAAAATTTTAATACACAAAATTACACTTCGATTCGAAGCGTAATTTAAATTTCGTCTTCAGTTTATACATTTCAACGTTATAGAAATAGGTTTTTTATAAAGTGCTAAAAACAAATCGGACACCAGTTTTAAAAAATATAAAATTTTAATATACTCCACTTCGTAGAAGAATAATTTCATATATGTAAAAAAAAAAAAAAAACCTATATGTAAATTCAATAAACCCGTCAGATCGCTCCATAATTTAATTATTTCATTCAGAAAGTTGGATAACTCAAAAATTTACTTTGAGCACAAATAATCTTTCTATATTCTTATTAAACTTTAAACTCGGGCTTAAATTACAAAATAATATATCATCCCGAGCAAGGCGTCGTACATAACATTTATAACGCTTAATAATTTATTTATTTAATTTCGAACAAATAAATCACTCTAATATTTAGGTACTGTTTCTTGATCATAAATAATCATGATCCAAATGTAAATTGGTTTAAGATGGTCTTACTCGGAATGTCGTAGTACTTAAAAATTTAAGGCCGGATTGAAAGTGTTATAAGTAATGCAGAAACATTAATTGCGATCTAGAAATAGTGAATTTTAAAGTTATCCTATTTTTTGAATGTAATAATTAAATTTTGGAGCGATCTGACAAGTCCATTGAATTATACGTAATGAAAATAGTATTCTTTTACAGAATGAAGTATATTAAAATTTTGTGGTTTTAAATTGGTGTCAGATTTGTGTTCAACACTTATCAGTCAAAAAAAACCTATATTCTAATTTTTTGGGCAAACTAAAAATTAAAAAAAAATTATCGTAAATTTGACCGCCTAGACCCACCATCAAAACAAAAAAATAATAAAAAAACATTTTTTATAAATAATAAAAAATTTCACTTGAGCAAGTCGAGTCTATGAAAGAGTATATCGGCTATTTACTGAGTACCTATTCAATTAGTAGAACGAGCAGGTTCTCAGGTTTATTCGCTTAGAAAGCTGAACAGGTACTCCAAATCAATAATCAATCCATATTTGGAACACTTGCTCCATTAGTGATCAAGTACTTCATTGAGTGTCTTCTTTTTATTCACATCTAGCCGGAGCATCTGCTCTATTTTTTGATGAATGGACACTCGCTCACTTTTATTCACTTCAACTAATATTATAATTTAAAAAGTTTTAATTCAGTGAATTATTTCATTATTTTTATGTAGTTGAATGAAATTTGTTCAGAAGTGAGAATTTGTTTTTAATGTTGTTTTAACTCAGGATTGCTCGACTCGTATTTTTTAAAAATATTTCTATTTTCTACGGGTTTTTTTTTCTGTCTTTCTGTCAGCAAAATAATATTTATTATACTTTTTTTACCAGAAGGATATTTTTTTTTCGTTACTTATATGTTTAATTGAGATTATTGTAAATATTAATTGACCCTTTTTATGTAGTATTTGGCCAGAAATTTTTCCGTTATCTTTTTTAGCCAGACATTTTTTCTGTTATCTTTTTTAGCCAGACATATTTTCTGTTATCTTTTTTAGCCAGACATTTTTTCTGTTATCTTTTTTAGCCAGACATATTTTCTGTTATCTTTTTTAGCCAGACATTTTTTCTGTTATCTTTTTTACTTGTGCATAATTGTTATTCTTAAGGGACCTAGTCCCAGAATAAAGTTTATTTTTCTATTCTATTCTATTTTATATGTATCATACAAAATGATATCAAGTAATGAGTTGGCTAGAATGACTCCTGAGAATTTTCCGTAACTAATATTGCAAATCCTAATGCTCACAATATTGATGGTGAATAATTTATTTAAACTCCATGTAATTTAACTAACCATATAAAAAAAAATTATTATTGTTGGGATAGCAATAATTATAGTAACTGATGCAAAAAAGTAAACAAATACATTTATTAATACACATAACAAGACCAAGGATGTTTCAATGAAAATTTTCTGAACTTTATTAGGTTAGTTTTTGGTAAGAAATAGCGATTTACGTTTGGGACAAATAGCTATTTGTCTTCCAGTAATCTTCTGATTTATGGTTATGCAAACAAATAAATAAAACCATTCGATTACAAAATACAGAAGTTCTTTTGTAATATTTCTGAACTTGATGTAATTTTATCAAATGTTATGGTTGGTTAAAGAGCAGTTTGGGATAACATTTATGTCAGTATAACACACATTGAGTACGTTGTAATAACGTGATAAATAATTCGCTTATGCCATACTTGATGTATGTATGCATCGCGTTAACTAGATCATTAGAAAGAATATTAGCAAGGAAAATTTCGTAGAAATATCTCAATTTAGATAGAATGTGGAAGAGGTTGGTGTTATCTGAAGACTCGATAGCGTGGTGCCCAGGTGATAGATCGAACGATTCCACTTGACATCCTGATATTTATATCGGAAAGATGTGCAGGAAGCGTCTGGTCGGAATTATTGAAATTCTCAGCACGTCAGGGCATGCGCTCATATTTTGTATGAGGGAGTGACCGTCTGCAAGGTCAGGTAATAGTGATTTATGTTTGGGGTCAATTGCTATTTGTCTTCTAGTAATCTTCTTATTTATGATTTTCACTTTTTTTTTTTTATGCAAACAAATAAATAGCACCACTCCATTACAAAATGCAGAAGTTTTAATAACATAAATTTATTTAGTTGTCATTTTAGTAGACCATAATATGCATATCGTCCCGAAGAGAACTGAATATTGTAATAGATTATCAACAAAATAATTATCACTCCTTTAATTTCAAGATAATTATCACTCCTACTAAAAGATGTATTGTAACAGGTCTAACAATTTTTTTTTTCGGGAATTTACTTAATTTACAAGTTTTAAAGTTCTCTTAGTCCAAAAAAGGGATTGGAAAAACAAATATCTTTCCAAAAAAATTATTTATTATCATCACTTTTACATTATTTGCTATTTTATTATAATAGCAATATTATAATATTATATTATAATATAATAGTATTATATTTAACTTGAAAGGATATGGATATTCACTCAGTAATACATTTATTGAACATTAATTATGTGATCAATATAAAATAATCCTTTACTTACAATTACGAGTTCTGGCCATTTTCATACAGTCGTTATTAACATTCTCTGAGCTCACACTTCAAATTATTTCTCAAGGTCTGATTTTCCTTGGAAAAGTCTTTAAATCTATTTGAAATATGAATGATACCATTCGTGTTTGTGATAATCTATTTAAATTACTGAAACACTTTTCTTTTTTTTTTTTTTAAATCACGAAAATCGTATCAAATTACCCTTTTTCCCCGAAACTATTGAACCAAGTTCAAAGAAAGTTCGTGGTGTTATTTTTAATGATATAATAATACTAAAAGGCTAGGCGAACCCGAAGGTTCTATGCCGATACCACCAATCGCTGTTTTCACACCAATAATAATTTTTTTAGGGATGCGTTCATTACCAAGTACAACAAATTTAATTATTCTGCACAACCGTCATGATGCTATAACTTTTGTATTTACAGGGTGTATGCCCCGCCGTTGCTTGCTAAATGGCCTCCTAAATTTTCCAATCTTTTTAAATATTCATGTAAGAATTTTGAGATTTATTTTAAGATAAAAATTATAAAAAAGTTTGCAGAAAAAAGTGTGCGGAAATTATTGAAATCGTGAAAAATTTTACTGCAACTTGTAAACGATAATTAGTTGTAAAACTTGTAGAGTAAAATTTATTAGAACTTTTACAAATTTCAATACAGCAGTTAAAACAAATAAATAAATAATATTATAAAAGAAATAATAATGCAATTCAAATGAACAGTCATCGGAGTTAATAATTAAGCTAACTTTTTTTTTAGGAATTAATTTTTATCTTGATTGCGAATAATTGTGAATCATCTAGGATTACTACTTAGGTTGTAAATAGCAATTTTCAAACAAAAATATAATAAAAAATTAATTGTTTTATTTTATTTTGACGTGATCATTATTTATAAATTCATACATTAAATACAAGACGTTTAAAAAAAAAAGTGTTATTTCAATATTCATAATATGGCGAACTTTGCCTGTATGTGCATTGTGATAATATTCAATAATGATACAAAGAGATGCTCGACTATCAGGTTTTTGTTCCAATTCATTGAAGGATCGGACACCCACTTAATAGAGGCTGGATGTCCCCCATATCGACCCCTGGATTCGAGGAGTTAACCCACTGACAAGGTGAAGCAAAGTTCGTGAGATCACCGATTTTCAATGAAACTTTTTTGGTGATACTAGGTCGAAAAATATTAAACATGTATCCGAGAGTTCTTGCCCATGTGCGCCAGGAGGTGAGAAATTTTTTTTTTTATATAATTTGAACAACTATTTATATTATTGTTTTCTACCTTTGCTCTGCATGGATTTCAAGATTCTCATATACCGATCGATTTGTTTTGTTTTTTGAGTAAAATAAGAAAAAGTATTGTCGATTGTATTAAAAAATATTTAAATGTACAAAAATCAAAAGAGGCTTCCAATAAAGTAGGACAGAAAAAATTATTTTAGGAAAAAGCAAGCCAGATTCGTTTTTAGCGCCCTTTAAAACCCTCATATAAAAATTTTCATAGAAGTCAAAACATAGAAATTTTTGGACTTGATTTTTCTGGATTTATATTTTCTGCCGAAGCACAGTGGGGCAGAACGTCGTAAATCCTTGCATAAATTGGATGTTCCCTTTTGAAGAATTGTTATTGAGGCCTGAACACAGCGGGAGTTACCGGATCTCAAACTGACACCGACATGCACTTGGGCATGTGGAGCTCACCAGCACACCAGCTCACCAGCTCACTCCAAAGTCGGCAGTCTGGTACTATCTTTCCCAGTGTTCATATCAACAGTTCACTTTAAGTGTAACACTGAGTTTTCGTAATTTTTAAATAAAACTAATATGGATAGTGCCTAATGTTGTAAGTAATTAAATTTCATATTTTATCAATCTTTATCTTTCATAAATATTGTTTGGCGAGTTGGGATAAATTCGTTAAAATTAATGCATCTAAATTGACTTGAGAAGAACTTTTGAGAAAACGTTTGAGAAGTTTTTCTTTTTATTACACACCTTTTTCTCATGAAAGTTTTTTTATCAGAAATTTAGCATTCCAACGGTTGTAGTAGCGTTGAATTTGGACAACATCCTAAGAAGTTATAAACGCTGGACGTCGGCAAGAAAAACAAATCCTCCAGAAAAATCAAGTGCAAAAATTTATATTTTTTTTTCTATGAAAATTCTTATATTAGGATTTTAAAGGACGCTAAAAACGAATCTGACTTGCTTTTTCCTAAAATATTTTTTTCTGACTTCCTTTATTAGAAGCGTCTTTTGATTTTTGTATATTTAAACTCATTTAATATAATCGGCAATATTTTTTTCATATTTTACGCTAAAAAACAAACCGATTGTTATATGAGAACCTTGAAATCCATACAGATCAAAGACAGAAAACATTAATATAAAAAATTGTTCAAATTATATTAATTTTTTTTTTTCGGCACATTGGCAAGAACTCTCGGAAACATTTCTAATATTTTTCCACCTAGTATCACCAAAAAATGTTTCATTGAAATCGGTGATCGCACTTCCGTAGCCTCCCTTGGAAGATATTCACCCCATGTGTTTAGAATGTTTTATTTTACTTGATTTAACTTTAATTTTAATTTTGTTTATTATTTTTTCCATTTTTTATTTTCCTTTATATATAATATGAATATAGCATTGATACCTATTGTCCTTAATTATGGGATATTGTATATTGTATTGCATATAAATATTAATTACCTCTTAATATTTTTTTTTAGATAAAATAAGTTTTATGAATGGACATTGAATGATATTTTGAATTTTAATGATATCCCAAAATATTACTAACAATATGTAAATAAGACTTTGATTACTAATTACACCTAATTTCACGTTTTATAGAAGTAAGAAGTCGAGGAAGGTGTGGAATAGAAAGCAAACATCGTAAAATTTCGACAAACATAAAATAGTTTAGTTAATTGTCAATTATTTGTGGTGGTATTTTTCAAATTTGTGATACTTCAATCTATTCAAACGTGATTTCCAAAATAAGCGACATTACTATTTATCTCTTATTCAAGTGGTCATCCAATTGATAATAATTTTCCTATTACTTCTGTTAAAGAATGTACAATTACACACTTACCGTCATTAAAAAGAAGTGGAATTTAACAATATAAATAAACAGTGTTAGGAATTTATTACAAGGTCATGTAAGAGAAACTGATAAGAAAATATGCGAACCTACTAATTGAATTTTGGATAAATTACTTTTTGTGATGGTAATAGCTGGAATGGAAAACATCGTGAAATGAAATTAACCGATTGAAACTATCAGTTTAGGTTTTATTCTGTGACTTATGTTTTAATTCCAAGTTATAAAATTAGATTTGTTTTACTTCCTTGTACGCAGTAAAGGAAGTATTGTAATCGCGAAAATTTTTGGTTTTCAGTTTTCAACGGAAATATCCATTTTGACCATCCCTGACTCGATTTTGACTAGTTTCGCCGTGACGTCTGTACGTACGTTCTTATCTTCCATAACTCAAAAACGGTTAGCCGTAGAAAGTTAAAAATTTGTAAAATCTAGTTGTGAGCCTCCCTTTTTGGTTGTTGATTTTCTTCAAAAATTATATTAAAATATAGGAACTGGAACCTACTGAAAGAAAACGTAATATAATAACGGAGTGAGACCTACAGAAACAAGAGCTTGTGTGTATGTGTGTTTCAATAGATGGATGTCGCGACGCCGAGTGCCGTTTTTGAAATAGTGCAATATTTGGAAACTAGTAACCAAATTCAGGGTCACTTTTTGAGCCACCGATTTATTGTTTAATAGGCGTACAAGGAAGTCATGTGTTGTCCACATCAGATATTTTCATAATATTACGTTAATATGTTGAAAGAATATCATAGATTGACAGGTAAATGTATATATTTATACAAACATTTTTTATATATTTGAAACTTCGCAGGACAATCGCAGGACAGTCACCAGTGGCGTAAAAAAAAAACCAATACAACAATGGGCACTGAGCATTTGGACACAGAGTTTATGAGGAGGGAGGGATATACTGCAAAACACATCCATAAAAATAAAATATGTATATAAACATTATCTTAATTCTCTCTTTGATGTACAATTTTAAAATACTTCTTAAAAACGATTTCTTTGCATTATTACCTAGATAATGCAAACATCTATTTAGTATGTTTAAGAGGGAGTCTGAAAATTGCTACGAGGTAAAGCAGAACCTTCTTTGGAATATACCAAATATATTTCGAAATAAATATCATCATATCATATCATTAACTCATTTCATAAACTGAATTAAAGTCAAAACAATAAAAAACAGAAACAAATATTTTTTTGCTTTAAAATAAAATCTAAAACAATATTTCACTTGAAATTTGCCATCCACTAAATTCTACCGCCCGGGACAAGAACGCTCTTGAACACTCCTACTCCTAGTTCCGTTCCTGCTGTCTTCATTCTCAAGCCAGGGACCCCAAAGGAGCAAGCCCGGGCAATCCTAACAACTACAATTTCTTAATTCTTTTGTCAAATTAGTTTAAGTTTAAATTTCTTCAGTGTTTGGGGTAAAAAGTACTTTCATAACAATAATAAAAGGCTTAGCGGACCCGAAGGTTTGATGCCACTAATCGCTGCCTACAAACCTCGGTCCACCGACTACCGTCCAAACCCAAATCCATTAGATCACCCTTAACACAATCCTCCCACCTACGTTTCGGTGTACCCCTCGCACGTTTACCAGTCGGCTCAGCGTTTATTAACTTTTTGAAATTCGTTCGTTACTGAGCCCAACAACTTTACTAAGTTACTAACCGTCGCGATGATATCACTTCGATTATATTAAAAGGATGCATGCTCCCTAATTCCGCGTTTTGTAACCTCCTAAATTCTCCAGTTGATTCGTCCGTTTTCGCAATACCTTGTTGTTACACAATATTTTACGCAATACCTTATTCTCGAAGACCTTAAGGCGTTGTTCGTCCTTCAAGGTTAGCGGCCATGTTTCACACCCATACAGAACTGTAGGCAAGATAATAGTTTTGGATATTCTAAGTTTTAAGTTTCTGGGCAATATGCGCGACGTAAGTAAAAATAACAAGCATTTCCCACCTTTACCGCGCCTTTATTTCCTCTTGAATTTCGTTTTTTCTAGTAATCACAGACCCCAAATACTTAAATTTCTCAACGTGTTCAAACCTATTTTCTCCTATATCTATATCATCAAAATCGCCTCTGTTTCTATTGCTAACCATATATTTCGTCTTATTCGTATTTATTTTGAGGCCAACCTCTTTGTCAGCTTTTATCAATGTTATTGTATTCAGTTTTATAGTTTCCGCGTCCTCACTTAATAATACCAAATCATCCGCAAACCCAAGCACGGATATTTTACCACCCAGATCTAAACTCATTTCGGTACGTATTACCTTTCTAATGACATACTCTAGTGCTAAATTAAATAGGACAAGTGAAAGAGAATCGCCTTGTTTTAAATCCGAGTGAACTTCAAATTTCTATGAAAAATAATTACCGATTCTAACTTTATTGAATGTTTCGGTCAGGCACATCCCTACTAGATTTACTAACTTCTTCGGTATTCCCTGCTCAATCAAAATGTTATACAGTCTCTGGCGATCAATGGAATCATAAGCCTTTTTGAAATCCACAAAAAGCTGATGAACTACACCGTTGAATTCTAATATTATTCTAATATTTGCCGTAAGGAAAATATTTGATCGATAGTTGATTGATTCCGTCTAAAACCACATTGGTAGTCTCCGATAATTTTCTCGGCATATTCCGTGATTCGACTAGTTAGGATCAACGAGAATATTTTATAGCATACCGGGAGGAGTGATGTTCCGCGATGGTTATTACAATCCGTCCTCGGTCCCTTTTTGTGAATCGGAATAAGTATAGATTCTTTCCATTCTTCGGCCATTTTTTATTTTCCCAGATCTTTTTAACCAAAAAATGTATTTTAGAAACTCCAGCTTCACCGCACGCTTTTATTAGTTCACTGGGAATGTTGTCGATTCCCGCTGCTTTATGAGATTTTAATTTTCCGATGGCTATTTCGACTTCCTCCTTCCTCGGTTCTTCAATTAACGGCTCAGAACTCTGATATTCAGGAGGAGGAGATTGACTATTATTTCTCGAATTCAAAATACTTACAAAGTGTTTTTTAAATTTATTCACAATGTCCCCCGGATCGGCGATGATATCGTTATTTTCATCCATTTCATCCATTCATTGCAGGTTTAAACCGTTTACGCGATCTGTTTATACCCTTGTACATGTCTCTTACGTTGTTTTCAATTCTATTAGTTTCTATCTCTATTATTTTGTTTTTAAGATATTCTTGTTTTTTATTTGTCTGAAGAATTTAGACGTTTCAGGCACGGAAGTTAGCAACATTGTTATCGCTTGGATTATTTAAAGCTTTTAATTTAGCGGCTCTTCTTTTTTCAAACAATTTTAGACAATCATTATTTGTTCTTTTTATTGTCCCTTTTTCCAAGACACAGATTACTAACCTCTTTAATATTATCCCTAATTCCGATCCATAGCTTGTCTATATCTTCGCGATCCTCATCTAAAGATTCCAAGGCTTCAAACCTTTTCTTAATATCTACCGCGAATTGATTTCTAATTGAAGGTTTTTTAATTTATCTAGATCAAAATTTTCGAAACAAATACGGCTTTCTTTTCTATTTTTTATATTAAGTTTTTGTCGAAGTTTTGCGATTACTAATTCATGATCTGACCCACATTCTGTCGCACGATAAGACCTTACGTTAATTATACTATTTTGCCATCTTTGTTGTATCAAAATATGGTCAATTTGATTTCGTGTTTGTGAATCCAGCGAAGTCCACGTATAATTATGAATATCCTTATGTTTAAACGTAGTACGTTTGATTGTTAGGTTTTTCGAAATAGCAAAGTTTATTAGACGGATCCCATTATCATTACTATGTTCGTGCAAACTTCTTTACCGATCGTCGGATAGTATACTTCTTCCCTTCCCACCTTTGCGTTCGCGTCTCCTAATATTATTTTCATACAGTTTCGAGGTAGTTTATCATAAACCCACTCTAGTTTATCATAAAATTCGCATTTAACTTCATCGTCACTGTCTTCAGTAGGAGAATGTATGTTTATCAGCGCGATTTTAAACCACCGCCCCTGAAATATGGCCACAGATATACTATCACTAAAAAATTGTGCGTCCCTCAATGCGGAGAGAAATCTATTCCTTATTAATAATCCAGTACCTAAACAATAATTACCGCTCCCACTGTACTAAATAATATAATTCCCTTCTGTTAACGAACCCTCCCTCCCCTGGCCAGCGAACTTCTTGCAGTGCCACGATATCTACATTACCTATATCTACATAAGATCTATTAACCTCGTTTGCCACCGATTTTAGCCCACCCGCTGTATTCAAACTTCTTACGTTCCACGTTCCTATACCTCGAGTCTCTCTAATTGAAAATCTCTAATTTAAATCTCTAATTGAAAATCTCTAATTTTCAACTTGCGCCATGAATCCCCTGAAGTAGTCCCCACCCGGAGACCCGAACGGGGGACTAGTTTACTTCTGGATAATGAGCGATTTACCTCAGAGAGATTCATGATTTTTTGTGGTATTTTATGAACTAAAAATATGTGAGTAGGGCGTTCAAACCTAGGTCACACCCTCCAGCAAGCCTGAAGGGGCGCTCTCATTGTCGGTCAACTAGTCCATCGGACTTAGCCAGGAGGAACTTCCAAGGAATTTCCACCGACCATCACCACATCTGCCACCCGTGGGACGCTCACCTACGCGGTAATGAGATTCGCACGAGGAAAAAGTCCTTTACCCTGTTAAAATTGTAGTAGCACCGGTATAAATCGTGATGGCGCACTACCTCTTTGCTCTTTTATCAGTCTTTCCTGTTATCGGACACCAAGATCAGCATATGATACGAAAAGAACGCAGTCTATGAAAATCTTTCCATAATCATCTGAAACTTGCATGTTCCTTTTTTGATTTCTGACATACAAGTAAGTTGAGAAAATCTGGCGTCAGTGGTATTAGAGTGAATAAGTAATATTCATTTATATGTTAAATAACCACTACTTAAAACCTCGCACAACTGTATCGGCGACCAAGAAGATCGAAGCTAAGTGTCGACCAAAGATACTATTTTTTTTTATCAATTTTAAAAAAGTATTTTTTTATTGTTGAACTTTATTTTATTTGTATATACCAGAGGTGGCCAACCTTTTGGATGCAATGCGCCAATTTTTTCACAGACGTGCTCAGATGTGCCATATAATTCGAGCACTATTTATACCTTCTTACGTTCATAGTAAGGGGTTGAAAAATAGAGATAAGGATAAGATCTGCTTCCCTAAGAAGAGGAATTGGAATAACTCAATCACGCAATTAAGTTAATTAATTTATGGTAATATATTAAATTTCCACTATAATTTTTAGAAATGATCTCCAGTACAAGATAAAACGTTCCCAAGACGTTATATCTAAGTGGTATCAACCCCTTTCAGATTCTGAGAGTGCACAAAGATGTTCTTCGGACTTCGGAAAGCAGCACAGACATTCCAAAGGTTCATGGACACTCAGAAATTTTGATTTTATTTTCTGTCTTCCTCCATTAACTGGCATAGGGTGTAGAAGTGATTAGCAAAAGATGCGAGGTGAACGGAATCTGTGAAAACCTTTCCATAATCATTCAGCAACATTTCATGTTTCTTTTTTTTCCTTACTAAAAGTTACATTGAGTAAATCTGGCGTCACTGGTATTATTAGCAAGAGTTGGCACTATTAATTTATAAGTTAAATAACCACTATTAATAACCTTGTACAACTGTCTTATGGTGTCAAGCCCATAATATGGTATGTCATCCAGATATGATGTATTATTATAGACTAGTATAATAAACTTGTATAAACAAAATCAAGTAGGTTGAAATAAATTTATTATTACAAGAAAGAAGAATACATTTATTAGAATTCCTGAAATAGAGAAGGAAGAAAAAGGTGATAAACCAATGAGAAATAATCTTTATCATGAACATATTGTCCCCTAAGAATAATGCATTTGAACAATTAAATAATTTTTTGTCTGATATTACATTTATTTGTGAATAAAAATAAAAACAAATGAACAAATCCTTATTTTGAAAAAAAATTGAAATGATAAAACTAAAAACAATAATAATGAAAATTATTAATTGATTCTCCCGCATTTGTATGTAATTTAGATTTACTAAGAAAGTCAGGAATTTAAAATGTAAAGGAATAGATGTTTGGATGAGAATAGAGAGGAAACGTTATGTGAAGAACTGGGTTAGAACTTTTAAAACGCAGTAACTAATTCTATGGTTCTGCAGACCGATATGGTCCTTGGCCTCCTCAACAAGTCTTTGCCAGTTAACTATCTCTTATGTTTGCTCACCAGTTGTAAGTATTCAGCAGGTCTCGGTCATCCCAGATAACAACATCCTCCCACTTAAAGTCTGCCTCTTCCTCTTATCTGTTACATTCTGGCCGTGTGTTCAGCCCAACGCTGTCTTTCAAGCTTAATGTGCCTCATCACACATCAATATTCCCATACAGATCAAAGCTCTCACTGTTCTTCCTCCTCCAGTTCTCGCTTAACTTAACTGGTCCAAATATGTGACAAAGGATCTTCCATTAAAAAAAGAGGATCTTCATCTCATCCATACTTGTGAGAACCCAGGTATCAGATCCGTAAGGACAAGTCTGATGAGTGTCTTGTCAAGGAGCATTTCATGCAGCAGGAGATAGCCGGACTTCTCAGGTGTTTGCTCAGACCAAAATAACACCCCTTTGCCTTCACAACTTGCTGATATGTGATATGAACAAGGGATATCCTATTTCCTCAATTTGCAACAAATAAGTGAAATGATCCACGTTCTGAAGTGTAGAAACGTAATAGCATGGGTTTTAAGCATGAAGTTTTTGTGTTCTAATAAAGTGTTTAAAGGAAAATACCCAAGAAAATAATGTTAATGGAGATTTGGAGTGGGTTGAGGAGGGAATTTAGTTCAATCACGATGGAGAGTTGGTTTGTTTCATATATCTACGACAAAATAAAATTCAACCTATACTGTCAAGAATTCTATAAGATTTTATGGAAATGAAAATGGAAGTTACGTTATTGAGCCTAGTATTTTTATTTGGGATTATGAAATGTCTACCTTAGCTAAGTGCATCAGAGAATTTAAATTTATTTTTATTAATGTTTGATTTTAAGTTTTCTGTCCTGGGCTTCATATATCTTTCTTCTCTGTTGAACATTATATTTTTTAACAAATTTATTTTTATTATTATGATTCTTCTTTTTAAATATTTTTTAAAAAGTAATTGTAATTCAGGAAAATCAAAAGACAGCTCTTTCCAGTTTCAATTAAATTATGGCAATAACAGCTTATGTTCCTTTTGTTAGAATATATGAATAAATAAATGCTCATTTTTAAGATTTAGTAAAATAAAAACAATTCTTATCAAAATCACAGTGATAAGATTATCTCTAAATAAATTTTTCATAATTTTTCAAGTTTGAATGCCTACAGATGGTAAGATTTTATTTATATTTCCATAATTATCAGTATTATGAGTCCCTTCTATGTTAATTCTTTTTTTAAATATTATTATTTCTTCATTTTTAAGATGTTTGGAGGATGACACTATTCATCATCAGGTTAAAATCCACATTTGCATTTAATTTTTCGTAACATAAAAATCAAAATTATAATAGGACATGAATTAGTCTCTTTGTTTAATCAGTTTTAAATGCAACTCTGTTGAAAAAACAACATACTGACAGCGAAAAGAAAAACTAATAAAAATAAAAATGTTACTGAGAAACTAATTTGTCATAAAATCTTGACTTCCTTTCATTTAGAGCTGTTTATTAGGTTTTTGATTTTTCCTGATTTTATGATTTTTTAATTTTAAATCTGTATGTTTCTTAACTTCAAATTATATTAGATTAATTTTTATTTTATACTTTTGCTAAATAGTTTAACATATAAAGTGTTTCAAATGGTCTCAATAAGCAAAATATTTTGTTTGTTCTTTTGAAAGGAAAAAAAAACTTTTAATGAATTAAATTAAAGTAATGAAACTTTCAAAAGAAAAGAGTACCCATAAAAAAAGTAATAATTTAAAAATACTGCTTTGACTATGAAATAATTAAAAATTGGTGTTATAAATTACTAATTAGTTATGTGGACTATTGAAATTGGATATCCATAAGGCAGGTACTGTTTTTGTTTAGTTAATTATTACTTCAGGCTTGTTATATGTGATTTTTAATTATTTAAACTAACGATCCTCAATATGTCAATCCCAACTGGCATCTATGAAACATGGAATTCAAATGAAACTGCCACATAGCATTTAGAACCTAAAAAAGAAATGGATAGCACCTTCAAAAAAAAATCCTCAGGATAAGGAATATAATCAGGAGTAAGAATGCCTCACTAGCCTATTATATGTTTGAATCCGGTTTGCTTTAGGTTATTATGGCATACCAACATAATGGACGCTTATATATTCAGGAAGCTAAACTCATGCAAACTATGTGGATTAATGCCTTATATATGCTGGAACAGATGATATCCCTCAGAATAAGCAGTAGAATGGTGAACAGGAGAAATCTTGAATGGATGAATGAATAATTAAATTTTCTGTATGAAAGATGCAATTATTTATTATTTTTGTAATATTATACAGGTCAAGTAACAGGACAATATTGATGGGCTCTTTCATCTGCTATCCGTCAGTTCGTATCATGGCACCCAATAAGTCAAAGGCAGTGGTCGCTTGTGCAGTTTAGTTATTGTATGATGATGAAAAGAAAATCAGAGAAATCTGGTGTGTTATAATGGCTGATGAATTAATCGAGTTTTTCATATATAAATTTACTGAACACATTGAAACCGCAAGGACCAGATGATTTCAATAATTTTCCCAGAATGACCAGGAATAGTTTTTCAGAGGAACTAGAGTTAATTCGCCCAAAAATCGAGTACTTTAGAGACATAGCAAGTGTGGTTTGGTATTGTGAGTTTGAGATTTGAGTCTTTAAGTTCACCACCATCAATTTGATGTATGAAAGTGTGTGGGCCGACAAATATGAAAGTATGAAGGGTTGTTCAGTGAACGTCACCCTCAACCCACGAACGTGCACTCCGACTCAAACCTTTCCACATATTTTCATACTTGTGTAATAAAACCAAGTCCAGAGACCAGTCTTTCGACCCATAAGAAAGTGTGAATGGGCCCCTTTAAACTTTGCTAACCGACCTTAGCAGTGCAGAAAAAATGGAGATCATCATTCAAGTGATATTATTTTTGCTCTATAATGCTTTTTTTTTTTGCTTTATTGCATACATACTTAACTTCCACTCTTCCTCTTTTAAATAAAAATAACAAATATGTATAATAATAATATATAATAAATATCTCAAAGATTCATTGAATAGCCCTATTTCCATCAGGTTTGTCTCATGGGCCCTGTTCATTTTAGAAGAACTAAGTTACAGCAAAAAAACCGACAGTGTTAAAAGGACAAGAAATGAGAAAATCTTATTGGAAAAGAAAACTGATAATTAAAAAAAAAATTGAGTAGTAATGTGAAATATTATTATATATATAACATTTTAAGAGGAAAAGAAGTGGTTTAAAATCAAGAAACAGTAATCTAGATAAATTTTTAATTTTTAAAGTAAGTTAACCTTTGGGACTGGTAGACTAACCTAAGGTACAGTACAATCAAATAAATTATTATTAAAAAATTAGGAAAATATAATCAATACAAATATATGCTTGTTGAAAGGTCTCCTCTTAGTAATTTAATGATATTAAAGAACCACTCTAGGAGATGGCCATGAAAATTCACATAAAAAAGCAAGTAAAATAAGAGGGAATTAAATAAAAAGGAAGGAAAACAGGTGATATAATCATTTAAAATTATACATTCACTAATGACAGATGCACAACTTAAGAGAAAAAACATGAATTGAAAACCCTATAAAGTCTGAAAGTGATTATTGTCTGAAGAGGCCCCTTGTAACATGAGCATGAAGTGCTAAAAAGGAAAAGTTTAGTACCTTAAGAAGAAAGCTTAAATAATGAATACTTATTATCATGAAATTTTTCCCTAACTTGTTAAAAAAAAATTATATATATATTTATATGTTTTTTAAAATTTATTCTTGGTGCTACGGTCCTGTAAGAATTTGGACCTCTCTTATCACCCTCCTCCACTCTCCTATTCCGAGCAAGCATCCATCATCTTCTGATTCCCAGCCTCTTCAGGATGTTCTTCACCTCAGACGTGATCTTGCTCTACCACGTCTTCCACCTGGTTGGTCCTCGAGTAGGCGTTTGGGAAATGCTTCTCTGGGCATATGTACCAAATGACCTAGCCATCTGATCTGGTTCCCCCACACGATTGAGACCAAATTAGGTTTCGCATATATTCGGCACAGCTCCTTATTGGTGCAAATTCTCCACTGCTGATGTTCGCATACTGGGCCATAGATTCTGCAAAGAACTCTTCTCTCTCATGCCAGCAATTTCCTTTCAGACGCCTTAGATTGCACCCAGGTCTCAGAACCATAGGTGAAAATCGGTCTGATAACTTTCTCATATGCCATGATCTTGATGCTGTGAGACAGAGCTCTATAATTTAGTATTTTTCGCAAGGCAAAACAGCATCTATTCCCCATGGTCATCCTTGCTTTCAGTTTCTCCATCATTTCATTATTTTTTGTAATTATCGCACCCAGATACTTAGAAGTTTTAACTGCTTTCAGGATGTGGATTCCTGTTTTGATATTTTCCTCTGCTCCACCCGGTTTTCTTGAAGTTAACATGTAAACAGTCTTCTGCTCATTGGTTTGCAGCCCTAGTTCTTTTGCCGCCATTTCGAATTAATCAAAAGCGCCTCCTGTCATATGCCTATTTAAAATCAATAAAAATGTGGTGTAAATCTATCTGGTACACGACGGTTTTTTCCAGCACTTGTCTAATAGAGAAAATATGGTCTATAGTTGATTTGCCTCGTCTAAAACCACACTGATATTTACCCAAAATCTTCTCGGACCAAAACAACTTTTTTATTTAGCAGAATTGCAAAAATTTATATAAAGATATGGCTCGGTAATTGTCGCAGTTTGTTTTCTCTCCCTTATTAAAAACAGAACATATGACAGCATTAGTCCATTCTTTTGGCATCTGTTCTGTAATCCAGAAATTCAGCATTAGGTTGTAAAACTCCTTTAGTAAAGTTTCTCCACAATTCTGTACCATCTCTGCATTGATACTATCCATACCGGGATTTCTGTTATTCTTCAGAGCAGCTATCACATCCACAGTTTCGCACTAGATTGTTAGGGAATGATTGTCGAATATTTAATAATAATAATAACAATAAAAGGCTCAGCGAACCCGAAGGTTCGATGCAGATACCACAAATCGCTGCCTACAAACCTCGGTCCACCGACTGCCGTCCAAACCCAAATTCATCAGATCACCCTTAATACAATCCTCCCACCTACGCTTCGGTCTACCCCTTGGACGTTTACCAGTCGGTTCAGCGTTTAACTTTTTAGGAATTAGTTCGTTACTGAGCCCAACAACTTTACAAGCCCATTTCAACCGTCGCGATGATATCACTTCGATTATATTAACAGGGTGCATGCTCCGCAATTCCGCGTTGTGTAACCTCCTAAATTCTCCAGTTGACTCATCCTTTTTTGGACCAAATATTTTACGCAATACCTTATTCTCGAAGACCTTAAGGCGTTGTTCGTCCTTCAAGGCTAGCGGCCACATTTCACACCCGTACAGAACTGTAGGCAAGATAATAGTTTTGTATATTCTAAGTTTTAAGTTTCTGGACAAAATGCGCGGCCTAAGTAATGTTGACACCGAAAAATAACAAGCATTTCCCGCCTTTAACCGCGCCTTTATTTCCTCTTGAATTTCGTTTTTTCTAGTAATCACAGATCCCAAATACTTAAATTTCTCAACGTGTTCAAACCTATTTTCTCCTATATCTATATCCTCAAAATCTCCTCTGTTTCTATTGCTAACCATATATTTCGTCTTATCCGTATTTATTTTGAGGCCAACCTCTTTCCCAGCTGTCATCAACGTTGCTGTATTCAGTTTTATAGTTTCCGCGTCCTCACTTAATAATGCCAAATTATCCGCAAACCCGAGCACGGATATTTTACCACCCAGATCTAAGCCCCTTTCGGTACGCATCACCTTTCTAATGACATACTCTAGTGCTAAATTAAATAGGACAAGTGAAAGGAAATCGCCTTGTTTTAAACCCGAGCGAACTTCAAATTTCTCCGAAAAATAATTACCGATTCTAACTTTATTGAATGTTTCGGTCATGCACATCCCTACTAGATTTACTGACTTCTTCGGTATTCCCTGCTCAATGAAAATGTTATAAAGTCTCTGGCGATCAATGGAATCATAAGCCTTTTTGAAATCCACAAAAAGCTGATGACCTACACCGTTGAATTCTAATTTTTTTCTAATATTTGCCGTAAGGAAAATATTTGATCGATAGTTGATTGATTCCGTCTAAAACCACATTGGTAGTCTCCGATAATTTCCTCGGCATATTCCGTGATTCTACTAGTTAGGATCAACGAGAATATTTTATAGCATACCGGGAGGAGTGATATTCCGCGATGGTTATTACAATCCGTCCTCGGTCCCTTTTTGTGAATCGGAATAAGTATAGATTCTTTCCATTCTTCGGCCATTTTTTCATTTTCCCAGATCTTTTTTACCAAAAAATGTATTTTTGAAACTCCAGCTTCACCGCACGCTTTTATTATTTCACTGGAAATGTTGTCGATTCCCGCTGCTTTATGAGATTTTAATTTTCCGATGGCTATTTTATTACTATTATTTTGTTTTTAAGATATTCTCGTTTTTTATTTCTGAGGAATTTGGATGTTTCATTCATCAAGGCTCGGAAGTTAGCAACATTGTTATCGCTTGGATTATTTAAAGCTTTTAATTTAGCGGCTCTTCTTTTTTCACAAAAGGTTAGACAATCATTATCGAACCTCGGTTTGTTCTTTTTACTGTCCCTTTTTCCAAGACACAAATTACTTACCTCTTTAATATTATCCCTAATTCCGATCCATAGCTTGTCTATATCTTCGCGATCCTCATCTAAAGATTCCAAGGCTTCAAACCTATTCTCGATATCTACCGCGAATTGATGTCTAATTGAAGGTTTTTTTTAAATTTATCTAGATCAAAATTTTCGGCACAAATTCGGCTTTCTTTTCTGTTTTTTATATTAAGTTTTTGTCGAAGTTTCGCGATTACTAATTCATGATCTGACCCACAATAAGACTTCTTCCCTTCCCACCTTTGCGTTCGCGTCTCCTAATATTATTTTCATACAGTTTCAAGGTAGTTTATCATAAACCCACTCTAGTTTATCATAAAATTCGCATTTAACTTCATCGTCACTGTCTTCGGTAGGAGAATGCATGTTTATCAGCGCGATTTTAAACCACCGCCCCTGAAATATGGCCACAGATATCCTATCACTAAAAAATTGTACGTCCCTCAATGTGGAGAATGTGACAATGTGGAGCAATCTATTCCTAATTAGAAATCCAGTACCTAAACAATAATTACCGCTCCCACCGTACCAAATACAATAATTCCCTTCTGTTAACGAACCCTCCCATGGCCAGCGAACCTCTTGCAGTGCCACGATAGCTACATTGTATCTCTTAACCTCGTTTGCCACCGATTTTAGCCCACCCGCTGTATTCAAACTTCTTACGTTCCACGCCCCTATACCTAAATCTCTAATTTTCAACTTGCGCCATGAATCCTCTGAAGTAGTTCCCCACTCGGAGACCCGAACGGGGGACTAGTTTACTTCCGGATAATGAGCGTTTTACCTCAGAGAGATCCATGATTTTTTTGTGGTATTTTGTGAACTAAAAATATGTGAGTAGGGCGTTCAAACCTATGTCACACCCTCCAGCAAGCCTGGAGGGGCGCTCTCATTGTTGGTCAGCGAGTCCATCGGACTTAGCCGGGAGGAACTTCCAAGGAATTTCCTCCGACCATCCCCACATCCGCCACCCGTGGGATGCTCCCCTACGCGGTAATGAGATCCGCGCGAGGGAATATTTAATAAATTACTAAAATATTCTCTCCATTTTCTATGATTTGAGATGGGTCGCTGATCAGATTACTGTTTTTATTTCTGTGTATATTTGTTCTGGGTTGGAAACCATTCTTAAATTCCTTCACACCTTTATAAAACTTTCTTGTTAGCTTGGCATCATAATCAGATTGGAGCATTTCTAGCTTGCCTTTTTCAAAGCTTTTCTTTTTCTGTCTATATATCTTCTTTGCGGTCCTTCTCATGGAAATTTGCTCCTCCTTACTTCTTCTACCCACAGCAAGCATTCTCAATCTCGTCTCCTTCCAGTCTTTAAGCGCTTGGTCACATTCCTTATCATACCATTCCTCACTTGTACTTTTTTGTTTTATCTTCAATATATATATATATATATATATATATATATATATATATATATATATATATATATATATATAATTTCTGATTTAAACTACATGAAATTAATTCTTGTGATTTACAATTTTCAGGAAAATATGATTACTATCCTTCTACTGTTCACTTTGTTCTTTTTGCTGTATTTCCAATTGACTAAAAAAAGTTTATGGCGTCAACTTGGCATTCCGGAAGTACATGGATTACCAATAGTTGGCAATCTTCTGCCTGTTTTACTTAAAAAGACTAGTTACTTTGAGACAATGCAGAACCTTTATAAACTTGGTGAGGGAAAAGACTATATTGGAATTTATAATGGCACACAACCAACATTACTCATCCGAAATACAGACCTAATAGAAATCATGCTAAAAGAAGAAGGCAAGTAAGTAAATTTTATTTTTTTTAGGTTTAAATGGTAATTAAGGCTGGAATGGTTGTTTGCTTTTTGACAACTGGCATGACAGAAAAAAATTAATTAGAGAGCTAGTCTAATGTAATATTGTAAATTAGGGCCTCTTGGTTTGTTAGCTAACTGAACTGTAAAGTTTTTGGTAAAAATTGAAGTAAAGTACTTTGGCATGTCTAATGCAGTAAAAAGCAGAAACTTACTATATTTTGATAATACATCAACCTATAAAAACAAACAAAATTGCTTACATCACTGCTTGTATAATTTATTTTGTGAACTTAGAGGGGACATTGGTTATTAGCTGTGCATTCTAAAATAATTGTGGAGTTTTTTTTTAAGTATTAAAATTTTCTTTCTGAATTCTTTTCTGGAAATTATGCCATTCCCATAATTACCTCATCTTCTTCTTCTTTAGTAGCACTACAGCCCTTGAAGGGTCCTGGCTTCCTCTAACAGCAACCACCATGCGTCCCTATTCCGTGCCACTGCCATCCAGTTTTGCCACTGCATCATTGGTCACACAATCTGCCCAGTGCAGCTTTGGTCTCCCAACTCTGCGACGACTATATAGGGGCTTGGTCAGAATCTTCCGCTCAAATATAAGAAGGAGCTGGTCCTCAGCTCTGGATGTCTCTGAGCATAACAAAGTACCAGTCGGATAAGAGTCTTACCTTTTGTTCGTCTTGTCACCAGAGTGCTTGAAAGATGCTTTCAGAGTCCAAAATAGCAGCGGTTGGTAGCTAATATTCTCCTTCTAATCTCAACTGCGGTTTCATTGTTGCAAGTTATCATAGATCCGAGGTAGACAAATTCTGCGACCTGCTCAAACTTGTAAGGTTATAAGGCAACACTGGTACATAGCAATCTTGAAGCCTGATCTGAAATCATGTACTTGGTTTTAGCTTCATTGATAATGAGTCCCATGCGTCTCGCAGCAGCTTCTATAGCAAGGAAGGCTTCAACTACCGTTGTCTGGATCTTCCCACAATATCTATGTCATCTGCGTATACTAATATCTGTACCGGTTTGTTCCATACCATGCCTGTAGTTTGTATCTTAAAGCCCCTTCTTGCTTTCTCTAGCGCCACGTTAAAAAGTAGGAATGCCAGGGCATCACCCAGCCTAACTCCTTTCCTGGATGAGAATTCCAATGACCTCCAACCTTGTACCTGGACCACACACTCAACACTTGCCATTGTCAGCCTTATAAGTCGTATGAGCATGGGTTTCCACCCATGCTCATACGACTTATAAGTTCAGCTCATATTATTCTTTATAAAGCTCTGTTCGGTGAATGCTATTGTATGCCGACTTAAAGTCAACAAAGAGATGATGTGTAGGCACGTTATACTCCCTTCCTCTCTCGAGTATAGTTCGAAGGCTGAAAATTTGGTCTATAGTAGATCTGCCTTGCCTGAATTATTACCAATTGATAATGACCAATTTCCCGTTCAACAATTCAACAACGAGAAGCCGGCAAAATGAGATATTTGAGAGGATGTTAAATGCACTGGGAAGCAAGGATATTCATCTATAGTTGGTAAATTTTAACATATCTCCCTTTTTGTGTATGGGACAGATCAACGTTCTTCTCCAGTCCCCAGGTAATACTTCACTGGTCCAAATGCTCATTAGTAAGTTGTACAAACACTTTACTAGTTCCATAGATTCCTACTTAAAAAGTTCTGTGTCCATGACAGGAATTTTATGATCCTTCAACCGACTAATTGCATCTACAACTTCTTCCTTATCAGGTGGTTCCAATTCGACTTCATAAAGTTGATGTTCTGGAGGATTATCGTCTTCTCTCTCTTCCCTTCCATTCAGTACAGTCTCAAAATATTTCCTCCATTCCTCCATGCAAGCTTTATCATCTGTTAATAAGGTTCCTTCTGCATTCATACACATAGTCGGGATCTGCTTAAATGTTTTTCTAGTAGTGTTGACTCTCTGGAAAAATTTTCTAACTTCATTTTCGAATCGAAACTTCTGCAGTTGTTCTAGGTCAGTATTTATTGGTTGTTTCTTCTTCCTTTGATGACCTCGCTTCTCTTCCCGACGTTTTCTCCAGTAATACTGAACAGTTCTACGTGTCTGATCATGCTTTTATAGGTTTCATTCTTTGCATCTGTGAGGGCTTTGCACTCTTTATCAAACCAAGAAGACTTTATATCTTTTTCTGCTGGACCTAAAACTTCTTCTGCTACTTGTGCAATGGTTTCAAAGCATCTTTCCCACTCCTTACTCATTCACTCAGTACTTTTCGGAGTCCTTACGCTGAATTTCTTGCTCTTTAAGCTTCTTTAGATTAAACCACCTGATATCTGGTAGTGCTGTATACCTTGGGCAGCTTATGCGTTCTTTGATGTGTGCAATGCTTAAGAAGTGATCTGAATCCACAGGTCTGAAGATCCGTACATCCGATATACTGCTGACTAGAAGATGGTCGATTTGGTTTACAGGCCATCTAGAGTAGTCCATCCTTCTGTGGAAACCGAGTGCTTGCCACTGCAAGATTCTTCGGTACTGCAAAGTTGGTCAGATTTTTACCATTATCATTAGTCTCTTCATGCAAGCTGAGTCTTCCAATTGTGGGCTCATAACAGGCTTCCTTTCGAACTTTAGCTTTGAGATCTCCAGCAATTAATTTTAGGTCGTATTTTGGGCAGGAATCAATTGCTCTTTCAAGCATGTCATAAAAGGCCTCCTTATCTTCTTCCTTAGCGTCCTGGATGGGTGCATGAACACTAAATATGCTCAAATTCCGAAACCTAGAATTCTGATAAAAACAGATTCTGGGGCTGATGGCTTTAAATGCAATCACCAGTTATCTGAGCTGTCTTCTAACAACAAATCTAACATCAAAGGTGTGGTGATTATTGCTACAGCTGTTATGCACAGTGTGGTGCTTCTTCTCTAAAATCCCTTGACTGGTCCATCTGGTTTCTTGGATGGCAGTTATGTCCAACTTGAGTCTGTCAACCTGTTCTAGAAGCAAATGAAGTGCTCCGGGTCTAAAAAAGTGATAAAACATTCCAAAAATCTAGATTTATCCTATGACGTTTGCCGTGTTTTATCCGTTTACGACTGTCTATATCCGAGGCAATTGTGTGGGGTTTCACGATTATTTATTTTCGGATAGTGGACGAATCTATCCTCTCTACATAACCTAGTATGCTGGGAAAATTATGGATAAAAGAAAAAAAATTTCTTATAGTTTTCTGAAGGGCACCAGGTAGTAAATCAAAATATGTATAATTAACACTAGGCACCAGGACTAAGAATATTCTCCAATATTAGGAAGCATCCAACAATGTTATTTCATTTATAATAACATATTTTAAAGTAGCAACATTTTATATCAGAGTCACTACATACCCATGTCCCGTAGAGATAATAAATAAAAAATAATATAAATTCTTCAATACTTGCAAAACATCTATTATTATAGATATAAATCCGATTTTAAGGTGGAATTAACTTTTATAGAAACAATTACTTCAGTAGGCTGTTAAACTTGTAATTGTTAACTATATTTAATATTTATTTTCAAACAGAAACTTTGAAGACCGAGGATTGTGCTCTGATTTGTCTGATCCATTTTCTTTGAACTTGTTTTACCTCAAAGGGAAGCTGTGGAAATGGACCAGGTCCAAACTTCGACCAGCATTTTCAAACGTTAGGTACAAAAAAATCAATTTAGTTTTACTCGTTGTTTGTAAGATATATCTAACAATGGTTTCTGCTGAAAAAGTTATTAACATTAAAAGTATGTTATGTTAATAACTTTACTCATCTTTATTTATTAAGATTATTTATACAGTGTAATATTAAGTATATATATATATATATATATATATATATATATATATATATATATATATATATATATATATATATATATATATTAAGATATATTAAGATATATTAAGATATATACTTATTTATAAATATAGATATAGATATAAAACTAATAGTACATACAAAAAATTAAGATATTTCTAAACTGTGTCAGGCTTACTTGAACTGACTTAGTGAATCTTGATCTTCAGTCCTTTTTATTAGCTCACTCACTCACTCTTTATTTCTTTTTTTAACCAGATTTTTAAATAGTCTTCTGAAAATTGTCATATTAAGGGTAAGCAATAATTAAAATAATATTATCCACATGCTCACTTATTCCAGAACAGTTATAATTGCCCATGGTGTCAATTATTGTAATCTATATCATTTTTCAAATATAAAGGTGATATTATAAGAAATAGTCATGTTCAATGTTTTGTTTTAAGATTTTTGTTTATTTCTATTAAACCTTAACTCAATATTAGGAAATATTGATTGCTTATGTAATTTATTTTGTCAGGCTGAAAACTGTATACGATGGTATCGAGTTATGTACAGTTGACTGCCTGAATTCAGTAGGCTCATCTGTCGACATAAAAAAAGTCATGGACCAATATTCATGCAATGTGATTGCCAAAACTGTTTTTTGTGTTCAGGACAATACTGGATTTATTGAAAATTCTCTTAAGGTTTTCAGTTTATCTGGATTATCAGGTAATAAGTTTTTTGAAAGATTCAGTTTGCTTACATTTTTTAGATATTAAAGTTTAAATTGCTATTTGCAGGTATTGCTGTTTTGTTAAGGTTATTTATTCCTCGTTTTGCCCTTTCGATTGGTATAAAGACTGTTTCACAGGAAACAGAAGCATTTTATAGAAATGCAATTGCCAGATCAATACGTGTTCCTGGCAGCTTCTTAGATCTCATGCTGCATTTGAAGGAGACAGAACCTGGTAATCTTTATTTCATTTTAAAAAAGATATTGTATTGTATATTGTTTATAAAAGTGTAATTACATTAATAGAAAAATTGGAATAGTTCTTTTATTGATTAGAACAGTGGTTAATTATTTACTCTGGTAAAATATATAACTTGGTTAATTATTCACTCTGAAAAAATATATAATTAAGTATAGGTGTAATAAGATCTCAGTAATTTAATTTTGATAGTAAAATAGTTGAAGCGTACACTACTACGCTGCATCTGAAAAGATTGAGCCATCATGGAAAGCTCTATTAGTCATTGTTTTCCAAGTAGTGATCCTTTCATCTGACAATAATACTGATTGTAGTAGGGTGATGATTTATATATTAGCTTCGACCTACAAATCAGCAAGGCAATTAAACTAACAAACTCTCCATCAGTGATTACTAATTACTTGCTACTAAATTTCATATATGTGCTGCCAGTTTATTGTAGGTGATGGCTTCTCATTTTCTGAGGAAATTTAAAGCCTGTTTTAAAGTCAGTTATAATGGTACGTTTGCTTAGTTTCAGTTTGTTTTTCCAATGTGCTGTTTACCTAAGTGTTAGTTCTAAAAAGATTTATTTTCATCAACTGAAACTCTTAAAAGTGGGGTAGATTCTTATCATGTTTAGGTCTAGTTTTAGACCCATATTAAACAGAGCCAGACATAAGTTATCATGAGAAATATGATCATTTTGTCTAACAATTTTTAGCATTTTCAATTTAATTCTCCAGATTATACTAAACAATCTTTTGCATGTCCATATTGAAGCATCAGTTTTCTCTGAGATTTTTTTTTTCTGAGTTTACTCCTACATAATTAAAAGCATCTATTGGTACTTACTTTCCAATGCTACAGGCCAATGTGGCCTTTGGCTTGATGAACTACATCCCTCCATCGATTCCGATTCTGTGCCACATCTCGCCAGTTCCTTACTCCCAATTGGCAAGCGTCTCTGTCCACATCGTTGCCCTATCGGCTCCTTGGTCTTCCTCTTCTCTTCGTGCCTTCCATTCTCATATCCATTGCCATCCACAGGACTCTCTGTTCTGACACCCTCTGGACATACCTCACATCTCACAGTCTTCTAGCTTTGATGTAGTTGACAATGTTCTCTTTCCCAAGAATATTTTCACTCTGCTTGTTGCTGCGTATACGTCTTTTATCCTATTAGGGATTGATAAATTATTTGCCACTTCTATAAATTTGTTTTATTGAAAACTAGTTTCGAATGTTATACATTCATCCTCAGTTCTAAAAACACACAAAAAATTCAAAAATAAGCAATTCAAAATATAGTTGTTTTACTTATACATACTAAATTATATAAATCAGTAATATAAAAGATTTATGAATTATGAATTTAATTAAGACAAGAAATCAAATACATGTTGGTACTCACCAAGGTTTAAATGGATTATATCAAACAGAAAAGTTTGTACTGGTTTCTTCTCGCATTGTACTGGCAATGAATGAGAGATAGACAGGATGTTTTTAGGTAAACGGTTTAAGGGTCAGGGTTTTCCCAGTAAGGCCGGTGAGTAATTGTTTTTTCTGTTATAGATGGGAATAAATTTAAGATTGGACTATTGGAGATATTTATTTGGTCATTTAAGCAAAAATCTGGATTGGATTTGAAGGATTTTATTATTTCAAGTGCTTCATATATATTTAATATCTTCTTCTATCCGCTTCACAAATGCTGTCATAGATTCTTACATAATTTTCACAATTCAGGGATAACCCAAGATAGATGAAACATGGGGCGTTTTCAAATTTGAGATCTGTGATACGAACTCTTACTTTCAGGATGTTGATGATCCTCCGACTCTCTCCAGAGGACATCATGATGTACTTAGTCTTATTTTCATTTATTCGGAGGCCCACTTCTGCTCCTTTTCTCAAGATAATTTTTCAGGCTTCTTTGACTGCAATTGCAATTGCACCACGATGCCAATATCATCTGCAAAAGCGCAGATTTGCCACATCTTGTCCATTTCTATTCTGGTTTTAATGGCTTTCCTGACAGCTTCGTGTAGGACTACATTAAACAATGTAGTAGAGAGACTGTCGCCCACCAGTATTGATTCCAAAAGTTTGGCCACATTGGTTTCCAATTCTGACTTTAGATTGGGTATTTTTTATTGTCAAGCTTAACAGGCGGACCAGTTTGAGTGGGATTCCATTCTTTCTGAGGCATTCTATGAGTTTGGCTCTGTTTACACTATCTAAGGCTTGTTTGAAGTTGATAAACAGGAAATGGAGGTCTGCATTGTATTCATAGAATTTCTCTGTCATTTGTCAATGCATGAAGATTTGATCGGTTGCACTCCGGTCATATGGAAATCCACATTGTTATTAACCTAGTTAACCCTCTCTGTGGTGGGTAAGCCTCTTTAAGATAAAATATGGTCAAAAGTCATTTTATGCGACACAAAGCGGAATATCTTATGAAAACTTATAAAAGTGGTACAGTTTATACCTTATATAATAGCAACATAAGACACAAATTTAGATTTAAAAAAAAAACAAAAAAACAATGAATTGTTATAAAAAAATCTTCAAAATAAGGATCATTCCATATTTGTCAGTGAACATTTTAGAGACCATTTTTTTTCTTGATTTTATACATTCTTCCTATGACCTTCCCCTTATATTTCATGGAAAATGTTCCATTAAATTTGGTAGCTTCAAGAATAACCATTCTTCTTTTAATCAAATTGCTAGAGTGACCGATTCAATATCTCACAATTTCTATTTGAAAAAGCACATGGGTATAGCACTATTAGATTTTGAAAAATCTTTTGACTATGTGTGGCATAGTGGTCTAGTATATAAATTCATAATTAATAAATTTCCTAAATACTTCATTTTTCTAATAAATAATTATTTATTTAATCATAAGTTTTTTGTTCAAATTAATGAATCCAAATCTGATTTAAAAAATATTCAGACTGGTGTACCACAAGGATCCGTCCTTACACCTACTCTTTTCAATCTTTATATTAATGATTTGACAGTAATTAAAGGTAATTAAAATATTGCACTTTTTGCAGATGATGCATGTCATTATATCTCCTCATTCAGAATTGATGCAATAGCAAATCATCTTTCTCTAGCCATATCAAAATGTTTTAAATTCTTTCATAAGTGGAAAATCAGACCTAACCATCTCAAAACAGAAGTCATAATTTTACTAAGCGCAGGCCTGTAAAAGACAGTTTTGTGACAGTTAAAGGAAATCAGTTAGCTTCATCTAAATTACTTAGGAGTTCACTTAGTTTCTAGATTAACTTTCACTATTCCTATCAATACTCAAATAAACAAAGCTACAGGGGTCATGCAAAAATTATTTCCTCTCTAATCCAAATATTCTAAGCTCAATGTTATAAATAAAAAATTACTGTATTACTTATATATCAGATCTATTGTATTGCATGATAAATTATAAAACATTGTAAGTGTTGCAGAACAACAAATGTTTAAAGCTTATTGGCTGTTATCCAAGATGGACTCCAATCGATTTAATGCTTTTTACTATAAATGTGCCTAGAATCACTTTTATTTATAAATTAACTGCAGAATTACATTAAAGCAGATTTACCTTATAAAGTTTATAAACATAAGAGACTTAAGCACATTGTATGATAAGTTAATTATTTATGTGTATGTATATGTTTATTTTTACATTATTATTATTTATATATATATATATATATATATATATATATATATATATATATATATATATATATATATATATATATATATATATAATATATTTATATATATATAAATATACATACATCTTATTTTTATTTAATTATTATTATTTTTATATATTTTTTAAGACAAGTGAATTAAATAAATTTTACTATAAATAAAGTAAAGTCCTAAATTTATATAAATTTATAAATATAAATATTTATAAATTATTAAAAATAAATATAAATTTTACTATAAGTAAAGTAAAGTCCTCGCGCGGATCTCATTACCGTGTAGGGGAGCGTCCCACGGGTGGCGGATGTGGGGATGGTCGGTGGAAATTCCTTGGAAGTTCCTCCCGGCTAAGTCCGATGGACTCGCTGACCAACAATGAGAGCGCCCCTCCAGGCTTGCTGGAGGGTGTGACGTAGGTTTGAACGCCCTACTCACATATTTTTAGTTCACAAAATACCACAAAAAGTCATGAATCTCTCTGAGGTAAAACGCTCATTATCCGGAAGTAAACTAGTCCCCCGTTCGGGTCTCCGGGTGGGGACTGCTTCAGGGGATTCATGGCGCAAGTTGAAAATTAGAGATTTAGGTATAGGGACGTGGAACGTAAGAAGTTTGAATACAGCGGGTGGGTTAAAATCGGTGGCAAACGAGGTTAAGAGATACAATGTAGATATCGTGACACTGCAAGAGGTTCGGTGGCCAGGGGAGGGTTCGTTAACAGAAGGGAACTATTCTATTTGGTACGGTGGGAGCGGTAATTATTGTTTAGGTACTGGATTTCTAATAAGGAATAGATTGCTCTCCGCATTGAGGGACGTAAAATTTTTTAGTGATAGGATATCTGTGGCCATATTTCAGGGGCGGTGGTTTAAAATCGCGCTGATAAACATACATTCCCCTACCGAAGACAGTGATGATGAAGTTAAATGCGAATTTTATGATAAACTAGAGTGGGTATATGATAAACTACCTCGAAACTGCATGAAAATAATATTAGGGGACGCAAACGCAAAGGTGGGAAGGGAAGAAGTATACTATCCGACGATCGGTAAAGAAAGTTTGCACGAACATAGCAATGATAATGGGATCCGTCTAATAAACTTTGCTATCTCGAAAAACCTAACAATCAAAAGTACTACGTTTAAACATAGGGATATTCATAAGTATACGTGGACATCGCCGGATTCACAAACACGCAATCAAATTGATCATGTTTTGATACAACAAAGATGGCAAAATAGTATAATTAACGTGAGGTCTTATCGTGGGGCAGAATGTGGGTCAGATCATGAATTAGTAATCGCGAAACTTCGACAAAAACTTAATATAAAAAAAGGAAAGAAAGCCGTATTTGTTCCGAAAATTTTGATCTAGATAAATTGAAAAACCCTTCAATTAGAAATCAATTCGCGGTAGAAATCAAGAATAGGTTTGAAGCCTTGGAATCTTTAGATGAGGATCGCGAAGATGTAGACAAGCTATGGATCGGAATTAGGGATAATATTAAAGAGGTAAGTAATCTGTGTCTTGGAAAAACGGACAATAAAAAGAATAAACCGTGGTTCGATAATGATTGTCTAAACTTGTGCGAAAAAAGAAGAGCCGCGAAACTAAAAGCTTTGAATAATCCAAGCGATAACAATGTTGCTAATTTCCGGGCCTTGATGAATGAAACGTCAAAATTCCTCAAAAATAAAAAACGAGAATATCTTAAAAACAAAATAATAGAGATAAAAACTAATAGAATTGAAAACAACGTAAGAGACATGTACAAGGGTATAAGCAGATCGCGTAAACAGTTTGAACCAGCAATGAATGGAATTAGAGATGAAAATAACAATATCTTGGCCGATCCGGGGGACATTGTGAATAAATTTAAAAAACACTTTGAAAGTATTTTGAATTCGGGAAATAATAATCAATCTCCTCCTTCTGAATATCAGAGTGCTGAACCGTTAATTGAAGAACCGAGTAAGGAGGAAGTCAAAATAGCCATCGGAAAATTAAAATCTCATAAAGCAGCGGGAATCGACAACATTTCCAGTGAAATAATAAAAGCGTGCGGTGAAGCTGGAGTTTCTAAAATACATTTTTTGGTTAAAAAGATCTGGGAAAATGAAAAAATGCCCGAAGAATGGAAAGAATCTATACTTATTCCGAATCACAAAAAAGGTCCGAGGACGGAGTGTAATAACTATCGCGGAATATCACTCCTCCCGATATGTTATAAAATATTCTCGTTGATCCTAACTAGTCGAATCACGGAATATGCCGAGGAAATTATCGGAGACTACCAATGTGGTTTTAGACGGAACCGATCAACTATCGATCAAATATTTTCCTTACGGCAAATATTAGAAAAAAATTAGAATTCAACGGTGTAGTTCATCAGCTTTTTGTGGATTTCAAAAAGGCTTATGATTCCATTGATCGCCGGAGACTGTATAACATTTTGATTGAGCAGGGAATACCGAAGAAGTTAGTAAATCTAGTAGGGATGTGCATGTCCGAAACATTCAATAAAGTTAGAATAGGTAATTATTTTTCGGAGAAATTTGAAGTTCGCTCGGGGTTAAAACAAGGCGATTCCCTTTCACCTGTCCTATTTAATTTAGCATTAGAGTATGTCATTAGAAAGGTAATGCTTACCGAAAGGGGTTTAGATCTGGGTGGTAGAATATCCGTGCTGGGGTTTGCGGATGATTTGGTATTATTAAGTGAGGACGCGGAAACTATAAAACTGAATACAGCAACGTTGATGACAGCTGGGAAAGAGGTTGGCCTCAAAATAAATACGGATAAGACGAAATATATGGTTAGCAATAGAAACAGAGGAGATTTTGAGGATATAGATATAGGAGAAAATAGGTTTGAACACGTTGAAAAATTTAAGTATTTGGGGTCTGTGATTACTAGAAAAAACGAAATTCAAGAGGAAATAAAGGCGCGGTTAAAGGCGGGAAATGCTTGTTATTTTTCGGTGTCAACATTACTTAGGTCGCGCATTTTGTCCAGAAACTTAAAACTTAGAATATACAAAACTATTATCTTGCCTACAGTTCTGTATGGGTGTGAAACGTGGCCGCTAACCTTGAAGGACGAACAACGCCTTAAGGTATTCGAGAATAAGGTACTGCGTAAAATATTTGGTCCGAAAAAGGATGAGTCAACTGGAGAGTTTAGGAGATTACACAACGCGGAATTGCGGAGCATGCACCCTGTTAATATAATCGAAGTGATATCATCGCGACGGTTGAAATGGGCTTGCAAAGTTGTTGGGCTCAGTAACGAACGAATTCCTAAAAAGTTAATAAACGCTGAGCTGACTGGTAAACGTCCGAGGGGTAGACCGAAACGTAGGTGGGAGGATAGTATTAAGAGTGATCTAAGGAATTTGGGTTTGGAAGGTAGTCGGTGGACCGAGATTTGTAGACAGCGATTAGTGGTATCGGCATCGAACCTCCGGGTTCGCTAAGCCTTTTATTATTATTATTATTATAAGTAAAGGAAAAAATGGGCTGGGAAACCCTCGAACACCCTCCTTATAGTCCAAACTTTTCTCCCTATTTTTTGTTTGTGCCCTTGAAAGAATCATTTGGAGGAAGCAAACAGAAGTTGAGGAGCACATGTGCAATGGGCTGAAAAAATACTCTGTAACTTTTTACAAACAAGGAATATCCAAGCAATCTATAATCCTGATACTCTATGCAGACAACCATCCTCTTTTTTCTTCTTCTTTTTTTATTAGTATCCTTTATCACATCTAATAATTTATTCTTTATCTGGAGCTTTGCAGTTATTAATGAATACTTTAATTTCTTTGCGGCACACCTAATTATTATTCTTGAGAATATATTATAGTAAATAAAGAAAAAAGCACCCTTAACACTAAACAGAAGGTATCAATGAAATTATGTTAAAGACAAAGGAAACATGTTCTGATAATAGTGATGTTAAGTCACAATGGAAACACTATCTTGTCAACTTGGTAATTCATTCTTAGTTATAAATTAGGTTTATTTATTATCTCTGCATAGCTTTGACGTGTTATCAAACTTTATATTGTTGAATGACTCTAGATTTCAGTGATGACCTAATGGTGGCACAGTTCTTTATATTCATACTCGCAGGATTTGAAACAACTTCCACAGCTTTAACATATGCTTTGTATTTGTTGTCTAAAAATCCTGAAGTACAAAATAAAGCCAGATTAGAAGCTCAAAATGTCTTTAAGAAACATGGTAGATCAATTGATTCATTGAAAAAATTAACATATTTGGAGTGTGTTATAAATGGTGATTATAAAATTAATGATGCATGCATTGATAGTATATCTTTTTTAAGAACTGGTATGATATTTTCACAAAACATTTTCAGAAACTTTAAGGCTCTATCCTCCAGTGACTGGTTTGTTCCGAATAGCAGAGAAACCGTTCAAGCTTCCTTGTGGTGCTCTTCTTCCAGCTGGTTCTGCTATATCTCTATCAATGTATTGTCTTCATAGGGATCCAAGATTTTATGAAGATCCTTTAAAGTTCATACCAGAAAGATGGGAAAAACCTCAAAAAGTTTTCTATCCATTTGGGCTTGGACCTAGATTATGCATAGGTGAAGCTCAAAACTAATAAGTTTTTAATTATCTGAAAAAATTATTGTACTTGTTTAGTCATGTGACTCTCTCTTTCTGTCCTAGTGGGAGTATATAAGGGTGTTAAACCTAATAAACAAACAAACTTGTTGAAATTTGTAATTTTCTGTTACTTTATCAATAGAACCTGGCATTGCTTATGATTTGCTTAAAACTTTAGTCCTTTCTTTCTTCTTATCTTGGTTGTTTGATTTAAAACACTAAATTCACTTCAAGTATTCTGGTTGATATTATTATAGCATTTTTAAATCATTACTGTCAACTTACTTAGAAGATTATATCCGCAAGACTGAACAAGTACCAAATTTATAAGGCTTAGTGAATCACAAGGATTCTCTACCAATATCAGAACATTGCCTATGTACCTTGCCAAAATCCAAACTAAAGCTCTAACTGACCACAATTGCTATCTGCTAGTAATCTAACATATCTCCAAATTAATAAGGTTGAAAAAATACATATGGTTAACACCAGAAAGAAGGTAATCAGCCCTGAACTGAAGTGTCAGGGTCTGAAGAGCAGACTGAGACATATATGGTAATATTGTGTTGTCTGATCCTGTAGATTAAGGTTTTGTAGGGGTTTAATGGAGGAAGGTGTTTGTTTATAGATTATAGGTTGTATCAGCTTTGAAAATCTGGCTTCACTAATACTTATTATTTTTATGAGTGATGACTGTTACATTGATTATATGGTTCTTATATTTAATGGCTATTAAATAGATTTTCTGTTGCAGGTATGAAATTTGCACTTCTTGAAATGAGAATATTTTTGTCATCAGTAATTTTGAATTATAATATTAAATTGAACAGTGCAACTGTTGAACCATTGTCATTTGATCCAACATCTTTGTTATACAAAACTATAAATCCAATAATGTTAGATTTTGAAAAAATTATGTAATTTTTAAATAAAAATAAAAAAGTCCTAAAAGTTGAGTATTTTTGGCAACCATTTTAAAATCCATCCCCTCCTGATGTTGGCATACTAAGTTTTTTAGCATCTGGGGTGTCTGTAGTTTTATATGTGCTTGAAATAAATCATATCTGATGCGGATATATATGATCAGACTCATTATGTAGTCATAGTACTCGAGAGTGACAACTGTTTTAATAAAAAAATTAAAAAAAAAAAATTAAATTAAATAAAAATTAAATTATAAATAATAATAATAAAAATTAAATAAAATATAAATAAATAATAAATAGACATAAAATAAAAATAAAATAGAAATAAATAATAAATTGAAATAAAAAAAATAAAAAATTTATTTTGCGCTCTATAGACGCAGAATTTGATGCTAAATTAAATATAGAATTAAAAAAATCAAAGAAAAATAAAATCATAAAAATAAATTAAATATTAAATAAAAATAAAAAAACTAATAAAAAATAAAAATGAAATTAAATAAAAATAGAAATAGAATTGAATAAAAAATAAAGTATATAAAATAAAAATATAATTAAATTAAAATAAAAAAAAGATTAATTAAAAAAAATAAAATATAAAATTAAATTAAATAAAAACTAAAATAAATAAAATTAAATAAAAATATATAAAAAAATAAAAAAGTGAATATTAAATGAAAATTAAATAAAAAAAAAACAATAAAATTAATTTTAAAAAAAATTAATTTATATAAAACTAAATTAAATTAAATAAAATATAATTAAATTGAAATAAATAAAACAAAAAATTAAAAGAAAAAAATTAAATTAAATAAAAATAAAGAAATAATAAAATTAAATAATAAAATAAATAAAAATGTTTTTTAAAAAATAAAACAATAAAAATATAATTGAATAAAAAAAAATTAAATTAAAATTAAATAAAACGTTAAAAAGAAATTAAATAAAAAAGTAAGTATTAAATAAAAAAATAATAATTTAAATAAAATAAATTAATTAAAATTAAATTAAAGTAAATTAAATGAAAATAAAATTTCAAATTAAATGGAATTAAATAAGAAATAAAATAAAAAAATTAAATTAAATAAAAATAAAATTAAGTGAAAAATAGAATATATAAAAATAATATAAAATAATAAAAATTAAATACAAATAATCAAATAGATAAATAATAATCAAATTAAATAAAAATAATAATTATTTTATATAAAAATTATATTTTATAGTATTATAATTTAAATAATTATATTAATATAATTTAAATATAAATTTTATATTAATTAAATAAAATAAAAACTAAAATAAATTAAATTAAATAAAAAATATATAAAAACTAAAAAGTTAATATTAAATGAAAAAAGTAAATTAAATTAAATATAAAAAATTATAAATAATAAAATAAAACATAACATTTAAAAATTATATTAAATAAAAATAAATTAAAATTAAAATTATATATAATTAAACGAACGTATAATTAAATTAAATAAAAATATAATATGAAAAATAAAATAAAATAATAAATTAAATTTAATAAAGAAATAATTAAACAACAAAAATAATAAAAATGTAATAAAATAAAATAAAATAAAAAATGAAATTGAATATTAACCATAAAAATTAAATGAAAAATAAATTAAATAACAATAAAATTAAATAAAGTATAATTAAATAAAATAAAAATATACTATGAAAAATAAAATAAAATAATAAATTAAATTTAATAAAGAAATAATTAAACAACAAAAATAATAAAAATGTAATAAAATAAAAATAAATAAAAATGAAATTGAATATTAACCATAAAAATTAAATGAAAAATAAATTAAATTAAATAAATAAAATTAAATAAAAATATAATTAAATAGAATAAATAAAAAACAAAAAATTCAAATGAAAAAAATAAATTAAATAAAAATATATTTAAATAGAAATAAACAAAAAATAAAATTAAATAAAAAATTAAATTAAAAAATAATTAAAAATGTTTTTTAAACATAAATAAATAAATTGAATAAAATATAATTAAATAGAAAAAATAAAAAAACAAAAAATTAAATAAAATAATAAGTAAAATAAAAATTAAATTAAATTAAATAAGAAGTTAAATAAAAATTTAATTAAATTAAATAAGAAGTTAAATAAAAATTAAATTGTATAAAAATGAATTAAATAAAAATATGAAATTTAAATTAAAAAATTAAATTAAAAGTTAAATAAAAATTAAATTGAATAAAAATATATAAGCAACAATAATAATATAAAATAAATAAATAAAAAATCAAATAAAAATACATAAGCAACAATAATAATAAAAAATAAATAAATAAAAAATCAAATAAAAATGAAATTTAATAAAAAAAATAAAATAATAAAAATGAAATTGAATAAAAAGGTAATAAAAAATTAATAAAAATAAAATGAAAAATAAAAATAATTAAATAAAATATAAAAATAAATAATTTAATAAAAAAATAAAATAAAAAATAATTAAACAGAAAAATAAAAAACCGAAAGGAGTACCAACATGTATTTGATTTCTTGTCTTAATTAAATTCATAATTCATAAATGTTTTATAGTACTGATTTATATTACATCTAATTTAATAGGTATAATAATACCAAACTATATTTTTAATTGCTTATTTTTGAATGTTTGTGTGCTCTTAGAACTGAAGATGAATGTATAACTTTCGAACTAGTTTTCAATAAAACAAAATTATAGAAGTGGCAAATAATTTATCAATCCCTAATTCCAAAATTATTAGTTCAAATTGTCTTCTTTCAAGTTTAATCACATTATTTATTTAATATTTTAATTCAGTCCCAGCAATAGTGACGTTCTAATAAGGGATTTTGGACATGAGAACATATTTTCATTAGCTTATTACATTGCATGTTTGGGAAATATAAGGATTTTGTTTTATTACTTTATTTTGCATGTGTATAAAACAAAAATAAAAAAACTGAAGATGTGTTTTCAAACAATTTTTTTTCTAATCATTCTAATTATTAGTTTCTAATTAGATAAAAATGATTGGACTTATTTAGTAGTAGATAAAAAAAAAAAAAAAGATTCTAACCATAAAAAAAAAACAGTGAAAAAACATAATTCATCATATAATATAAGGAGGAAAACCTCAACATGGCAGTTGTTGACTAAAGTAAACAAATATTGATAAGTATTAATGACATAAAGTAAACATGTGGAGTTTGAAGGACGATAACCCGAAGTACGATCCAACGAAGTTGGGAGGGAGGAACGCTTGGAAAAACCTATAAACATTCAACAAGCCCAATAGGACGATTGGAAAAACCTATAAACATTCAACAAGCCCAATGTATTCCTACACCCCCATTCGCAGTCCAACGGTAGTCCGATATCTAATGTAATCCTGCATGTAGGACCGTGAATGGTTGGCTTTAAACAGCAATAAAAAAATAAAAATAAATAAATCGACTTAAAAAAAAATATGTTGCTTAGAACTGCAGTTCAAAAACTTCAACTAAATCTTAACAACTAAAAACCTTTTTGTAGCCCAAGAGTGTTGAAATTTAATTGATTAAAGTATGTTTTACACAGCAGATTTAAAAAAAAAATCCTGAGGAGTAAAGGATATCCACGGCTCTGAAGCATAGTATATAAAGATTTTGTACATTTTAAGCATATCATGGCAGTCTATATTATATAAAATTGGTCCTGAGTGAGATACTTTTGTTTTTAATTTTACACCTTAATCCAAGATGCCAGATACTATCTAAAGCCGCTTGGATGTTCATGAAAACCGCAATAATAATTTAGTTTTGTTCGAAACCACAAATAGAGGCCGTTTGTTTGAGCGTCTTAAGGCGTCTCTTAAGCATTCTCGAGCTAAAAGCGAGGCGGCTATGAATCCGGTCTGGCGAGAGAAAATTTATTTCGTGATCGATCCACTGAATAAATCTCGACTTTCTCACTCTGAGAAACCTCTGGCTTGAAGAGGTTGGTATTCTATAAGAAAAGCCGTCCTTTCCGCCCTAGTTGGAGAACGTAAAGAGGATTTTTTTTTTCTGAGGTTTTTCAAAATGGATTTTCGAAAAAGGCTTTTCGGTCAGTAGCAATTTGGATCATCTTCTGGTTTGTGGACAGCTATAGTTTGTGAATTTGTTCATATTTAATGTAATATATTTTCATTATATATTATATATAATATATTAGCTTAAGGTGGATATTTCATCACTCCGTTAAAAATGAAGCACATTTTTTGCTGAATTTTCTTAGAACGACATTCATAATTAAATCATCTCCTGGAGTTTTACAGACAAGCATTTTATGGATTATGTCTTTAATATGCCTATGAGCGCAATATATAAAAGGATTTTATAAGTGTTGGACATACAATTTTATGACGTATCAACATTTTATTTTTTTCCATTATATTTTTGAGAATATTGTTGAAATACAGTACAATAAATTTTTAGATTGATGACGTTACACTAAGTTGCCTTCGTCTGTGTGCTGTTCTTCGCTGGATTTTATATTGATTTCTATCGATTATCAAATGGGAATTTAAAAATTTTGAATCCTTTTCGATGCAAAATTGTTCACTGGGATGTCACGTCGTTTTATAGATAAGAATGCATTTAGAAATAAATTTTCTCTCAGCTAGCTTAAAAATATATTTATGTGTATCATTATAATTATTCAGTTATTATATTTCTGTAACCTACCTGGTTTGTTTTTGTTCACACGTGAAACTATTTGTGAAATGAGAATGTTTTATACAAGTGACAACCCTATTTAATAATGAACCGTACAAACATGGATACTTCTGGTGATAAAGATAATGATGAGTTCATTAGAAACTTGTGTCAACCTTTACCAGATTGTAAATTGTTTGGCCAGGTAATCACATCAACTTGGTCTACTAGTTTTTAGTTCGTTTGACGTCTCATATCTTGATATTCTGTCCTGTTGACCAATCTGTTATAGATTTGCTCAAATTCTACTTGGGGATATGAAAATCATTCCCTGTTTTCTCCGTTTTTCAATAATTTTTCTATTTAAAAAGATCTACAGTCAGAGAGTTAAATTGGAAGCCATAGTGACCACTTTTTGTTTTCTTCTTTAGTGTACATTGTTATATTGTTGGAGAAAAACTCATGAGTGACTAAAATTTGACGTATTTCTTCTTACTTTGTTTTAAATATTTTCCTGCCCCTCCATGGTCATTAGGAATACCAGAAAATTATTAGAATCCCTTTTTATGATACTATCTCCTCTCTTAAAAATATAAGGAGTAAATCCGCAATACTGGTGGCTTGTATTTAATCATTGTGTCCTTCCTTCAGGGTTGTTATTTCTTTGAATTGAAATGCATTTAGATTTCCGCTGCTTTTACCTGATCATTCAAAATGGATGTATTATTTCTGCTCCTGTGGTGACTCTGGATTCATTGCTGTTTAACATCTATTTCTTAAATCCAGTTGGCTTCCTAATTTGACTGCTGAAAGGATTGAGATACTCAACAAAAAAAAAAATTGTTAACAGATCTTAGTTGGTCTAAGTAGGTCAAAAGCAGGGATGTTGCTTCAACAATTTATTGTACAGGGCAAAATCTAGATTTTTTTTACCTAATACATTTTTATTCTGGCTATATTTAATATTCCCAACTATATTATGGAACATTGTGAATTACCTTTACACTTTCTGAACTTTTCACTTGGCTTTTGCGAATGTTGACACTAGACAACAATAATTTTTTTTTTTCTATTTAAACCCTGCATTGTATCTATAAAATCTTAATTTCTTAATTCAAGAGGTATTAGTATTGGTTTTAAATGTTAGGAACTCTTTGAGTAAAATGTTTCATGAATTTTTTTGCGGGTTGAAGTAGGTTCTCAAATCTGAAATTTCCCGACTTTTTGGGTTGCGGCACACTCCCTACTCCTTCCTTGGCTACGTCCCTGCTTGAGAGTTATATTAAAAATACTGAGAAAAATCAGTTGAGTGTTCAGAAACTTGATTACTCATTCTAATGCTTCTCTTCTTGGTTTAACAGGGTGTCCAGCAGCCTTGAATTCCTTTAAGATCGGGAATTATACTTAAATATAATAATTCCTGTCAGAATACAATTGGGAAAAATGCTTGAAAAACAGCCTGGGAATTTTTAGTTTTTAGTCTACTAATTCCAATTTTCCATTAGTATGTGGCCTCAAGTATATAAAATATTGAGAATGGGATTGATGTTGTAGTTTTTCCCTTGCTGTCTCTAATTCCAAAAAAGCTAGAAAAAACCTTCCACTAACTTTGTCCATCTGTTCTCCTCCATAAAAAATATATACTCATCTATGTTCAGTCTCACCTTACACGGTTTGTCATACCATTGTTACTAGGATTCATTTTATTCCCAAAATAAGTTTGTGAATAAAATTGTAATTGCAATTTATTCATGCGAATTTTCTTTATTTACCCTCGAAATTGTTGTTTCTGTGCTGTATTTTCTAGTTATTTTTATTTTTGGTGGCGCTTTGAGCCCTCAGGGTAAGAAGTTAAGTAACAATTTTTCATTATCAAACAGGAATACAACCTTTATAATTATCCAAATTATTCTGAAGTCTGAATTATACATTTTATCAGAAATACAACATTTTATGGTTCCAATTTTGTTTTAAATTTTATCCAATAAATTAACAAAAGCGTCTTGAGTTTTACTGTTCACAGCCTTATGATCCTAGAATTATGAATAAATTTAACCATGTTTAAAGACTTCAGTTTTAGCTCATAAATTGCCATTTAAAATAATTTAAAGACAGATTAAACTGAACTATATTTTATTAAAAGTTTTATACTATTTGCTTATGAAATATCTAGTACAAAAGGTTAATGCTGATGCAATCATATTCCTGAGACTTATAGACTGATTCAGCATGAATGCTTCAGTTTTTAATTATTTAAATCAAGTGTAAACATAACTTTTTCTCCAAACTTTCTCAGCTGATATTACTTATTTCTTGTATTATAGATATATTATCATTACTGAAGGGAATGAAAATAAAGATTGCTTTGAAAATAGTTAGATTTATCTTATTTCTACTTCTCTTGAGTTTGTATTTTTTTAATTTATTCATTGTTTATGTAATTAATATTTCTATTATAATTTCAAGATTGAGCTTTTTATTATACTACTATGTGTTCATTAATCGTAATATGTTTTTTTTTAAATTAGGTATTTTTGTGCCAACTATGTTTATAGGTTTTTTCTTCTTTTTTTTTAGAAAATGCAAGAGGAGTTTAAAAAGTTATGTGGAACTGCTGCAAATGATTCGGTAATTCACTATATTTACTTATTTCTGAATTGTATATTTTCAATCAGAGTAAATTTAAATTATGGAACTATTTCATTTAATTCAACTTATTAATTTATCACCTAAGCTGTGCTGCTGCATGGGTGGAAATGACTATGATCTCAAAGAGATCCGATGGGCTATATTGCTATATATAGAAATCAAAGCTCATGGAAATCCTGTGTTCTGGAAATTAATCATCAAACGGAAATGAAAAATGTCATCTGTCAGATTTCTGCTGATAAGGTGAATAGATTACCTATTGAGTGAGCACCGCGAGTGCAAGTTATTGCTGTGACCTACCTAGCCCATATAAAAATGGCCTAAAACCGTAATAAAACCCAAAATAATATTTTCATTTATATATATTAGGTAAATCTCAGCTATCAACTTCTACTCACTCAAGAGATTAATAAATCCTTAAGGGAGTGGTTGTAAGCAGATCTCAGACAAATAGCAATTATGTTTTTTTGATATTCAATCCAAACCTTTCCTAAACATCCATTGCAACAACTATAAACATTGCAAGGGGGTTTACGTTAGTGTGTTAGGGTCTTGTGTGATAAACACTCCCTCCAATTAGTTCTGTGCTTTTTATCTTGTTCTCTAAAACAGAATGAAGGTGAAAATACTGGGCGCTCTAGGAAGTGCATATACTTTATTCTACTTTAGCATCTAAGAACACTTGATATAAGGCCTTGAAAGTATGAATTTATAACAAGACAGCCATCAGATCAGTAAGTACTCGCATATGGCACAAAATATTGGACAGTGACAATATTTCTCCTTGCATCAGGATTATTTGTACAAACCTCACATCCATTTCATTCTTACCAATCTAACAGTTTTAATCATTAGGTATTTTGAAATTGACAAATAGGGCATTAAATATCTTGGTCTATTTTCCATCATTTTTTTAGTACCCGTTTCAGATAAAAATCTGGTCCAGCATATTCCTTCTCTTGCTTGGTGGTGAATCCTGTTTGGTGGTTCCCTACTATATTTTAGGAGCAGATTAAAATTTATTCAGTGATATATTCATAATTACCTTATTGGTGCCTGGAAGGAGCACTATGCCTTTATAAATACTACATTCAATTTTGGAATCTAGTGTAGGATAGACTAGTACTCCAAGCTTCTATCATCCTCTCCTTCTTCTGTATTATCCGGATTAATTGTAGTTGCTTCCCTCTATGATGTTATCTCCCATCCTTGCACAGCTCTAAGGGTTGGCTGTCACCCTTAATTTCCTCTTTTTAGCCTCTTGGTAGAGAGGTAATAGAAATGTAGATTTCCATCCTGAGAACTACGAAGACAATATAATAAATTATATATATTATCTTCCTATTATTTTTGTGCCTTACATCATAAACTGGTTTGTACTCATTCATGCCTGCCATCATGGTGCTTGACCATTGTCTTCTTAGCACCTGGCTGTTCAGTTAAACTCAAATTTCTTAGATCTCTGTAGCGGTTAAATTTCCGTTTCCAAAATGTCAAAAAAAATTTGTACTAATGTCATGCTATTGCTTTTCATGAATACTAATAGATTCTTCTTTATTTAATAATTGTTGGAAGTAAAGGGTCCTCTGCTTCAGCATTCCTCTTTCCTTCAATTTTTCCAGTTTTAAAATTTCTTATGCTTTTGAAAAATTCTGTAGTGTTATTTTTAGAACTTTCCTTTGTTTATTCCAATATTTATTATATTTTTCTCGTTTCTATAGTTTTTGTTTTTCCTCTCTTACAACTGTTTAATTAAGATCATTAAAAATTTATGATATACATAGCCATTGCAATGTCAAACTGTTAAAATAATATACATAGGATAAGCAACTATGAATTGTGTGAAGAACATTAAATGAATATGTAAGTTTATAATCTTAAAGAAATTGAATATTGCATTGTTTATATTATAATATTGCATGCTATCATCATTCTATTGTTTTATATTACAGTGGAGTCTCGATAAGCCCTGTTGGTTGAGACTGGGTCCCCCTCAGATTATTGGAATAATCCATATTTCGGTCTATATATACAATATTTTAAAGCTGATGGATTTAAAGCCTTATATGAAAACATAATCTTTTATTTTCCTCTGATCTTTCAAGGCTCCTCTTATAGCTGTGCGCATACTCCATTTCTTGAAAAAAGGACGTCAGCATTGCCTTCTTGTTCACAGACGGGTATGTCCGATATCAGGTGCAATAAAGTTTGATTATCTTCATTGTTAATATTGCCATCAGTTTCTTCATTACCTTGCGTTACCTCCGCTTCTCTGTAGTTCGGTTTTAAAAATTTTGACCATGATTTTTTTTTTTTTTTCTAGTTTTCCTGGTAATTTCTACCCTAGTATCTCCCAGCAATAGATTTTGTCCTTTCGTCAGAAACGCGTAATAAATACCTATTACACTCAAGAACATTCTAATGTTTTTACAAATTTGGATAGGATCTTTAGAGAATTTAAAAAAAAAATTGTATAAAAGACCTTGGATTATCCGTGCTTGGATTACCGAGACTCACTTCTAACATAATCAACATTTAATATGATTTATAGCTGATTAATGTGTTTAATTTTTAGCATCTCAGACATGCTAGATCCTTAACTGAACAATACAATGTCACTTTGCCAGCATGGTCTTCATATAAACATGATGAGGATGCACTTCATAGTGAAGCTACAGATCAGCTTAAGTTATCAGAAGGAATTCCTGTTGAAGAACAATCGAACTGGGTAGATAATTTTATTCAATTTTTATTTGATAAATATATTTCTTAGAACTTTTAAAATTAATGTTTGATTTATAAATGAATATTTCTGTTCTTATAAATGTAATATATATTGTCTAGTATCTATACATTTCTTAATCATAAACTTTGTATAGGAAAAGAAAAATGGTAGACTTACGGTCCAAGATATTGCCAAGATTCTAGCAAACGTAAGTACCATATTTTAATAAAATGATTTCTAATGTTTTACTATTGATGATCAAAATTTAAGGAATGTTGAAATTAAAAAAAGTAAGCATTCAGTTTAATAATAGTTAGAATAAAAACATTTGGTTTTCAAGTCATATATTGTTCTCATATCCCTCTACAGACCCTTATTTGTAAATAGTTTATTGATTCTTTGTCCCTTCTGAAATTTTTAGTAAACTCACTTTTGTTCTTACTATTCAATTTTGTTTTAAGTTTCACTTATTAAACATGGCTAGAATAGTAATTTTGGTGACTTTAAGACATTGAAAAAAAGTTCTGTTCAAATCGGTTCCAAAAATTCAGTAGCAGGTATGTCAGTTTGAAGAGAAAGCCAGGTTTTAAATTACTTTAGTTGTAAACGAGGTTGATCTAGGTTTTGCTTCAACTTTATATTGGACAACAAATATACTTCAAATTTGAGCTAACAAAGAATTCGAGAACTTTATGACGTGCTAAAAACACAAAAGCTAAAAGCTCATTCTCATCTCTCACCATTTAATTGATATTTGTTTCTTTTCTATTGCTAATTTTCTTTTTAGAAGAACTTACTAAAAAATTAACTTTTATTTTCATCAATTTAAATTTACAAAACAGATAAGTGAAATATCACCCTCTGGTGTCTATATTTAGATTTTATAATTTATTCAGATACATTTACTGCATAAAAAAATATATATATATTGTATATAAAAACATTATATTCATAATTTTTTTTCTATGACTTTGTCAAGCCAAATGTCGAAGTGAGGACAGTTACTAAAACGAATGATGTTGCTAATGATGAGAATATAGCTACTAGTTCACATAAGGAAATAACTGAACAAGATTCCAGAAGTAGTGATGTTACTGATTGTGCCAAGTTTTTGGAGCAGCACACAGATACTCAAAAGAATGTTTCAAACCTTGGTGAAAAATTTGACAAGAAAAATGATGAAAGTGAGCAGAAAAAAAAGAAAAAAAGAAAAGGTAAGTGGTTGTTAGTAATGACAGTTGCTCACTTATAACCTACTTGCTCATTAAGGCAATGAAGTCCACTGAAATCATTCAAAAGTTCAATCCCATCGAGATGGGATTTTCCGGTCGTGCTTAACCGTTCAATGTGACAAAAGGAGTTTAGTCCAGGCGCGATAGTTTATCTTTTTAAATAAATTTATAATTTCCTGTAATAATGTTAAAATATCTTTACTAACTTGCCTCAGGTGAAACTAATAAAAATAGTACCCAACTCAAGGTTCTCTTCTTAGGATCCCGCAGTACTGCCGTATCAATCCTTTCATATGTTTTAGGTTTTCTCTTGATCGGCTTAACAATCCGGGTGTCTGCAAATGAAATAGTCAATGGTGCTGTTTATGTTCCTTTCCTGCGCAGAGAATGTAATTTTATGCACATCCTTAGGGGGAAAAAATGTATTTCCTATTAACAGATCAGAGTCAATACAGAATTCTATTAGTCTCTGTCCATTTCTATTTTTTGTTGCTTCCCCTCCATAAAGTCCCATGGTACTATGTGATCCTCTATTATCTCTTCCAATTCTAGCATTTAGGTCTCCCATTATTATTACTGCTCTTCCTACGTCCTGACTTCTGCTGGTTTCTCACAGGTGCGTACACCTGTACTAGAACAACTCTTCCTACCGATAATTGCATATCGGCAGTAAGAATTTTAGAAGAAACAGGGGTCCATTTTTCAACCTTTGAGTAAATGTTCTCTTTCAAGATAATACCAACTCCCTCTTTTGCTCTTGTTTCTTTTGGTACTCCTGAGTATATAAGAGTATAATTTTTTTCCAGTATAGTCTCTCCACTACCTTTTCTCCTAACTTCACTTATACCAAGGATATCTACTTTATATTTTTCCAGTTCCCTCTACTATTTCTATTTTCTTTCCTGTAAGAGACCTGATGTTCCAAGTTGCTAAGCGTACGAGTATGTCCTTAATCATGTCGTAACCGTTTATTCTGTCCAAATCCCAGGCTGGCAATGTTTCTCTGAATCCATTTTACCTCCTTATGGGTGATTGCCTCAGTATGAAGGATCCCGTTAGCCCGGGATCACGGTCCTGGCAGAGAGATGCCAGGAGCCTACCCTGGAAGGATTGCTCCTTCCAGGGCCCCTTATCTCTCGTTTGTTCACTGACCCAGTCCTCCGCAGGGAGACTGGTTACCATCAGCTTGGGCTGGGTTACTCGGCTTTTGCAGGGCCTATCACGGGCAGGTGAGAGTAGAGTTGGGGAGGAGAGGCTAAGTAGTCTCTTTTGGCTATGTAAGACGCATCACTCCTCCTTTGGCCCACTTTTCTCCTCATCAACTCTCTAATTTCTATATTAGTCCAGGGAGCTGCAGGACATCTGAAAGTGGAGGTCTTTAGGGGTGCATGGTGAGTCAAGGTCCCGCCAGGAAATTTGTTTGGGAATGAGCTTAGGAGTTGGAATATTATAGGAGATCTTGATAAGATCATGACATGAAAGGAAGGGTACTGGATTCTGGGAGGAAGATAATAAGTTTTGGGAGGAATCTATTATAAAAAGGTCCAGCCATATAATTGTAAACTGAGTGTGATGAGTGGGTTGAAAGGGTACTATGAAGAGGTCTATGGAGTGGATGGGGTCTATAAGGTATGATTTGTCATGAGTATGACAGATTAGTGTTGAAGTCACCGGTTATTATCACTTTATTGTTGTATAAAGGCACGTAGGTGAAGAGGGAGGATTTGAATGTAGGATCAAATCGGACATGAGGAAGGCCGTATACTTTCGCATAGAGGGTCATTAAGAGCACTAGATAAATTTGGGATCAGTCCTATTATATTTTTTGTTGGGACATAGTGAGTGCACTCGGAACTCTTTGTCTCCTTATGAATTTCAAATGTAGTTCAATTAGTTTATTTATAATTAAATAGGGAAATATTTTTTCTTGCACAAATTACTATAAAATTATTAAGTATGCAATGTGTTTGAAAAGGTATGATATTTTTATTATTTCACAACTTTAGATTTATTATAGTCTTTTGTAAGTTTTATTTTCATGTATATAAAAATTTTTTTTTTAAATATTAGGAATGAAGGAAAATTAGAAGTTTCGGTACTTATGTACTTCACGGTTGACCAAATGTTGAGGCTGTAATTTGACTCCATAAACTGATTTGTATTTATGCGAATTTAGGTCCTGACCTCAACTGAAAAGGATCTATTGGAGTTTTTTTTATATCTTGAGCGAACAGAAGTTGACAGTTTTGGTCAATTAAAGCAGTAATAATAATAGGGTAGGCTATAACTCACAGCAATGGTCGACTGTCAATATGTAAGTATCGAAGTTTCTTTCACGCTATGAGCAATAAAGGCAATTAAATAATCCTCACTTGGATGATTATTGATTAATTCTAAAGCTTTGATCTGTATTTGTTATCCCTAAGAATAACTCTGATATAAGATTTACTTCTGCTATGCCTGAGATAATTTAATTATCTTTCCTGTCTTTAACAAATATATTTGTTGATTTTATTTGCAGAAAATGAATATGTTCCTAAATTAGTTCCTATTAAGTGGAGTGATCCGAGGATTGATCCTGAGTTTATGAAAGAATTAGAAGATTTCATGAATTGTGATGCATTTGACTTTGAACCTTCTGAATCTATGCAACCTTCAGAATTAGATGACATGACCGAAAGTATTTCTTTACCAGCTTTGCCTAGAAACATTTTATCAATGCTGTCAGCTACGGATGAAGAACTTGCAGACTGGGAGTTTTCAATAAAGACATCAAGAGAAGAAGCTGATGATGTTCAAAATGATTCTGTATGTTTGTCCAACCTCAGTTTATTCATTGTTTTAATTCAATAGAATGAATTAATTTGTACTATATTTTATGATTCAATAAATTATCATGTAGGGAAAAAACAGAATACGTATTTTTAAAATTTTGCTCCAAAATATCATAATAATCCATGTATGTAAACTTTCTTTTATTTTTACACAAATATTAAGATGAATTAAAAAAATTGTGAGTGGCTGTTCACCTGTGTTGATGTGCAAATTCACACAACATATTGCAATCAATCCAATTGACAATATATTTAAATAAATCATAAATTTATAACTCCATAAATTGATGCTTATATTTTAATTATTGAATGCTGTTTATTATTTCTAGTTTGTATTTTTTATATCTGAGGGAAGGGGGAGAAGTATAGAAAACTGATTTATTTTCAGTTTTTTGTGAATATCTCTAAAACTCTGAGGTTTACTACAAACATTTTTCTATAAAAAATTAAAGTAATTGGATTCTCTATAAAAATGATTCTGAACAGTTTTTTGCTAATGGTTACGGAGTTATTAAAGGGATAAAAGTTATGGGATTTCCATTTTCAGTAAAAATTGCTCCAAACACCTTTAGTACAGGAAAAATAAGTCCAAATGGACCAAATAAACAAATTTGTACATTCATGAAAATTTGGTCATATCATCGTCTTGATAGTAGGAATCGAGATTTGCCGAGTCCGCCCAAATTTCGAATAGACAATCCTCTCTGTTGTAGTCGAAATGGTGGATAGGATATTCGCAACATAATTTGCTCAAATTAAATCGAGTGAGGTATCATTCCTTATAGTCTTTTTGTTTCTGAATCGAACTAGACCACTCTTATGACGTATAGTCAATAGTTTAGAAGTTATTACTGATTTAAGGTAAAAAAACACAGAAAAATCACATTTTGTGGCTGAACTATATACTGGTGATAGTAGACCTCAAGAGCAAAAAAAAAGTTGATATATATCCAAGGTCCGATTCCAAGAAAATTATAATAAGGAAAATTAAGTTTTGTATATTTTTAATTAACTCATATTTTTTGTTGAAAAGGAAGCGCTCACTCAATCAATATTCAAGGTAGTTAAGCTCAAATTGCACCATCATAAAGTAGACAAAATTCTCTTTACGAAATATAGCTTGGCTTAACTAAATCCATTGTTAGGGAATTTTCGGGGGTGACCAATAGCGAAAAGCGATTTAAAAAAAAAATTGTTTGCCATTGGTCACCCCCAAAAGTCCCCTAACAATGGATTTAGTTAGGACAAACTATATTTCTTAAAGAGAATTTTGTCTACATAACGATGATCCAATTGGAACTGAGCGGGCTGAAATTTATTTTGTGATGGTCCCATGGACCTTCTTACTGTGGTTGGAATAGGTTGGTAATCTGTAGGATAACCCTTCCTTCCTGCTCTAGTTGGAATGCATAAGGACGTTAAACCCCAAATAACCAAACAAACAAGAATCATAATGAACCAGCAATATCTGTTCTTTAGAACCTGAAGGCTAAGAGAGAATAATCTGGCTAAAGTTTACTTACCTCAGAATTGGAACATCGGAGAAACGGTGAAAGCAGATGTGGCCCGAGCCTAATGACTCGGTTTCACAATATTGCAGGATCTGGGAGAATCTCAGAATCAAATTTATTTTATCATTCTCTGACCTACGCATATAATAAGGATTAGGGTTATTTTAGAATATTTATGAATATTATTCTGTTCCTTCTCTCGGACGGCAAAACTAAGATTGAGCAACCCCAATAGTTCGAACCACTCAAAGGTTAAAGACAAAGGCGTTAATAATGGTTATGATTTGGAAACAAATGCAGTATTAAGGAAAAGTTCGTTAGAAACTTCCCGAGAAGAGAAAGGAGAAACCTCCGCAGATAAGGAGGATAATCCTTCCTTAATTAAAATTTGAAAAGAAGAGAACTAAAAATTTAAATTCAGGAAGCCACAAACTGGAAAGGTATTTCCAAAATAAAAATAATTCAGAAGCAGTAGGTTCGACCAAAGTTGGCAATACAAATGAAACTATAAATTCAAATCAATCAAAAATCTTGGAGCAGACAACAATTAAAAAATCTAGCTCTAACTCCCTCAACGTTTGCACCTTAAATGTGAGAACGTTGCTAGGAGAGGACAGGCTAACGGAATTTGAAACGGCTATAAATTAAATAAAATGGAATATTATTGGTTTATGTGAAGTAAGAAGGAAGGGCCCAAAAACAATAGAACTTAAATCAGGTAATATATTTATGTACACATCATCCTTAAATGGCCAGAATGGGACAGGATTTTTAAGTTCAAAAAAATTTAAAAACAACGTAAAATTTGAAGAGACTAACTTTAGAATTGCCACCTTAATTCTATCTCTAGGAAAAAGTAAAACTATAACTTTAGTGCAGGTTTATGCTCCCACTGCAGACTCCCCAGAACAAGATAATACAATTTCTACAGACAATCAGAAGAAATTCTTAACAACACCAGCAGGAAAAACAACTATGTAGTGATAATGGGAGATTTCAATGGGCGTGTTGGTGAGAGAATTGTTGGAGAAGAAGCAGTATTGGGAAGTTGTAGTTTTGGACGAAGAAATGAAGGAGGAAATAGAATAGTGAATTTTGCTCTTTCACAGAATCTCAAAATAGGAAATACCTTTTTCGGTAAGAAACAGAAAAATAAATGGACATGGCAGTCACCTAGAGATCAGAAATTTGAAATTGATTATTTACTCATTAACCATATAAAATATCTCAAAACTGTACATGTTATTCAAAATCTCGATTACCAAACTGACCATAGAATGATCAGAGGTGTCATTGAAATAAATAAATTCAAGAAAGATCGACCCTTCAAAGTAATAAAAAACAATTGGAAAATCGTAAGCCAAAGAGACACTGGTATATTTAAAACCAAACTAAAAGCTAACCTAGCTAGAGAACCAGAAATCCTGGGTAACCAACCTCCACGAGTCCAGATGATGTACGATCATCTTACAAAAGCTTTAGAAGATGCATATGTACCAAAACAAGTGGCATGAAGCGGATCCAAGAGTAGCAAATTAACGGAGGAGACAAAGTTACTATTATGCAAAAGACGAGAATTAAAAGGAAAGACACCAGCTTCTTCAAAGGATAAAATCGAATTAACAGAGCTGAGTAAACTCATTAGGAGGAAGATCAAATCCGACCTGAACCAACAAAGGGAGAACACAATTAAGAGTATACTTGATACAACCAGATCGACTAAAAAAATACTATCTGAATTATCTTCAGGCAAACAATGGTCTTATTCCATTCAGGATAATAAAAATCGGCTAGTAATGAACAGAGAAGATATATTAGGTGTGGCAACTGATTACTTTACAGAACTTTAAATATATAATGAATATTTATATATTTATAATATTTTTTATATTATTTATAATATTTATATAATGAATATTTATCAGCATAAAAATAAATATCATTCTTTGATCTTTCAGTCCGAAGAAAAAGTCCCTGAAATACTACTATCAAGATATTATAAAATACTTATATCAAGATATATCATACTATCAGAAGTAGAAAGTGCCATAAATGTTCTCAAGAAAAATAAAGCGACTGGACCTGACAATATAAGAAATGAGACCCTCCTAGCAGGCGGTTCAGTAGTATGCGAAGAATTATTTAAATTGTTCAATTCCATCCTGGAGGAAGAAACAGTCCCGAAACAATGGAAAACAGCAAAAATAGTTCTTATGCATAAAAAAGGCAATAAAAACAACATAGAAAATTACAGACCAATCTCGCTCTGTCCAACCATTGCAAAAGTTTTTACTAGCATTATCACTAGACGAATAACCCCTTCTATAACGACTTTAATGTCAAGTGAACAAGCAGGCTTTATGAGGGGCTTCTCAATTTCTGATAACCTACAGGTGGTGAATCAGCTTGTCGAAAAGGCTAAAGAATATAATTTCCTGGTCTACTTTTGTTTCATTGATTTCCGGAAAGCATTCGACAGCGTCTACCACAGTAGCATTCTGAAGGCGCTGGATGACATGGGAATTGAACACAAGTAAATCAGAATTATCAAAGAGCTCTACAAGGATAACACAGCTTTCATTGAAACTGAAAAGAAAGGTCCGAAGTTTAAAATAGACAAGGAAGTTAGACAAGGAGATCCACTTTCACCCATACTCTTTACATCATTACTGGAAAGAATATTTCAAAAGGCAGACATCGAAAAATTAGCGCTAAGCATAAATGGATCTAAATTAAATAACCTAAAGTATGCTGATGACATTATTCTGATTTCTGATAAAGCTGATGAAATAATTACGATGTTGAGGAAATTGGAAACATGCTGCATAGAGGTAGGTCTGGCCCCTAACTACGACAAGACATTTATGATGACGAACAGTGAAAAAACTGAAATCAGTTGAAGCAATACAATATTAAATTATGTAAAAGAGTACATTTATTTAGGTCAACTCATTTCTTTCTCTGAAAGGACGTCAAAAGAGATCCAGAGGAGAACCACTTTAGGATGGAAAAAATATTGGACCCTCAAGCCTATTATGAAAGAGAACTTTGAAATTATTAACAAAAAGATTATTTTTGAAAGTTGCATAATGCCCTGCGTAAGCTATGGTTGTCAAACATGGTCTCTGACAAAGAAATTAGAAAATAAATTAATAGTCTGGCAAAATTCTATTGAAAGGAGTGTGTTAAACATTAAGAAAAAGGACCGCATCAAAATCATGGACATAAAGAGACGAACAGGCTTCAAAAACATAAATCTTCTTGTAAAAGAAATTAAATGGAGATGGGCTGGCCATCTGGCTAGAATTGCGGACGGAAGATGGTCCTTAACGACAACAGAATGGACTCCTTATGACTTGAAAAGAAAACGTGGAAGGCAAAGAAGGCGTTGGAGTGACTACAAAACAGCCATTGCAGGGCCAAACTGGATGAGGACAGAGACAAAGCCTGGAAGGAACTGTGGAGAGAAACAGCGTATCCCACTTCCCAGTAGGAATTGGTCTCTAGGGAAGTTAGACTATCACTCCCTAAGGGGAAGACCCACATAAATTAACAGAAAAAAAATATTGTTACATTGTAATAATATTTATAATATTTTATTATAATATTGTATAAAATTGTAAATATTGTAAATAGCATCAGAAGTAAAAATAGTAAAATTCTGTTACTTTTTGTAATAAAAGGCTTTATTCATTCATTCTGTTCCTTAGAGTTAGAGCTACTTTTCAATTTGCTTTTTTATTTATGTATATTTTATTACAGTAGTTTCTATTTTGCTGATATTACTATTGTTATTTTTTTAGGATATAGAAGAAATGGAAAACGAACTTAGGCAAATTAAAAATTCAGAAAAATTTATTGAATTAAAAAAACAGTCATCAGAAAAACCAAATCAACCACCAATTGGCCCTGTAGATGTTTCGGAATTCCTGAAAGTAGTGATGCCTCCTGGCGTTGAGGATATTGTGGTATATAATTTTTTCTCATTTTAAATTATTTTTCTCTTTACATAATAAATATCATCTGATATTTAGGCTGTGTAATGTTTTATGTAAAAGTTAGATGTAAAGCTTTATTTGAGAACATAATTTGATAGATAAAAGTTCTGCTGACTCTAAAAGGTTGAGATTGCTTCAACTAGGCTAAAATTTGCTACATTACTTTTATTCTCCTTTAACAATGTTTGGGTTCTATCATGCCTTCATCAGGTACAATTTTATTGATTTTGGAGCTGTAACTTAGACCACTCAGAGTCTTACAATAACCATTAAATGGTGTATTTACAGCTCCAAAATCAATAAAATTGTACCTGATGATGAAATGATAGAGCCAAATTCTCAATAAAGGAGAATAAAAGTGGTGAAGCAATTTCCTAAATTTATTCTTCACCTAAAAATTATAAAAAATCTAGAAGGTTATATCTGATAACATTGTTTTATGCATTCATATATGTGGATAGATCCTCGTGTACTATCAATAATTAATTGAATTCCTCAATCAATTAATCACCCCTACCCTCCAGGTATATGAGGCCCGTCAGCCTACTGGAGGCATCTCACACAAACCGGGTGTAGGAGTGATGACCCTATCCTGTGTACCTAAATTGTGAATCGTGTTGTGGTGTTACAGGAGGTAAAATAGCCGCCTAGAGGTTTGGTCCATGGACGGTCTGCTTTGGGGAAAGAAATATAGCTCCTCGTGTGCCTGCTGACTCCGAGCATCCATAATTCACAGATCTTGACCGGTTTGTCACTGTCCTTAAACCCGAGCGAGTCGGGGGAAGGTCATTGCCGAATTGGCCCCAAAGGGACCGGTTATGGAGCTATAGATAGTCTGCTGCTGCACCATGGAAACCATGGTTTGTAGCAACTTGAGATTGGGTGACCCACTCCAGGCTGTCTGTGCTCCCACAAGCAATAAATGCCTGTAAGAATATCACATTGTGCCAAGTATAGTGCCAACAGAAAAAAAAAATGTATATATATATATATATATATATATATATATATATATATATATATATATACACACACACTAATAATAAAAGGCTTAGCGAACCCGAAGGTTCCGATACCACCATCGCTGTCTACAAAGCTCCCTCCACCGACTACCGTCCAAACCCAAATCCATTATATCACCCTTAACACAATCCTCACATCTATGTTTCCGTCTACCCCTCGGGTGTTTACCAATGGGCTTAGCGTTTATTAAGTTTTTAGGAATTCGTTCGTTACTGAGCCCAACAACTTTACAAGCCCATTTCAACCATCGCGATATCACTTTGATTATATTAACAGGATGCATGCCCTGCAATTCCATGTTGTTTGACCTCCTAAATTCTCCAGTTGACTCATCCTTTTTCGGACCAAATATTTTATGCAATACCTTATTGTTGAAGAGCTTAAGACGTTGTTCATCTTTCAATGTTAGCGACCACGTTTCACACCCGCATAGAACTGTAGGCAATGCAATAGTTTTGTATATTCTAACTTTTAAGTTTCTGGACAAAATGCACGACTTAAGTAATTTTGATACCGAAAAATAACAAGCATTTCCTGCCTTTATTTTTCCTTGAATTTCTTTTTTTCTAGTAATCATAGACCCCAAATACTTAAATTTCTCAACGTGTTCAAACCTATTGTCTTCTATATATATATATATATATATATATATATATATATATAGATATATCATCAAAATCGCCGCTGTTTCTGTTGCTAACCATATATTTCATCTTATCCGTATTTATTTTGAGGCCAGCCTCTTTACCAGCTTTCATCAACGTTGTTGTATACACTTTTATAGTTTCTGCGTCCTCACTTAATAATACCAAATTATCCACAAACCCAAACACGGATATTTTACTATCCATATCTAAATCCGAACCGAATTATCTCTCATTAGCATAAAACGGTAGGAGAGCAAACAGAGATCAGTTGAAATATAAACGGTGCAGTAGCAGATGGCTCAGCCTAAACCACACAGCAATAGCTAGCCAACACGTGTGTCCGTGACACCAGAGCCAGGTTACATATCGACATAACACTAATCGATTTATCGATCATCAATGCAAATAATATTTAATCGCAGCACATGAGAGATCCAAACAGCAGTGGCGGATATAGACAGCCCTCCGCACTGGCCGAAATTACATTTACTGAGGTATGGGGTGAGATATTTTTGGCCCAAATTAATTTATTTTACTTGTATGCCAATTTAACGATGGATTGATTCAATTAGTCAATATGTTTTCCAATTAGTAATTTCGAGAAATTCGTACTACCAAGTGTTTAGAGGTACCTAGTATCTAGGACCTACTTTTTCAAGCTGAATTTGATTTTTTTTTAATCGTTTTATTTTTTTTTTTATTTTAACAAAATTAAAAAATCAGCATAAAATTTAAAATATTCTTTGTAATGATTATAAATAATACAATATTTAGCATTAATTTAATTACATTAATAAAAATATTAATTTAACTTTATTAATGATGAATATTAATTTAATTATGTTAAAGATAAATATTAAATTATATTTTTGATTCAAACAATATTTGTTAATTTATATGCACTTTTGTTTATTGTTAGCAATTATGAACCTTTGTAATGGACGAACAAAAGGAATTTTACCCACACAACTATCAAAATTTGCGTTATTGAATAATTTTGAATTATTGAATTGAATTAACAAATTGAATAAAATAAAATTCGTTCCAACATAGCAGACGGCTTTTCTACGAGACTAGTGGCCCGATTTATTTAGATTTGGCACCAAAGTCACAGAATGCATAGATCAATCCATTCCACGATGATCCTCGGAACTCTGCATTGCCATCCGCCGTTTTGTTTTTAAATCTAGGCCGATTAGTGCTTTCTTACGCCCATTTCTCGGGTGTTTATGAAGATAAAGGAAAAAAGTAAAGTTTTGGAATCATTACATCAAAGGCTATTTTTTTTTTTTTAAATCAAACCGAATAAATATCTACTGGATATGCAACTATTTGGAAATAATAATATCGTAATAATTTTCAGTTTTTTTTAATATCAATATCAATTCAATTTGTTTTGGGGCTTACATTACTTTATATTTTACTCCTTCATCTCTTAATTATTTAATTACAACAATGTCAACTTCTTTAACATCATTGTCACCTTTTGCATAACTTGTCACATCACAACTATCTCTGGATGCTTTACACATTTCCAAACCTTCATACTATTTGTCTTTTTAATTAATAAATTTCATATATTTCACTATTCTCTGTGTAAATAAAGCATTTTTTAAATTTCAATTAATTTTTACATTGTTATTTCATTTATTTTACTTTTTCATTTGTCTCTTGTATTATGTAATTTAGTGTTATCTTTTTCTTTTTATACTTCATACTTTTTATCTTACTTGTATTTTCTGTTTTTATCATTTTTACTGTTACTGGTACTGCTTCTGTCTTTTTTTCATTGTTGTTATTTCGTTTTCCTTTTAGCCCTGAAGATGGCCTAAAACTTAGGCCGAAACGTCGGCCTAATAATATATATATAATAATTGGAATATTCGTTTATCAATAAATGATAATTATTTAATATTAAATTTTTAGCTAACTTATCTTTTGGGTAGCATATTTATTGATGCTTTTTCTTAAGTAATAATTAAACAAGCAATTTATTATTATTATTTGTTTTCTTTCTGACCTTTATTTAAATAATTCTACTAATAGGCAAAGCGAGATGATGAAGGAAATATTATAACTTATGAAGCAATTCCCAGGAATGAAGAAGAGGTAATAAGGGAATTTGAAAGACTTCATTTGGGATTGGAGAGTGATACTGAAGAGGAAGATGCAGAAGATGGTAATTTTATAATCTAATCATTTATAATTCCCATACCTATTATGTTATCTTCTTTTTTTTAACTTCTACAATAAAAAAAATTAACTAAAATTTATTACTTTGTTTTATTTTTATGTAAATTAAATTATTCTGTTACAGATCCAACTGATAAAATGTATGAAATAGACTGGGAAAAGGAAAAAGTTAAAATAAAAAGTAACAAAATGCTTGGTGGTCTTCAGGGAAACATCACTGAAACTGAACTTAATGAAAATTTTGAAAGGATAAAAGAGTATCTAGGTATATTAATTTTATTCATATTATTCTTATTATTTTTTTTTTTCGGTTGGCACTATAGACCATGGAGATCTTTGGCCGCACGATGTGGTATTCATACAGGCATTTATTATGTTTGGGAGCACAAACAGCCCAGAGGGGGTCACCCAACCTCATGTTGCTACGAACCATGGTTTCCATGGTGCAGCGGCAGGCTATCCGCAGCTCCATAACTGGTCCCTTTGGGGTCAAATCGGCAGTGTCCTTCCCACCGACTCACTCGGATTCAAAGACAGTTCCAAACCAGTCAAGATCCACAGATTATGGCTGTTCGGAGTCAGCAGGCGTACGAGGGCCTATATTTCTTTCCCCAAAGCAGACCGTCCATGGGCCAAACCTCCGGTTTGGCCATTTTACCTCTTGGAAGACCACAACGTGATTCTCAATTTAGGTACACTGGATAGGGTCATCACTCCTACGCCTGGCCTATGTGAGTTGCCTCCAGTAGCCTGACGGGCCTCACATACCCGGGAGGAGGGGTGATGAATTGTTTGAATTATTAATTTAATTAAATTAAAGTAATGTCGGTACCGGAATTCGAACTCACAACCTTTGGGTTTGTGAGTAGATGCACTTCTGCAAACACGAAAACTCGCTCGGGAAACCCGACCCCTCCCCCCTCCCTCCCCTCATAATATTATTATTATTATTATATTTCATTTTGAAGACCATCAAAAGTTTTAATGCTATAATGGTATTTGTCTAACTCATTTTTACTTCCTTGTACGAAGTAAAGGAAGTATTGTAATCGCGGAAAATATCAAAAATGATATTTAAATATAATGTAAAACATCATAAATTTGGTACATAGGACTTTTATATCAATATAAATAATATACTAGATTTTGGTTAAAATTGGTGAGCTGAAAGTACTTCACTTGAAGGTCATAATAAACTTAATCAAAAATTATATTGAAATTAAATACAGAGATCCTATGGTTCGGTAATAAAGGTTATAAACGCGATTTTTTTCCCACTCTAATTAAACAAATTATTACTTGCTTTAAGTATTAACATTGAATGTAAAATAATTGTTTGCCTCCTCATTTGTGATCTGAACGAGGCTGCAGCAAAAGACTAAGACTCAAGTTAAGTGGTTTCCACTGATTTTCTAGTAACATTGCCAGTTCTAATGTTGTCATGGAACATGAAGAAATCTCTTGGGAGCTTGTTATCTCTGAAAGAAAACAACATATAATAACAGAATGAGACCCCAGAAACAAGAGCTTGTGTTTGTTTGTATGTCTCGACATCCATCTATTGGCACACTCACACAATCCCGTTATTATATGTTGTTTTCTTTCAGTAGGTAACAAGTTTTCAAGAGATTTCTTTATGTTCCGTGATAACATTAGAACGGTCAATGTCACTAGATAAAACATAGGAAATCGACAGTTTCGACATTTTAAGCAGAAGAAACCGCTTAACTGATATCTTATTCTCCTGCTGCAGCCTCGTTCAGATCACAAATGGCAAACAATTATTTTATACGCAATTTTAATACTTAAAACAAGTAATAAAAATGTTTAATTAGAGTGGAAAAAAAATCACATTTGTAACCTTCATTACCGAACCATATGATCTCTGTATTTAATTTTAAAATAATTTTTTATGTAAGTTTATTATGAGCTTCAAGTGAAGTACTCCTTTCAGCTCACCAATTTTAACCAAAATCTAGTATATTATTTTTATTGTTATAAAAGTCCGTCCTATTTACCAAATTTGAGATGGTTTACATTATATTTTAATATAATTTTTGATGAAAGTTTATTATGACCTTCAAATAAAGTGCGCTTCCGGTTTCCCAGTTTAGACCAAAATCTAGTATGTTATTTAAATCAATATATAAATTATCACTACTATATATTATTACGGTAGTATAGATCCCTTTTCCGGCTCTCAGGAGCAATGGATTTTGACGAATGAGGTATCAAAAGAAAGGGAATTTCACGGAGAAGTGACGAATCTTGATTTTGTTTCTTAAATTCTTACTAGGGCTTAAATAAAAGTGATGAAAAAACTTGGAGGTTTCAAAGATTTGACAATTCAGAGTCAGCGGACGGGATAAGTTGGGTTTTGATGATTTTGATGCGGGCATCAAGACCATTTATGATCCTTTGGATCATATTGGTCCAGCCTTTTAAAGCCTTAAAACCTACCGTTTTCTAGATAACGCACGATATAGGTCCACACGGGCCCTATGCCATCTTGCATACGTGGCGTTATGGCAACTTTATATCAATTTGAGTCTGTTTACTCGACTAAACACTTTAAATGAGTGGGAAATTATATATTGTTTCCCATGTCCAACCCTAAAGCGCACTGTTAAATATGAATACTACACATAGAAAATGTTATAGATGGATCTAATTGCCTAATGCTAAATTGAAGAGATGTTTTCCAGTGGGGTAAGCTAATTATTAAGCATGAACTGTAACTCCAGCGTAGTCATTACAAGCTATGTAGCTTCACCAAATGTGTATGTTAAATAAATTTTTTGGTTATACTTGGAATTAGTCATTGGAAGATATCTAATGTGAGAGTTCTCGCTCGGGTAGACTAGTAAATACTAAATTTGAGAAGTTTTGCATTTTATTTTAATATAATTTTTTATGGAAATCAATTATGACCATCAAGTAAAGTGCCATTTCCGGTGATCATGCAGTGACCAAAAAGGGAGATTCATAACTAGATTTCACAACAATCCTAAATACAAAATTTCAACTTTCTACAGCTAACTATTTCTGAGTTATGCGAGATACGAGCGTACATACAAATGTCACGACAAAACTAGTCAAAATGTATTCAGGGATGGAAATGGATATTTCCGTTTAAATCTGAAAACTGAAAATTTTCGCGATTACAATACTTCCTTTACTACGTACAAGGAAGTAAAAAGTATTTGTTTGTTTAAAATTTTCACAAATATATTCTATCTTAAATACTCACTATTCTGCGAAGATTATTAATATTCTTAAATTATGAATTAATGTAAAAAACATTTAAGCAATCAAAAATTGAAACTAGAAAAATAAGATATATAGAAAAAACACAACTTGTTTCTGGCAGTACTAATGAGCATGCATAAATACCAAACTAATTCCTTGTTTTATTTCAATTAATATTATTTTTCTTTTTATTTAGAAACTTGTAGGAGTGAGGAAGCCACAGCAGTTGGCTCAGAATTTGAAAAGCATCTAGAGAGCGTGAATAGAATGTTGGATGATCTAGGCTTTCCTAGACAGAGAGGAATTAAAGAAGACAATCTTCAAGAATTTTTAGATGCTCAATTACAGATTTCTGATTTCGTATTTAAAGCTAATGAGAATGAAACTTGTGCTCCAGGAAATCTGGTAATGGATTATATATGTCTCAGTTCCTACTAGTACTAGTCTCTGATATTGGTGGGGGAATTAGTCTGGCAAGTGAGCCTGTTGGTTTTTTTTTTGCCAACCCACAAATGGCTTTCCAGAAGTTGTTGCCTTTTTCTTGCCAGAGTGCGAGTATCATGATTTTTATTTTACTGAGCCATTACAAAATAAGCATAACTCGTGCAGATCTCCAATCTATGTACTTCAGGGCACTTGCTCATCTCAACCATCTCTTAATTCAATTTATAATAAACATTTTTTATTGTGTGTAAGAAATTTGTACAATTTTTTTTTTTATCTTTAATAAAATGCTGTCAAAAATATTTTAAATTAGAAGATGTGTTAACTCTGGCAGAATTGATAATTCCCCATAATAATACATACTTGAGTCGACTGGTAAGCATCTGAGAGTTAGACCAATACATCAGTGGGAGAGTTAAGGTTAAGGTTGATCTTGCTGGTTTAGGTTTTGGTGGTAGTCAGTGGTTGGAGGTGTGTTGATTGGCAAACCTTCAGGTTCGCTAAACCTTTTATTATTATAAACTTTGTAAGCTGGAGGGGTTAAATACTCTTCCAAATTTCAAGTTTTTTTTTTTAACTTTTAAAAGATAATGTGAGTAACAAAAGACAGAACTATTGTTCTTATCATACCTAATCATCATTCATTATCACACTGTAAAGTTTGTACAAAACTTTTATAAACAAATTAAAAAAAAAAAAGAAAATATTTAAGTTTAACATTGATTTTTATTTGATTTCTAACATGATTATATATCGCACATTTCATGATATTTATTGCAATATGAAATGAATAAGAAATCAAATAAAAGTAGTATAACAAGTATAGGTTCACTGAGGAAACACATCATTCAATTCAATACCCGGACTTGCTTTTCCATGGCTATGTGGAATGGAAGGAAAGTAAGAAAAACGATGCTTTTAACAAAAAAATCATTTTTTTATTGTAAAGCTAGTACTATATATAATATACATGATTTTATTACTTATACAACATAGGTAATTAAAAAAAAATATGTAGTTGAAACTTGAATTCTGAAGACATTTTCTAAAGGCACTTAGACTCTTTTGCATTTCTATAGTTTTCTAGGATCAAAATAATAATAAATTTGTCAAAACGGCTATAAAGCTTCGCGTTTATACACTTTTTCCTTAATCTCCGAATTTATTAACGAATGACCCTTTCACACAATAATTTCATTCTTGTTAAAATGCTTTCGTAGTGAACTTGGTTTCACTTGTTTGAAGTTGTCATGACAAAGATTACAAAAATTACCATTTTCACATGGACAGCTGTAGCCTTCTCTTGTGTAGGCTCACCTTCTCATTTATTCATGTATGCACCAGATGGAAAAACAAAATATTGTGTTTGCAAAAGCACTTTGATGAACAGAGTTAAAACATGAACACTTCCTTCCTTTCAGTGACATTACATCAAACGCTGGGTGGTCATGCTAAACATATTGCTAAAATATATTTTTTTTATTATTAATAATAAAAAATAAATAATAATTACTGTTCGAAGTTGGAAAAGTTGACAGGTCATCTTTGAGGGGAGGATTTTTTAAATTATTTTATTTGAAGCTTATATCTAAAATGTATAAATTCATATTTTGTTCATTGGTTTGGCGAGAACGTTATTGATTCAGTTGTGATAAAATTGAATCAATAGTGCTCGAAACAGCAGAGAAAAAAACCATTGTGTCAGAACAATTCTGCCTTAAAAAATAAATTTTGAATGCCATTTTTCCGAAACGATTATTTTTTTTCTGTCCTTGACAGATCTCTTTGAGCACCAGCAAAGCCTATGTACAAAAAACAATATATATGTAGTCCCCCACTCTGCATTTTTGTGCCTTTTTTTTATGTCTCACCTGTTACTTCTAAAATTGTATTGTACAAATATGAGTTTTTGTTTTGTTCTCAATTCAAATGTTTACACATTTACTAATTAAATCAGCTTATTTACTCGATGATATTGAAATTGCTCCCAAAACATATATTTTTTAACAATTTGTTTGTTGATTTAATCTTTCATTTCTACAAATTTTATCATCAACTATCCTTGTTATAAGATATAATGCTTCCAGATAACCGAGGTCAAACCTGGGGATCCTGACTGTTCATTTGAAACTCAACAAGAATCTACCTATCCTGAGGAGAAGATTATTGTTAAGAGACCATCAAACTTAGTTATGAATATTACCAATGCTTCTTCAGATAATGAGGAAGATGTTCCCATGACTGTAACAACCTATTCTCAAGTTGAGAAATTTAATGATCTGCATGAAACAGATAAATTAAAGGTAATTCAAACTTTATTTTTTTTTTTTTATAATTCATGTTATTACTGTTTGGATTCATCTGTAATTAGGACGATAAAAATTCATTTATATAAACTAGGAAAATTAAATCACTGATTTGTACTATTAGAGTAAGGAATACAAGTTTACATCAACCTTTCCGGGGATGTGTATATTTTCTTACCTCGATGGCACATGATGTGAAAAGTACCTTCTTTCAGGATTTTTAAATACTATTTTTTTTTTCAATTATGAACCTTTTAATCTACAAAGATAAGAAAAATTTAAACCCCCTCAAATTTTTTTTTTTTTTTACGTTTCAAGATGTGTATAATCCAAAAATCGAATAAAAACAAACACGTTTAACGTCCTTTCCTATTCCTATTAAGGAAAACAGGACGAGTTATTCATACGAGTTACGAACCTGTTCTACCAGATTGGGAAGGTCGAGATTCATTCCGTGGGTCTACCACAAAATAAATTTCAACCCGCCCATTCCAGATTTGAACCGGTGCTGTAGAAGGACTCGAGCTTTTTTTTTTTGTGTGTTTGACATGACTGCACTGCATCCTAATCAGGTCTATTGTGTGCCTATGCCGCTCATTTACAGTCAGAATATGACCTTTGATTGCTCTACAAATCTCAATAAATTTGTTGGATTAATTAGCTCACACTGCTTTTGTGCTTTTGTGCTTCACACCGTAAGATGGTCCAGACCAAACAGCAAGAATCTCAATCTTGAGAACCTGCTGCACAAGCAAATAATGTCGTAAGCTGTTTCAGCCTCATTGTGACAGAATCTACACAGGGGTGATCCCATCAGCTTGAGTTTGAACATATGGCTATTTAATTTACAGTGTCCAGTATAGATCGCTGTAAATATTTTGAGTGAGGCCCTGTCCATTTTCAATAGCTGCTCACTTCTGCTGGTACAGGAACCATCCAAGAATAGCTTTGAATGTTGCTGTTGTTTCATTAGCCAGTGTTGTTGGGCTCGGATGTCATATTTTGCCTTAATTTTCCTTTTGGCGAGACTCAGACTTATGCCACAGACAGGTTCTGGTGTAATGGGAATATAATCCGAACCTAATCTGGCCAACTTGTCAGCTTATTCATTGCCTGGTATTCCGGAGTGACCCGGTACCCACTCAACACGTACGCTGTTATGTTTTGCAAAGTTGTTCAGGGCTGAGTTACAGCCCCATAGTACCCTTGAATTTGTTATATAGTTGGTTGGTTCCCCAATAGCTACCTGTCTGTTGGTATAGAATATGATTTCGTTGCACATATGCCTTCTAGCAGCCTGAAGACACCATGGCTAATAGCAAGTACTTCAGATTGAATAGTGGCTTATCTTTTCTCCAGATTCCCGCTCCAGACCCATGGGAAGTGAGAGAGCCATCTGTATAACAGTTGACTCCATTATTGGATCTGTGCTGGTTTGTTTTGTGAATAAAGACTCTGTAATTTGTGTCTTTATGTTTATGAAAATTGGAGTAAATGGTAAGCACTCTCTCGCTTTCAATCCTCTTTGACAGCTCCTGATGCCCAGGCTGTGTTAGAACAGTGGAAGTTGTTTTCTATTTTATCTGTCTATAGGTAGTTTTGTAGGCCTGTGATTCGATCTCCATGTGTAGTGGTTATAAACGAAGTATTTCCTCCATAGCCATTGGAGTAGTTGTTTAGTTGTTTTCTGTTTTATCAGCCTATAAGTAGTTTTGTAGGCCTGTGATTCGATCTCCAAATCTAGTTGTAATAAACCAAATATTTCCTCCATAGCAGCCCTTGGAGTAGTTCTCATTGCGCCTGTTATCATTAAATAGAGACTCAAGGTTGCTAAGATGATGTCCTCGATCACCACGCCATCAATATCTGGCTTTTCTCAGAGACTAGTTTTATACAATCCCCTCACTCATTGAACCATTTTCAGTTAACTTCAGTTATTATTTCAGAGTTTTAATGTTAAGAATTTTGAGAACAAATTTCTTGACCAAAGCTTTAGATGGGCAACGTACTGTCCCTTATCTACTGATTATTGAGTAAATCAAATTTGGAATTGAATATATTACTGATATGTCCTACACTTAATAATTTTTAATGAGACAACATTGGTCATGCTTATTAGATCATCACTCTTACACTATTTTTCATACAGCTGAGAGTAGTTCGGGTTGTTATTTCGCTGAAGAGCTTTTAACATTGATGACAGACCCATAAAATAAATTTCAACATATCCAATTTGACTAGAATAGGTTGCTAACCTGTTGAACATCTGCACTTTCTGTGCCTGATTGGACTGCATAAGACTGTTAATTCCAAACTAAAAAACAATGTTAAACAAATTGTTTGTAATTCTCTTTGGTCTATTTTAAATGCAGTTTTATAATCTAAACCTTCCATTAAAATCCTGTCAAGACAGTATTTTATTTTTATACTTATTATGTATCTATATTTCATTAAAAAATAGAATTAGTCTAATCATTTTTCATTGTAATGCTCTTCTACTCAAATAAACTCTATTGCTTAGTATTTTGTTTAAAATAGTTATGAAAAATAATTTTTTTTAGGAAACGCTGGTGGAAAACGATGGCGGAATGACGAGAAATCTTTTTCAGAAAATTAACATGGAAAAAGCTCTCATCAAAAAGAATTACAGCAAATATATCGAACAACAACAAAATGATGATATGTGTAATGAATTTAAAAATGAATATTTCAAACGAGGAGGGACGCTGGAAGGGGTAAGTAATTCATTAGGCCCATCCGAATTGATAGAGTAAAGTTTATTCTCAGAACAATGCAATGATAGAAGGCATAATGAAAACAAGACCTTAACCACAGACATTCATTCAGTGATAATATCTTTGGAAATATCCCACAATCAAGCTGGGGAGCTTATCCTGTATAGTTATATGTTTTAGTTATGAAACCTGTTCATGATAATGATTTCATTAATATTAGGTTTAATGAAGATCATTTCAATCAGTGCCGGGCAATTTTATAAAAAAATAAATATTACTGGACTGGTAGTATCAATTTCATAATAGATATTGGCTTTGAGGTGATTTTTTGTTTTGTCGACATAAAACTATCCTCTAACACGAATACCCTATCTCTTTCCCTAATCCTTCTGCTGCCTCTACTGCTTGGCAATTTAGAGAAGGCTGTTTAGTGCAAGTGTTAGTACTATTTCAAAAACATCTCCTCTCTTCTGATTCTCTCAAAAATTTAATGTTATTGTGATGACTGGAAATGAGTCATCATCACAAAGATTCATGGGTGATTTCACGAAAAACGTCGAATTCTCTTCCCAAATTTTTTTTAAGCCTTCCACTTTGTACTTTTAGAAGGAGAAAACGACTTTTATGAAGTATCCTCTTTGTTCTATTACCCTCATCACAATAAATAATTACTTTCTAAATCAGTAATCAGCAATAAAACATCAAAAACCTCTCTTCCGTTGCTGTCCCACTCTATGATTTTACCACTTCAACAGTTTTTGTGGGTGTTCTTCAAGGGTTCTCAAGCTCAATCAAAATATATATTCACTCGAAATGTTCTCAGGTTTCACTCCTGCATGTTCATTTTTTTCTAAGATCATATCAGAGCAATTATAGAACACTGAATCAATTTCTCAAGGGTCCAGCCTCTCTCCCTTGGCCTTTTTCAAACCCCTCTTCAAAACTTTAAAAAAGGAGAATTTTTATGTTTCAAGCTATGTAGGAAAACTGCTAGGTGTCACCAAACAATGCTGACTAATCTTGCCCAATAAAATCTTAGTGCAGTAGTCCTGTTGAAAGTACTAACATGAAAATTGTGATTCTGTTTTAATTAAACCTTCCTTGTCTTTCATTATTCAGTAGTGGTAAGTGTTATTTTATAACTTTTATCAGCAGGTTAAAGCTCTGCGTGCAAGAAACAAGATCCCTGTTAACTGTACTCCTTCTATTTGTTGTTTGATGATCAATCAAGTTTTTGTTGGAATTTCTCTCTCCCTTGGCTTTCTTTCCCCTAGCCCCTCATGAAAGTTGATAAATCAGGAGAGACAATTTTAAATTTATTTTTAAGATTACCCTAATTTCTATATACTTATTTTCAATAACAAGGGGAACTCACGATTGATTCCTTCCCCCCCCCCCAAAAAAAAAAAAAAAAATTCTGGTGATATACATAAAAAAATATTGGAATTTTAAATTTTCATTTGCAGTCATGGCATATCCTTCAAGGCAACTCCTCATTTCAGTCCATTTAATTTAGTCAAATTAGTGTTAATAAATTTATCTAATCGTGTCGAGTTTGACATAAGACTAAGTGAATTCAAGAGGCCGACAAAGTTGGTTTGAAATAATTCAGAAAGAAAAATTTTTAATCTACTTCATTTATTTGTATTTTACTGTTACAAAGAAGCAAATTAGTATCTAATTAAATAGGGTTAGTTCAATTTATAATATAAATGAATATTTTCAACTCAAAGCATGGAAATTTTATGAAAAATGGAAAGGCCAGACCAAAAGGTCGAGGAAAGCCAATCTCTTTTCAGCAGGGTTGAAGAAAAGTACTGTCAAAAGATTAGCAATTAGTAAACATGTATTTGTGGCTATTGATTTATTAAATAAGCCTGATTTTTTAATTAGTTTTAACTTTATCATAAATCTTAAAAACAAATCAATACCTGTGAATTTATGACTGATCGATCACAAAACGGGAATAATGAAATTAGTTAGTGTTTCTAACAATATCAAATTTTTTCTGATTTTATAATTCCAAGAATAAACATTTTCAAAAGTCTTATATTCAATTTTATTGTAGTTTTTATTAATACCGGATTAACCATAAAAAAGCAAAAATCATTCTAATTAAAACCAATGTAAATTGTGCCAGTCGCTGCACAGTAAACTCTCTGAATCTGCCATATCTTTAACTCATTTAATTCAATCAACAACTCGTATACTACTTTCAGCTCCCGACTAAGAGAAAAGAATGTATTATTTCAATTCATAAATTTTTATAATTATACTTTGCTGGGACTGGGACAAGGAATGGACACCAGAATGGTTGCTGGTTTCTTAAAAATGTTTTTATTTGGTTTTGAGAAATGGTAATTAAGGATTGATGATTGGATTTGGTTTATAATTGGTTGATATATCCCTCTTGAATTTAAATTTGATGGCATCCCCTATTAACCAAAAAAAATTATTCTGTAATAATATAATTCTAGAAAATTGAATGATTAATAGTTAATTTGTTATTACTCTGGGTGTAATGTTCATGTTAAGTCTTCACTTATAATGTACCCTGCTTCACTCTTTTTTTGTGGGCTCTCCAAGCATTTCATGACCTTCTTTCATTTGTTTTGGGACCTATAGTGTTTAAAAAAAAAATTCCAGTTATTATCATGATAAGCATAAACAGTATTAAAAGTTTTCTGTAACATTTTTCAGTATTTTAGTTGCTATAAATCAAAACATCGATCAGCGGCTGATATTATGTTGTTTTTATTTTACTTTTGTTTTCATCTCAGTTAGGAGAAACAGTTGTACCTGATTATGGATTGAAACTTGAAACTCTGGAATCCTACTCAGAAAAATTTCTGACTTTTCCTTACATCAGTGAACATTCAGGATTTTTCAATTTAGGTATATCATCCTCATTTACTTTAAATGTTATTAATACAAAGTGATTATGATTAATCTATTTTTTTCTTTTAAAATACTTTTTTCAGTTGTTTCCTGTTACTTTAGCATATTTATTAATTTTAATCTGTTATAAATAATTATTATAGTGTATACATATTCTCATGTAATGACATATTGTAATTCTCTGTTAGCCAAACATGGAAAAGTGAAAAATAAACTCATGCCAAAATTGATTGATATATCAATGGTCAATCTCAAGTGCAATTTTATAGTTTTGAGTAAATAATTTATTTATTCTATTTGTTGTTTATTTTGTATATTAAGCAACTTTGATGTTTTTATAACACTAGTTGCAAACAGATATGTAATGTCGATTAAACATTTTCTAACAGTTTCCAACTCTTAGTGACGAAATTGGTACTTAAAATATCTGTGAAGTTGGTCATAGATATAGCATGAACTATCTTGCTTTTCAAATTCTTTCTTTCAAGTGCATAATATGTATAACTATATGAATGTATACTGCAAATGACTTCTTATTAATGAATCTCTTCTAGCACAGCATATTAATGCTTTGTCTTTGATTAAGGCTCTCCAAAGTATGTCACATCCTGAATCAGAAATGTCAGTGTTGACTTTGTCACAGTTTTAGAAAAGATGGAGGATAAACACAGAAATAATCTTTTTTCTAACATTGGTTAACAGAAGCTGTTTCCATCTGGAATTCTGCACCTGTCCAGACGTTGAACCTTATGTTTCTTGCCGCAGTTTTGGTAAACCAGTCTTCTACAGTTTTTTCTGAACTCAATAAATTCTCATTCCCTTTTTTCTTCTATGCATATTAAAAATATTATTGTTCTCACTATCAGCATCTGAGGACACACATTGGTCTGTAATGTCAAATGTCTCATTGTATTATTCTACCTTATTCACTCACATTTAATTAATTAATTCACTTTCAGATGCTTCCTTTTCATTTTTATTTTATTTTTAATTATACCTCCCTTTTCGGCTTCCGCCATTAGAGATCTAGCAACCCAGTACCATTCCGATTTGGATGACTTATTTCCTGTAAGCGCGTGCATACATTTAAATGTGCTGTGTCCATATTTTCTCCAGAATTACACAAATTGCAATGTGGAGAGTCTGTCACTCCTATTATATTTAGATGCTTCATTAAATAATCATGGCCTGTAAGCATCCGAAACTGTGCAACAGCATCCCCTCTCGGCAGCTTTGCTGGTACCTGCTCTTCTTCGTTAACGAGTTGGCCCTATTGCTTTCCAACAGTATTAATCTTAATGGAGTCCAGCAGTAAAGCCTGATTTGCCTCCTATATCTCCTCCCTAACTCGATGGAACAAGATCAGATTTTCCGACTGTTCCAATGATAAACCCTTTTTGGCGAGTTGATCTGCATCTCATTTCCATGGATACCACAGTGACTTGGTATCCATTGAAAGACCACCTTACCACCACGAAGAAGCAATTCCTCTTGGATGCTTCCTTTTCATAGTATTCCAAATACTTCTAAATGACTTATTTCTTGTTATAATTTCTATGTAACATCTAGGATAAAATATTTTTAATTTCCTGACATTTTTAAGATAAAAATTATCAATGCAATAATTAAATAATAATCTAATAAATTAATTAAATAACCATTTGAATTATGTAAATTAAAAATATCTGATGTGGACACTGCATGACTTCCTTGTACACCTATTAAACTATAAATTGGTGGCTCAAAAATAATTCTGAATTTGGTTACTAGATTCCGAAGATAGCAGTATCTCAAAAACAACATTCTATCAGTGTCACATCTATTAGTGTCTATCTATTGACATCCACACACATCATTATAAAATTTTAAAAACGGAGAATATAGACCTTAAAATCTCGATTTGTTATTTTTAGCACGATTCGTCGTATTCCTCCCTTCTAAGAAGGCGGGAAATAAAAAAAAAAAAAAAAAAAAAAAATTTAAGGTAATGTACCACTTCTATCTGATTTTAACCAAATTATACTATATTATTTACATTGATACAAAAGTCTTGTATTCTAAATTTGGGATGTTTTGTATTATGTTTTAATATAATTTTTTATGAAAGTATATTATGATCTTCAAGTAAAGTACCACTTCCGGTGATCATGCAGTGACCAAAAAGGGGGGGTTCACAACCAAATGTTACAACTATCTCAAACAAAATTTTAACTTTTTATGCCTAACTGTTTTTGAGTTATGCGAACGAACGAATGTACGTATAGACTTCACGATGAAACTAGTCAAAATGGATCTTTTCATTGAAATCTGAAAACTGAAAATTTTCAACATTACAATACTTCCTTTACTGCGAACAAGGAAATAATAAATTAATTAGTTCCATAAATTATAAATTAAATCCAATAACTAAAATCTGTGATGCAATATTTTCTTTAATAAAAAAAATCCTTCTATAGATCTAAGGACCTGTTGCTGTTAATAAGCCAAATTATGTACGTTTCTTGATAAATTAATAAAAAGTAAGAAAGCAGTACGTATTAAAAATTATGTTTAATCCTTTTTTCATTTGAAGTAGTAAAGTGAAAAATGGTGGTTTGGTAATTTTATTTCTAAGATATTTCATCAAAAAAATTAATAAGGGTCATTTGACATATTGTTTTAGTGTTAAGAATGATAGGACATGTAGGTGGTATATTTTGCTATAAAAAATATATTAAAATAAAAAATGTTGCTATGCTTATATTATTTTTTTCTATTCTAGTCAAATTAAGAAGTCTTTTGGCACAGCATTACCCCCAATTATCCAATGAAGCATTTTGTGATTTATCAAAACCTTGTGATTTGCCACCTCCAGAATTGGAAAGTTCTTCTGATTCAGATGATTCTGATGATGTACAAGTTATTTTTAAACCAGACCCATTCACAACGGAAGGTAAAGTAATATTTCTACATACTTGTATACATTATTAGTCATCACTTTCATATTATGTTAAACAGTTGAATCATTATTCATGAAGAAAAGATATGAGGAGTTCCTAAATCCTATTTACATTATTTAAGTAATTGTACTTACATGAAGTTATGATTTCTCTATTCGGAGGATATTAGATCAGTGTTATCTATAATATATGCTTATAGTTATATAATATATAAGTGCTTCTTACTTGACATCATATTTTCATTTATTTTTTATTAACATGCCGTTTTTTATCAAAGAGATTGTATAAATAATATTAATTGTTAATAGATTTGATGGAGCAAAAGCCAACAAATGATAGTGAAGGCAATAATAGTGATCTGCCTACCGCTGATGAAGATGAGAAGGTAGATGAGGATGAGCTTATATCTTCTGCTGCTGTTAGAAATACATCGGAACGAACTGGCTGTACGAAAAAACGAAAAAGACGCTGTTATACACCTGAAACTTTATCTTCATCTGAATCTGAGGACAACTCAGAAGTCCCCAATAAACTTGATACTATTGTTGCGCAATGGGCTCCATTTGAAACAAAACCCATTCCTTCAGAAGAGGGTATCATTAAAAATGCAGAAAGACTTAAAGAGATAGTTTTTGTTAAACATAAAAAATTCAAAGTCCCTCGAAAGTTAAAAGCATGGATAGATGGCGGGTATCAACCTTCACGAGATAAAATAAGAAAGTGGAAGCAATATTTTAGTGAACATTATGGTGATAAATTGTCAAGCCTTACAGAAAGAATACCCCCTGAATCACTTGAGAATTATGAGTTATTCATGGAAAATGTGGACCAAACAAGCAAAGGAGATACAAATCCTATTCTAATGTTCAAAAAATTGGTAGAAGAACAGAACAAGAAGGATGAAGATGACAATGGCCAACCTGGATCAATTGCTGATGGTGATCTTCAGTCTGATGGTGGACTTCCTCCTGCAGAGTATGTTGAGAATAAGTTAATGGAAAAAAATGTAATTGATTTAAAATCAGACATTGATGAGAAACCTAATGAAAATGAAATAGACGTAAGAAAAAATGAAGCTAGTAAAAGAGAAGAAGAATTACAAAAAAGAGTTGAAGATTTGAAAATTGATGACAATGATTTAGTTCACAGAGATGTAGCAGATCATACCATAACAAAGGTAAAATATAATGCTTATAATATGATTATGAAGTTTAATATAAGTGTGTACATGTTAGACAATTATGTGTGTGTATGTGTATGCATGCTTGCATATAATTGAACCTTAACATTAAGAATAGATATCCTTCACATATGAATAGTAAAATAAGAAGCAGAATCAATAGTAATTACCGTTTTGACTAAAATTATAAGTTAAAACTTATGAAGTATATAATATGTGTATATAGATATCCTTAGCATTTTAACAAGATAAATTATTGTTTATCTTTATATATATATATTATATATATAAATTATGGTTTATGTTTAATTAATATTATTTTAAAACAATAATAATTTATTTTTATAGTTATGAATATTTAATTAATATTATTTTAAAACAATAATAATTTATTTTTATAATTATGAATAAAAGGTATTTCACGTCTCCAATTTTTATGACTGGTAAAAAACTGAAAAGAAAGTTAGCTTAAAGGTTTCAAGAGCTTTGTAAAGAGAGGAATTTGGTGAATTGATGAAATTTTAACTCTAGTTAGGCAGAATTAATTTTGATGAAAAAAAGTATTCATTCATTTGATAAAAGTTAGTATTCATTCAACTTGATATATTTCCACCGTAATGATAGGAATACAACACCGACATAATGGGTTTCGCCTCGAATGAGCCAACCGATATGGAGGGATGCAGACAAATTGTCCTTTCGTCTATGTGATCCTCACAAATACCAGAACCGCTTTTTCAAATCATTATCCCCCTGGAAAATCCCCTAGATGATGGAATGACAATGATTTGGATTTAATTTGCTATATAGGTGGTAATAATAAATTAGAACTGATCAGAGAAATGCCAATAGATAATATTCTTTGAGAGGTAAAATTCTCAAACCTTATAGAGAATTATAAAACAGTTAAATATGGCCTTAGATAAATCAAATTTATTTTAATGTTAAATGCATTTTAATGTCAATACTCTTGAAGCTTTACACAAATCCTTGGACTGGTGGTTCTAATACGAGAACCTGAGGAAAATAAATTTAAGAAATCCATGAATATGTTCACAGGAATTTGGCCGACTCCAACCCAAAATATTAAGCCATGACACAAGTAACAAACATAACTTACAAATTCTGATGCTCTCTCAAAAACTGAAAAGGTTTAAATAATTTAAAATAATAACTAATAAAAGCAAATCCACGTCTAACCCTGAAGATATTAAAAGACAATTCAAAGCAGTTATCTTATCAGACACCAAGAACAAAAATCAGCATTGATAGGTTAGCTATTTGGAGAGAATCTATAGTAGTGCAAATCGTAGAGAATTTCATGCTTTTAACTTTTGTAATAAAGTGTTTTTGACTAGAGCACCAATTATGAGTTATAAGCAAGAAACTGAAAAAAGTTCAAAAATTTCAAGGTTTTTCGGGTGCCCTTAATTTTTCATAGGGTTCTCGATTTGGATAACTTGGATTCTTCACCACAGAATACACACATGCAACATGCCAAAAGATCATTAAATTAGGAATTGTGTCCAGATTAAAAGTAAGTACCTGGTGACGACTAATATCAGATTAGTCATTACTTTAAAAAAGAGAGACAATTTTCATTTGCTTTTATTTCAAGTAGAATAGCAATTGTAACTACAAATAGACAATTGGATAAAGTAATTGGAACTAAGGCTCAGATAAGTGTGTTGTTGCATAATAAGTCAAGCTTATGATTCAAGAAACATTGAGCAGAAGACTGTCTATTTTTGAGTGTGATGGTTACATGCCTAGAGATTTCTGCTTGTCTAAACTGTTCCTGAAATCATCTTCTCAACAGCTGCACTGATCAAACTTGTGAATGACCTAATTGTTCCCTATATAATAGTCACAGGCATAATAAATGCTCTAAAATAAAAATTCAGCATATAACAGGTGATATCTCTTTTACCTCTGAGAAATCTACAAAAAACAATGACTTCTAAATTATTTTGTAACTTCATTTTTTATCAGTTATATTAATATGAAATTAAATATCCTGCAATCGAAACACGTCATTCAAAATCTTACTCAGATTGTATAAATTATTTTCTTACTGATAAAAACAATGATGTAATACTAATACAATTTGTTAAAAACTTAAAAGCTCCTAAATTGACCAATTATTCACACTGGCTGAATTTGTTTTTTTTATTTATATTTTTTTTTAATTTATAAAGAACAACTGCACTAAAAACAAAATTTTATTAAAATAAGGTATACATTTAAATTATAATAATTGAAAAAATCAGAAGATTCCAGTAACTGAATAAAAGTTATTTTAATTTTATAAAGAAAAAGGTTGGATCAATTTAATAATGTGGAATATTTGAAAAAGTAATAAACATAATCTTAAATTAAAAATATCTTTAAAAAAATTATTAAATTTAAATTGTATACGCAAAATAAAATGTTATTTGTATATTTCATTTGGAGGCTTCTTAATTTCCTCTTCTTTCTTCATGACTTCTATCATTGGTGTTTCCTTGCTAGAAAATGTTTTAAATTAATTAGGCCTTTACTCACTGGCCTTTGTTTAAGTTTATAATTATACTTTTAACCACACATGCTGACTTAATTTCGCGATCATGGACTTGTCTTTCATAGGTTTATTCTACCTGTCGGTTCAAGATCGAAAGAGAGCTCCTCACCCAAGCGCAGCTCACAATCAAAAGATCCTCTTCATTCCCAAAGCCGATGCATATCCTCCTAGCAATGACATGCTAATTAAGACAATATAAAATAGTGTGTCAATATTTCTTATTTTCGTACTTTTTACTCATTCCTGTTCCTGTCAATGTTCACATTTATGTTTCATTTTTTAGTTCAAACAAAATTATTTTCATGTTTATAGAATTAGTTTAATCTAAATTCACTTTTTTAATATTTATGAAAAACTATTTTTTAGCACTTACACAAGCACTTGTTCCACTTTTTATTAGATTTAACACATTATTAAATTTTAATGTTAACTGTTATTCTTTTGAAATAAAATTGTTCAAGATCCATTTCTTTTGTATAAAATAATAAGTGTCTTTTACATTGTTTTCAAACTATTTCTAAAAATAATTCACTTTTATTTGCAAGTATTAAACATTATTTTGAACTATAGTCTAACTTCATTATACTCAAAATTACTCTTCACCTCCTCTTAAAATGAAAACAACCAAATGTCATGAAATTAAGATTTGGCTAATATTTCACCTTTTCACCATAATTATTATATTTAATGTCACGTCATATTAGAATTTAATTTTAAATAAATTTTATCATTACAATTTATTAAATCAGCAATTCACGATAAACTCAAAAGCACATAAGTTGACACAATTACTTACGGAACAAGCAGATTTAATATTACTTCAATGTTTTCACTTCAGTGACGATCAAATATCATAAACATTTAAACACGTTCTTTATAATAGTCCACTATTTGTAGCAGACTGTTTGAGCAGAAGCATAATCCTTAAAAATATGGTAGAAGAGGACTCGATTAAGAAGAAGAAGAAGTATAGTCCTTAATGGAGAAAAATGGCTACTTCTAGAAAAACAATAGTATAAAAAATACATCTATCCTTTTTTAATAGTAATTAATTCATAATTTATAATATGATTACATGAATTATGTTACAAGTGATTAATGTATTATATATTTATGCATGGGACATGATATAATTTCTGATACACGGCTGTTACGATGGGAGGAGAGCAAGAAATAATAAAATTAAAATAAAAAATTGCCTTATTCACAATGTGCTATAATCTTGTTATTAATTTGGCATTTTTTTTTCTTATTTTCCAGTGTTATAAATAAATAGTGTCTCAATAAATTATGTTAACAAACAGAAACATTTTCAGGCTAGGTGGATTTTTTTATAAAAACTAAAACATATTCTTGTCCTTTAATTTTTGTCTATAATGTTACATCACTTTTATAAATTAATTTTATTGGTGTTATATTTTTTTCTCCTACAAATTTTAAATAGTTCACTCCATTCCACCCATTTATCTTGATTTTATAAAGGAAAAAACATATGTAACTTTAAATAATTAAGGAGCTTACTTTCAAATGGCCACATATCTAAAAAATAAAAAAAATCCCGTTTTTTTCCCATTTATGATTTCGTTTGGATGATCTACATCGAACCCTCAAATCATTTCCCATCGAAACTGAACTAACCCCTTTCTACTGCAAGGCTCAAGTTAGGTGTTTATATCAAAAGGGAACAAATGCATTTCTGACAATATTGTTAAGTATATTGCATTCAAAAGGGAACATATCCTTGTTAAATCGTAACAAACGTAACAGCATTTTTTTCAAAAGGGCACATATCCAAAATGCAGTCTAACATTTGCATTTTAAACTCTAATTTTCTCACAATATCTACTAGATGATAAAAATGGAACCACTACATCATCGAGTTGCCTTAGTGACGAGCCTATAGAGCGCCCACACTTTCCTCTTCAATCTCCTTTTATCAGATAAGCTTCTATGTAACCTGAATGTGATTTTGACTATTTTGATGAGTAAAGTAAGCCACGTGTTTTTATGAATAGGAAACCATAACTAAAATGCTATTTAAATTAGGTAATTCCCAATTGCAACACAGTAAACTAAACAAAATTGTCTTTAAAAAACAAGTAGAATTTGTCTTAGTTAAAACCCTTTGAAGTAGTCTTTCTAACGGCTAAATTAGGCAGTTCTGTTTTTACTAAAATCATGGATTATTTCCCAATATTTTTTAAAGGATCATCTCCAGTTTTGTAGAACAATTATGTGTTGAAAATTTTATCTCCTCAAAGTTTGTTTTCAGCAAAAATAATAAATTACAATAAATTATTACAAAGTTTTTATTTATTTTTTTCCAAGATCTGGGATGCATTTTAATAAAATAATTACTAAAGTACACTTTTGTGTCTTATACACAAAGCAGACACATTTATATTTCATGGTTAAACATGAAATTAGCGCGGACAATGAGGAAGGGTATAATGTTCTTTATTGTCTGATATTAATTTTCAGTTTCATTTAATAAATGAGAGTGCTTCATTTATGCGATGCCGGATAGGGCAGCGTCGACTTCATTGAACGTCATATAAGAATCCATTAAACCTGGGTCAGTATCTGATTGTAGGAAGAGTTACAATGAAATACTGAACCTTGAAGGATATTAGCTCAAACAGCAGAAACCTGGACGCTTACAAAAAGAAGAAACAAAAAAGAATGTGGGACCTTGCGGGAAATATTAGACTCATATTTATGCGAATACTTGTGGAGAATGAGGATAAAGATTTATTCCACCAAATAGCTGAAGATATAACACTTTTTCATCTAATGGAGTCTCTTTAGTGAAAAAATAATTAAATGTTCACATAATTGTAAAAAATAAAAGTCTATATAAAAAAATTCGAATGCGTCCACTTTCTGTATAAGATCCACACTTTTTATTTAAAAAAATAAGTTAAATAAAACATTTAGTATAAATAAAAAACAAATCTTTAATAAAAAATACCTAAAACTTGAATTTCCTGTTTATCTGTGCGGAATCGGACCATGGTCCCTTTGAATTTTTCGTTACTCTTGAGGTCTACTACCACCTTTTTAAATATTTCCTGTCATTTATGGGACATTGCATTTCTGTTCGATATTCTACCAATTTAATTGTGGATTTTTCTTATTTTAATAACATTCTTTTATCGAATATATTTTTTTTTAATAATTGGGTATTTTTTATTTATTTTTTTATTCCATTGTTCCATAGCTAGGAATATGTTATTATTATTGTTTTTTTGTTTTTTTTCAAAAAGGAACAAATCTATATTTTATGACCAAAAAGGCACATATCCAAAATAAATATGGCTGTATCCTAAAGTTTTAAATGATAAAACTTTTATTCCTATGACTATGACCAGGAAATTCTGATAATTATTTCATTAGTCCTCTCATTTGTTTTTTCATCTTACTGAAAAAAATTTCAAATTGGATGTGTGCCCTTATGAAAATGTGCTCCTCAATTGTCTCAGGGTATCCAGTGTGTTTCATATTTTTGTATGGTTTCATTTAAAAAAATAAAAAAAACATCTGTTTGATTATTAAATATTAAAAAAGAAAGTTAAGTAAATGTATTTACCACTAAAAAGTTTTCATTCAGTTTGTGAATATTGTAATTTTATTTATAATTTTTTTTAAAAATGCCTCTCTTGTATAGCTGTTATCAAGTTTTAAGAGCTAAAAAATGCAACACTTTGTTTTATCAAGGGGTAGGTTATTTTATGGTATAGATATAACAGTTTTTTTTGTTGTTTTTTTTTTCCTAATTTTGATAATGGTGAAATGAATCACTTTAAAAATTTCAATAAATTTCTGTTCCATTTTTTGAATTTTTTCTATGTCATTGGTACATTCTCAACAATATTTATTTATTTATTTTTTTTATTTATAATAATGAATTGACATTTCTCAGTTATAATAATGATAGGGTTATTAATGTGAGGTCGTAGTTAGTTAATGTTATATTTGCCAGTTATTAATGTTATAAAAATATTTTCCAGGCCAGACCTTTTGTAGAAAACTATAAATGAATAAATCGTGTTCCTTAATCACTTCTTACATTGGGTGCTAATAAGTTTATAATTTAGTATTTTCACTATCCTTTATATATATTACTTATTTTTATAGACTCAGGAAGAAACAGAGGCTCCGCTTCCCCCGAAAATCCCTGTTCTTCGTTTGAGAGATGTACCAAGGCCCTTGAGGAAAGAAGAATGGGCTGAAGAGGTCAATTCAAATGCCAAGATTGAGTTAGTGGGGACTCCTGCTATGTCATATCCTTTTGAATTGGATGGCTTCCAGAAGCATGTAACTTTGTTTTCATTAATTTTTTATTTTGTTTATCTGATGAATCAAAGATAGAATTTAACATTTTCTTTGCGTAATGTTCAGTATCAAGTTTCCCAGTGACTTTTTTTTTTTTACAAAACGTTTTATTCATGCATAAGTAAATGTTTTTTAGGACTAATTAATCAAAAATCATATTATTCATGCTGTAAATCACGATTTTGAGGTGAAAATTCCAGAATGCCAGCTGCGTGTTGGGGAAGCCTAAGCGGGCAAATCCTCATAACACATGCCCTCTATTACTTACACATTGTGCTTTAGCTAATTATGATTTCCTTGTAAATAACAAACATTGATTGATGTTAGGGATGTAAACCAAGAAAAAACATTAATTGTGAAAAATATTTATTACAGTAATAATTATATATTGTAATGAGTAGACTTTTATATATTATTTAATTAAAGGAATTAAAGCATGTATCAGTCTAATTTTTTTTCTTCATCATTAACAGTAGCTTTGCGCCATATTCATCTAAAAATTAGCATACATCGAGTATAAAAAAAAAAAAAAAAACATACAATTGAGAATAACACATTTTTCAAAAGGAAATCTGAGCTTATTACCTTGTACTTGATTCATTTTTTGAATCTTGTTTAAAATTTTTATAAAACCATTATTTTTCTTATTCATCGGCGACTTTGGGTTATTAACATTGCTATGGTTAGAGACCTGTGATTATTTAGAATTAGAAATAATAATTTAAGTAATTACATTATCAAATCTTTAATTCAAGATATTAATTTTAAGCCCAATTAAAGTCGCTGTAAAATGCGAGAGGTCTTTCTATCATCTCAGTCATAGTCACTCTGCCTGCAATAAGGGAAATCAATAATAAAATATCATATACAGCACTGAATAAATATAATAATAAAGTGAATCATATACAGCAAGGCAATAATAGTAGTGTACAAATACCTAATCATAATGATCATAGAAATTTAAAAAGAAAATTGAAAATAGTGTACATAAATAAATCATACATTGGTGTTACTTTCACCGACATAAAGACCCATATATATAATCATAAAAACAATTTAAAACCGAACTCTAAAACATAATATAGCCCTGTCTAATCATTCAAAATGTAACATGAGATGGATTTTGAAAAAACTACTATTCTACACAAATCAAATTGGTGTCAAAAGATAAAAAAAATTAGAATGTATTTACATAGAAGGAAATGAAAATTATGTAAATGAACTCAAAACTTGAATCTGCTAATATTTCAATACAACCCAGATTGCAGGCAGAGGGACTATGACTCAGATGGTAGGAAGACCTCTCGTATTTTACAGTGAATTTAATTGGGCTTAATTAAAATTAATATCTTGAATTACAGATTTGATAATGTAATTACTTAAATTATTATTTCTAATTCTGCATAATCGCAGGTCTCTAACCATGGCAATGTTAATAACCCAAAGTCGTTGATGAATAGGAAAAATAATGGTTTTATAAAAATTTTAGACAAGATTAAAAAAATGAATCAATAAGTACAAGGTCAGATTTCCTTTTGACAAGTGTATCAATCTCAATTGTATGTTTGTTTTGTTTTTTCTCGATATATGTTAATTTTTAGATGAATATGGCGCAAAGTGCCGAAAGCTGGTATTGATGAAGAAAAGAAAAAAACATGAGACTGATACGATGGTTTAATTCCTTTAATTTAATAATTATATTTAATAGTTTTTTGTGAAATAAAAATATGTATACATTTACTTATTGATGCAATATTTTTATTTTGGTATATAATTATGATTTACAACAAATGTGCATGCATATATATGTGTGTATTTTTTTCTTCTTACTCAATAAAGTAGGAACCATTTACAATCTCTTAACTATTTACAAAATAAAGTTATATACAATACTACTAACAATACTACTAGTAACAATATTACTGTAACAAAGTGTAATACAAGTAATTCTTTGTATTACTTAATAAATTAATAATTATTTAAAATCTAAATTAAAAAGAAAAAAAAAAGTATTATTCACAATAACAAAAAATAAAAATAATATCACAGGTGTGCTTTTTTAAAGAGGGGATAAATTATTATTAATGTATTAGGAAATTAATGAACGACTACAAACACAAAGCCTAGAGTTTCTCAAATATCAATTAACAACTAAGTAGTGGACATTTTGCCAATTCGTCATCATTGGAACAATAGAATTGGCAAAACATCAACTGGTTAGTTGTTTGCCAGTATCTTAGAGACTCTAGGCTTTGTGTTGGTAATGTTCCTTTTATATCCTAATAATCATTTTATGCCTCTTGTTGAGATTTTGCTCTTATGTATTAATTATTATTAATAATAATAATTAAATATCATTATTGTTTGAAAGCAATTCTGCTGCATGTAATAGAATTGCACATACCATATTCGGAATCAGCTCTTCTTTTAGCTCCCAGTCGAATAATTATTGTTTGTAACACATTTTAAATTATATAAACCAAATACCAGAGTTAGAGTTCATTTTGATTGAAATAAAATCCCCACCAAAAATTATTTTTTGCACAATCTGAAAAAAAAAAATTAAAAGAGTGATTTTTCTAACTAAATATATAAACAAATATTAAATAATAATGCCAAAATGTGAATTATTTTCACCTACCTTCAATATCAAATATTTCTTGAAAGGAGAGACAAAAATTAAAACTTTCTCCACTGTTCGGAACATGGACAGTTTGTGTTGGTAGAAATTTCTGCCTACTGCAGCAGAGCAGTTCACATTGAAACTGACTTTGTCGAAAGCATTTTGGAATGTCATCTGCCATCGGCAAACCTCACTTTACATTCCAGAATGCCATGCCGTAACGAACATGTTAAACTATTACAATCAAAATTGTATTACTATTTTTTTTTAAAATTACAAGTTCGTTATATCCCCACATGGGTGTTGACAAAGATATAGATTATTTGGATTTTCTATATTTATAGTTGATGGCAAGTATGATAGGGCTGAGAAACTGTTGTCCTGCTGGTAGGTTATCTTATACATTGGTGGTGTTCATGATTGTTAAATTTATTACAGCTTTATCTCCCTACTGTTGGCTGAGAGAAAATGTACAGTACCAAGACTATCATAGACTCTTTTCTATGAGTTTTTATGGTATACCTCCATCTTGCTACTGAACAATGATATTGTCTTACACATATTCATGATAATTCCATAAGATTGCGAAAAAATGATCTTTTCTCCTTTTTTATGCTAAGTTAACATCTAAAAAATCTTATGATCTTTTTTCATGTTCTTTGTGCATGAATAAACTATTTAATGCAAATTATAAACTACTTGTTTTGTTATCTTGCAGGCTATACAGGCCCTTGAAAATGGGTACAATGTGTTTGTCTCAGCCCACACCTCTGCTGGAAAGACTGTTGTTGCTGAATATGCGATTGCTATGTCTAAACGAAACAGGAGCAAGTAATCTATTTTTTAATTACAAAAATTATGATACTCTTCCATTTTTGCGGCTTTCATGAAGGTTATGTTGTTTTATTTATGATACACTACTAGCTTTTGTTTACTTACCTCACCAAAACACTCAATTGTTTTTTTCGTATTGCTTTAACAGATTTCTCTTTTCCTTCTATATGAAGCAAAGAATAAAACTTTTTTTTTTTCTGTTTGTCCACAAAAGTTTAATTTAATTATACCTATATTTCTTAAGTCATCTTCTTTTTTTAAAGTTATATTTATTTGTGCTTATCGCATGAGTGGTCTATAGCCATCTGTTTACACTGCATTTGTCTATCGGTTTTAAATATGAGCTTTTTAAAACATAAATGTCAAGCATGGGAGCCCAGTGGTTGAGATACTGGATTCCTAACTGATAGGCCCAGGTTTGAATTAGGCTACAGGCAGTTATTTATTTTCTGTTCATTCAGCTATAAATATATGATTCCATGGCCGAAAGAACATTTGTAACATAATACATTTACTTTTAACAAATAAAGTTTATCATTGTGAATTTTTATAATTAAATTTCTTCTAACTTAACTAACAAGGGGAGACCTCTACCACAGACGATTTTGATCAAAATTTTTTGGTGATTCTACATTGAAAATAAGTTGACATATATCCAACCATTTCGTCCAATAGGCCCTAGGAGCTGAGAAACAAAATAGAACAATGAAACTGTTTTATTTTACACCACTGCTATAAACATTGTCATACTAAAAAAATATATATTTTCATTTTGCAATAATAATTTTCTAATTACATTTAATTCAATAGACCTATCAGGACATCCCATAATTTAATTGTTTTATTTAAAAATAAATGTTCACTGTAATACTTAATATTACTTTACTTTTTGTTTTACTACGATAATGTTTATAGCCGTGGTGTAAAAGTATAATATTTACTGAATAATCAATAGTCGACTGTAGAACTGGGAGGCGGTCAAAAAAATGGATCACAAATTGTAAAAACTATATATTAGGTTCCTAATAAATAGTTTTTACTATTTGTGATCCATTTTTTTGACCACCTCCCGAACCATCTCATTCCTGTATAATATTTACTATTTCTTAATCACAAATAATATTATTGTATTATAATATGCACTTGGTTAAGAACCCAGTCTGAAATGTCAGTATGGGATGTCATAGTAAATTGAATTTTATTTGAATATTTAAAGCCGTGTTCAAAGTATTTTAAGTAATATTTGGTAAAAATATTATTCGTGATCTAGAAATAGTAAATTTTTTAATGGTCCAATTTTTTAAAACAAAATAATTGAATTTTTGAGCGAACTGAAGGTTCCATTGTTTTATATGTAATGAAAACAGTATTATTCTAAGTGAAGTATATTAAAAGATTTTTAAAAATGAAAACTGGCATCAGATTTGGTTTTAGCACTTTCACCCTTTACAGGACAGAACTACTTTTTTCTGAGCTCCTAGGCCCCATTGGACGAAACAGTTGGATATGTATCTACTTTTTTTCAATATTGAATCACCCTAGAAATTTTGATCAAAATCAGTGACGGGAACATTGTTCACTCCCCTTGCAAGTTAATTATTATAATTATCTTTTATGAATAATCATTTTTCCTCCTATATGTGCTTAATTAAACTCATTTTTAGTAGAAATAAGTAATGACTAGTAAACACGAGCGAGAACTCTCGCTTTAGTTATCTATCCTTCGTATTAGTTATCTATCTTTCCCTCAATCCCTAATACATTGGAAGTATAAGCGATATTAAGGAAACATGTTTATTTGTATAAACAATATATTACCAAGAAAATGTATTTAACACACACATTTGGTGAAGTTACATAGTTTATAATGACTATGTTGAAGTAACAGTTTACTAAATAAGTAATTAGTAATCCATTCAGTTTAACAGGAAATAAGACTCAGCTATACTATGTTCTGTTCTATGTTTAGTATTCATATTTAACAGTAGGTACCTTTAGGATTAGACATGGGAAAGAATATATAATCTCCTCTATCATTCATAGGAACCTAAGAACAACATTTTATTTGCAAAATAACCTTTTCACACTCATTAAAAAGTTCTTGTATACAGTCTCAAATTGCTTCCAAAGATGTGAAGTTGTCATGAAACGGCAGCAAGATAGCATAGGGCCCGTGCTGACCTATATGGTGCGTTATCTCGAAAAAGTAGATTTTTGAGCTTTAAAACGCTGGACCAAAACGTTCCAATGGAACGTATATGATCTTGATGCCTGCGTCAAAATCTTTAAAACCCAACTTATCCCGTCTCAATCCACCGACTATCAGTCCTCAAAGTTTTAAAACTTAAAATTTTTTTCATCACTTTTATTTAAGCCCTAGTAAGAATTTAAGAAACAAAATTGGAATTCATCACGTCTCCATGAAATTCCCTTTCTTTTAATACCTCATTCATCAAAATCCAACGCTCCTGTGAGCCGGAAAAGGGATCCATACTACCGTAATAATATATAGTAGTGGTAATTATATTGACATTGTTTTATTAAAAACTATTTTTTGTTAATCCTAATTAATAGTATTATTTATCATTTTAAGGGCTGTTTATACGTCTCCAGTCAAAGCTCTGTCAAATCAAAAGTATGCTGATTTTAAGCGTATATTTGGTTCCGTTGGTCTCATAACTGGAGATATTCAATTAAATGAAAATGCTGAATGTCTGATTATGACTACAGAAATCTTGAGATCAATGTTGTACAACACGTCAGAAAAAATACGTGATTTGGAATTTGTTGTTTTTGATGAAGTTCATTACATTAATGACCCAGAGGTAAGGTATAATCTTATATAATAAAATTTTTAGGTGTTTGGGTGATGATATTTTTTGCTTAACATTATATTTGTTTCTACTGTTTTTATTTTGAAACTTACTTAATACATTTTATTTAGATTTTAAATTACTTATGGATTTGCAGTAATAAAAATGAAATTTATTAACTGACTATAGTACATAACAATAACCAGTTGTTTGACAAAATTATATAATAAAATTAAGAATGAAACTAATCCAATTGGTCTGGGCAACCCGCAATACACCAAAAGCGGAATTCACTATAATTAAAAGATTCTGGAGTCCTTTATTTAAGGTATTTTGATGTACTGCTTTGATAAACATGCTTTCTTCCAACCATTCCATGATTTCTTCATTGTTCCATGTTTGTTATTTCTCTTTCAGTCTATCATTTATATTACAATTAGTCGCTAGTGTTTTTTCTCGGTTGTTTAGTTTGGGATTTGATAATGTAGGGGATGTTTTCCAGGGGATGTGAAGTAACTTAAATGATTGGGTATAATGATGGGAAAACTAATATTTATATTTCCAATGTTATGAAATTTTAGATTTATAGCATCAGCAGGCACGTGTTGTACTGATTACAACACAATTTTATTTTACTTAAAACCTTCATATATATTTTTACTTTTATATTTATTATTACTATGGTAACTTGTTTAGTCTTACCTGTGTTTTTCATAATGAAATAAGTGAATTATACTTAAAAATTAGCTCGTAATGCTTGTTTTTCCGTTGTTTCATTTCAAGTTCTGTTTAATCCATTATTGAATTAAAACAATTTAAATAATTATAGCCCATAGAATGATATATTTATTATATATATTTTTAAAAATATATAATCATGTTTCATGATAAGTATTTTAAAATATTAGGTAACAAATAAAAATAAAAGTTTTTTTTTGAAAATTATTTTTTTTTTTATTTACTCATTATTATACAAAGATTACAAAAAATATAAAATAGCACAAAAATTATTCCTCAACCCTGGGGACATCCTCAAGCGAACAATGTCAGCCTTGTTATGACCTAAATTCAAAATTAATTAGTAATTAATTCAATGATAATGGATATTGATATGAAAATTATTAAAGCAATATTATTAATCAATTATTAATATTAGATTAATGAAAAAAATATTAGATTTGTTTACTTACATGTCCAAAGATTAAGTAAAAAAACTATAACACAAGAAGGCGCACATTGTATTGAGTGCTACAGAACTAGGTTTTTGATATTAAACGTTTGTTTACGACTAAACTACTGCAAATTTTTTTCTGCTTTCTTTTCTATTGTTGAAAGGATGTGATGGAGATAGAATAATAAGGGGTGAGAAGTCCCGCTAATCCTTCAGGAATAAGTGAAAATGAAAACAATGCATTTGTAGCACTGAGTACAATAGCGTGCCTACCGGAGGTTTAAGTTTTATTTTACATATGGTACTAAAATACAATAATTTTAATACGCTATTTTTTTATATTTTTTCATCTTCATAAATGACCGAGATATGGGTATGTAAAAACTCTAATCGATCACAATTTTTATACAAAATGGTGTATGGTAATATCGGATTTCTAGGATCATCCTGATGTGACCAGTGACTTGGGTCGCAAATTAAAAAAAAAAAGTCCGTGAGCAGCAGAGCTCCATCACTAAAGTTGTATTTTCACTAAAATACAAAATATAAAAAAACGGGACTGTGAGAAAAAAATTGAGATCTGCAAAAGGCAGTTCCTTAACCTGCTGAAATTTGCCCATGCTTCTATTATATTGTTCTGTCTCTCCGCTGACCTTCGTTACAGAAAACCCGGGGAGGGGATGGGGGATCCAACACACTTGACTAACGCCAACTCAATTCTAGCCTCCTAACTCAATTTAAATGAGTTTTAGAGATGCCCAAATATTTAAAAAAAAATTGAAAAACCCGGGTGGAGACTACCAAAAGATATTTCCCTAAGACCAACTCAATTCAAATAAAATTTTCAACCCTATAAGTTAATTTGGTGGAGCTGTAGAGATGCACAAGACTTTAAAAATGCCGAAATTTCAGGTAAACATACTGAAATTTTGACTGGAATTCATCCATACTTTTAAGATATCATTCTGCCTGGAAGAAAACCCTACATACCGAATCTCAGTCCATTTGACCCAAAGAGGACCGCTGGAGGTGCTCAAATGTAGCGGAAAAAAATATATATCAGACATCTCCAAAACTTCCATTATCGTTCTCTAGGAGTTATGGAACGGATAGTATACTGAGTTACAGCGTGAGAGGGGAAATCTCTTTGCTTAGCTGTTTAGTGCTCCCCCTAGCAGACAACTCGGGCAACCTCTAAAAGAGAGGGACAGCCATTTTTTTTTTACTTTTCCTGAGTATAGTTGCTGGAAAACCTGTTCCCAGTTTTCGCTGGAAAAATTAACTACTTATTGCAGTAAATATGCAGCTACTTTAAAGCACCATTCCAGTGCCGGGGCTAGTTTGATTTTTATAAAAGGCAGTATCTTGAAACGAAAGATGTACTTATTATACTAGGATTTGTATAAAAGTCATAGTTGGCAGTTTTTTTTTTTTTTTGTCATAAGGTGCAGTTCTGTTCTTTGTGATAGTACAATATCAGAAATTAGTGGGGCTGTCTTAGTGGTGAAAATCTCTAAAAATGATGAGTGATATTAATGTATGAAACAATGCATCAAACGAAGATATGTTTAATATGTTCTTATTGAAGTTTATTATCTCATTAAAACATTAAATTGTATACCTACAAAATTTGCCTTTCACTTAATGTTATTCTCTGTTCTAATTCATGGTAACCTGTTTCTTTTTCCACTCATATTTCTGTGTGTTTTTTTTTTTGCCTTTCATCTATTTTAGCTGATTGTTAATTGTTTTTTTGTTTTTTTAGGCTATATTATAAATATATTATGATTATATATATATATATATATATATATATATATATATATATATATATATATATATTATATTATATTATGAACTTCATGTTTTGTTGAATGAATGATGTTTAAGGTCATCTAAAATTTAAATAATTTATTTGTTTATAATTATCAGATCCTATTAAATCTTAAATATATTGGTTATTGCAAATCATCTCTCCTTTATTTTTTGGTTTTGAGAATCATTGAATTTATAAATTGTCCTAGTAGGAAATTTGTTCTGCCTTGGACCATTTCCTCGGCTCTAGCTATCAAGAGCTCTCCTTGTACCCTGTTACAATAGAAAACAGTCCTGCCCCTCACCGCCGACCTTCGATCCAGTGCAATAGTCTATTTTATTCAGGCTAAATTAGGTAAAAAAAAAAAAAAAAAAAAGCAAAAAGCTTAGTGGTTTCAACCTTGGACTTTTTAACGTTGATGTAAATAATTTTTTTTTTCTACATTATGCAAGGAAAATATCATTATTTTTATTATTGTATATGGTAGCTAGAATCATCATAACTACTAAAGATAAATCCATTTCTTTAATTAACGTACCATATAGAATAATAATATTATGTAGCTACCATATAGAATAATAAAAATAATGGGATTTTACCTCTTAACATAGAAAAAAAAAATTTGTATAGAACAAGGAAAATTTTAACATAAAATATGGTGTTTCAAAAATATATAATTATGAACCAAAGGCGGTCTTTTGGTTCATAATTATATATTTTTGAAACACCATATTTTATGTTAAAATTTTCCTTGTTCGATACAAATTTTTTTTTTCTATGTTAAGAGGTAAAATCCCATTATTTTTATTATTCTATATTGTAGCTAGTATCATTACAACTATTTAACAAATGTCCTTTGATTAAGATACCACCTTTGGTTCATAATAATTTTTTTGTGAAACACCATATTTTACATTATAATTTTCCTAGTTTGATAAAAATATTTATTTTCTATATTAAGAGGTAAAATCCCATTAGTTTTATTAATCTATATGGTAGCTCTTATCATTAGAATTACTTTTAAACAATTTCCTTTGATTAACATACCGCCTTTAGTTTATAATCATTTTTTTGTAAAACACCGTATTTTACATTAAAATTTTCATTAGTTTTTAAATAAAACCTGAATGTTTCATACTATTTGGTTGTTAAATAGCAATAGTGCAATTATTTTTCTTTCGGTAAGCAAGTTTCTTCCAGACTCCGAGATTATCAAAATGTTGGTTTTGTAAAAACTGACATTTTGTTTGTGGCTTTAAACAATGAAGTGGTGTTGAATGACTCTGCTATATACAATATTTATATTCTGCTCTGGGAACTCCGAACCAAGCTTTGCCCTCCCATATGTGGATGGCAAAGCAGAACTGTTTTAATGAGATAAATTTACTCGCCTTTATCCATAGAAAGATTTAATTTTGGTTTAGTATGGATTTTCTTTTTATTTATTTCTTTTTTTTTTTTTGAGTTTTTAGAAGAAAAATGTTGACAAACCGAACGTCTTTTTTGGCTACTTTTCAAAAAAGTGACTATTAAGTTTATTTAAAAAGGATCATGTTCACATTTTTTTCTGTATTGAGTGTTACTGAAGATATTTTGTTTGTTGATTTAGTTCTTGATTTGAATGGTGGCTTGCTCATCATTCTAGAAAAACTAAGAATTATCAAATTTCATTTTCATGAAAAAAAAATTGTTTACTTGTATCTAAATAAAATAGTGTTTACTGTTGTTTTTTTCTTCTTCATTATACCTATCGAAAATTTAAGAAGGTCCGGGTGATGGTCAAGAATAACATAAAATAGTGGTAACTATTTATTAAATGCTGATGTTTCAATCCGCATAGTAGGTCTTCATCAGGGCTCATCCTCATCAGTCACGAGGTGGAGACTGAGTGAGCATATAATAAATAGTTTTATTATATGTAATTCTTGACCGCCATCTCGTTTTCTTGATTTACCATCAATACATAAAATTTATTAAAGTTTTTATATGAAAAGAAGGCATGTGACCACTCACTCTTCTTTGGTGCCTAATCCTCAATTGACTTTTAACTAAAAGTAACTGATTTTATAAATCTATGATTTACAGTATCGAGAATCAATACCAAAATAAATTATAAATGATTTAATATATTTTTATATCATTTAAAAAACTTTACATGGTAATTCCTATGAACATGCCCTTTTTTCCAGCTACCGTCTCAATTTTTATTTAGCAAAGAGAAATAAGAAAAAATGTTTATAGTATTTTTAATATTAATATTTATGTTTTTAATATTATTGCCAATGTTAGTTTAAAATGCCACATTTTATAAATTATAAATATTATCCTTTTATTGGTCAGTAGCTTTGATAAAGATGCCAATAGTTAGCATTATTATAAGGAATATGAAAAGTTTTTACCAGATTTATTTGTTTAAATTATTTTTAGTTTAAATTTTCATTCATAATTAAAATTTGTACCCAGAATGATATGCAAATTTGTATTGTCTATAGAGAGGACATGTTTGGGAAGAGGTCCTAATTCTTTTACCACCCCAGGTTCAAATAGTAATGTTATCTGCAACTGTACCCAATACCCTTGAGTTTGCGAATTGGGTTGGACGAACTAAACAACGAAAGGTATTGTTTTGTTGTTAACACTATCCTTGTTTAATTTTGTTTTATTAAAACTGCATTGAATTATTTTGATTGTTTAGGTAATGGTTTGTGCGACACATCATAGGCCAGTTCCTTTGCAGCATTATGTATATACAGGAACTGGTGGACCTAGTCCAGGAGATACTTATCTTGTTAAAGATGGTGATGGACCATTTCTAGTGACTGAGTGAGTTTAAATTATTCATATTCTGAATGAATTATCTTCATTAAGTGATTTATTGTATACTTTTGTACTTAACTAGTCTGTATCCCCACGGTGTTGCGCATGTAAAGAATTTTGAGTTAAATACCCTCCCAAATTTCAAGTTTTTTTATGTTTCACTTTTAAAAGATAATGTGAGTAACAGAAGACAGAACTATTGTTCTTATCATTCCTAATCATTATTCATCACCATACTGTAAAGTTTGAACAAAACTTTTATGAACAACTTTACAAAAAAATCATTTTTTTATAGTAAAGCTATTACAAATGTGATTTTATTGGTTAGAATTCGTCTCATTTCATTCAGAAGTTTTCGAGGAGCAGAACCAAAATTATAATAAATTTGTCAAAACGGCAATAAAGCTTCACATGTTTACACTTTTTTTTCCTTAATCCCCAAATTTATTAACAAATGATCCTTTCACACATTTATTTCACTCTTGATGAAGTGTTTTTGTAGTGAACTTGCTTCCTTATTTATGATATTGTCATGACAATGATTACAAAATTACCTATTTTTAAAAATCATTCTTACCATTTCTTCCCTTAAGGGAAGCTTTTCGAAAAATTTAATGCTTATAAACCTTCTGGAAGAAATTCTCTAAATGATAGTAAAAACCGCATCAAAATCGACAGACACAGGTATTTGTCGAATAAGGAGTTTATAACCTCCGTATACAACTATTTTGCAGAGAAAGACGCTTATTACTGTTTGAACTGATTGAAGATTTGGTGGGAGAAGTGTATACACTTACAAGGAGACTGTAGAAAAATAAAAATAAATTTGAAGGACAAATATTTTGTTTCTTTGTTAGGTCAGAAACTTTTCAGACAATACTAGTATAGAGGCTTTGAAGACCTCTGGATCCTAGTTTTATGAAGCTTGAAGCATTCTGAGTACCTTTTTGTTTCTACTGTCATCTTCACATATCACAATCAATGGCATAGCCAAAGGGGGTATCCGGAAGGCCTGACCTCCCTCCCCTCCCCCAAAATTACAATATACATTTATTTATTCTTATCTGTAAACAAAAATTGTATAAACCAATTTTAATGTTATTTCATAAGTAATATAATTTGAAATTATGTTGTACGATCTTAACAGGCATCCCTGGCTGGGGTGGGTTTTTTAAAAGTAGATCCTTGGATGGACTCCCTCTCCCGAAGAAAAACTGATCATAATTCTGAAGATCTAATTCTTCTAATTGCCTGTTAGTTTATAAAATAATTCTCAAAGTATAAATTAAGGCACAAATAGCCCATTTGCTTGCTTTTATGAGGTTCCTTACTGAAAGATGAGTTTTAATTATGAAAATTAAGGTTTATTAGTACTATTGTTATTGCATAATTAAATATTTCTTTACAGATATGGAAAAGCTGAGATGGCCATGAAAACAAACCAAGAAAAGGAGCGTAAAAATAGGAAAAAACAGCAATTGAAAAGAGCTGAAGAAGAAAAAGAGTGGAAAAGAGGAGCAATTTCAAAGCCGAAACCTTTTTCTAATCCTTCTGATTCTCAAGAAAAAAGGGTATGCTTTGTATTTTTTTTTTTTATAATTCTCTAAAGGTAATTTTATGTTTTCAAAAATTATTTTAATCTCACAAATATTTTTATTGAATTTAGAAAATCAAATTTTATAAACCATTGCTGTATCTCATCTTGTTAAATTTATACATTTAGTTATGTTCAAGCTTATAAATAATGAGTAGTGATTTAAATGTTTCAATGAGATGAAATCCATTAAACTTATTATGCTACTTAGATTTACAATGGTAATGTTGAAATATTTAATTTTATCAATTATTACTTTTCCGAGTTTTCTCAGGCATTGCTGGATTATTTATTACATAATAAATATATAATTTTATAAAATATTTAAATTTTCAGGACCAAACGCTGTGGATTTCCGTTGTTTCATTTCTTCAGAATAGAGATTGGTTACCAGCTGTTGTATTTGTTTTTTCTAGAAAAAAATGTGATGTTTTTGCTGATAGATTGAGAACAATAGACCTTACAACAAAATCAGAAAAGTCATTTATTCATAGGTTCATCAAAAGCCAAGTTGAAAAACTTGATGAAGTAGATCAAGATCTACCTCAGGTATGCTTATGTATCTTTTTGTTTTAACTGTCAATTTTTATAACTTCACTTTTATGTCCCTTCTTTGTAATTTTAATTGTATAAGCATTGTTGTGATATATGCCAAATGAAAGCTGTTTTATTAGTCCTTTTACATATTCTGTACCAATTGTATATTTAGTTTTGGATAATGCAGTTAAAATTTTACTCATTTAGTTATGCTAAACTTTATATATTTTTTTATCCGACTTTAAACTTGGTTATAACACTGCCAAAATACTTAATGTTGAAACATTAATAAGATTCACAGAAGAACTTGTACTTGTTAATGGTGAGGGTCACATTTTTAGATAATATTATATTTAATTTGATGGATATATTCATTTAATTTTAGCATGGTTAGTTGTAGTCATTGATGGACAATTAGGGCAAAAATGGACAATTATTCTTTAGGCTACCAATCTATTCTAGCCAGAATAAGAAAGCTGAGATTTATTACATGGGCCAGGCTGTAAATGATAGATTTATTATCAGGTTTGAATCTTCACTGCATCTGATTCAAAAAGCTGAATTGTTCCCTTATACTCACTCGACCAACAAGGCCTTGTATAATTTATTTTAAGAAAATAAGATAAAAATTATTTTTCATAAAATTAAAGGTGAAGTGAGTGCTGCGGCATTGTTGCAGGTAAAATGTAGTGTTACTAACTATCAAGAAAGATTGTAGCATGATATTTTGGCTTTTATTTTAAATTTTTAGGTGATATTTTAGCTTAAGGAAGCATCTTAGTAAGCTCTTTATCTCTCCCCTGAGAGAGGCTTTACTATAACAGCCAAAGAAGGAAAAGAAATCTTTATATTCAAAAGAAAATTATTGCAGAGGATTTTTAGCCCCATTAAACAAGGAGACCAGTGGAGAAGACTGCACAACAATGAAGTGTATGATCTCTTCGGGAAAACCAATGCTGTAAGCACCATCAAGTTAAGACTACTGAGGTGGGAGGGTCATGTTACATAAGACGATATGATTCCTAAGAAGCTAATAGAGGCTAGAAGCTGATTCCTAATAGAGGCTGGCTGCTCCCGAGTTTGAGACATACCGGGACTCAGGTGTGGAGAGTTCTGTTGCTAAGGACACTCTGACCCTACTGAATGTACAAAATTGAAAAACAGCTGCACACGATCGAACCATCTGGCGAAGACTCATTGAGGAGGCAAGGATCCCACCGGTCTTCAGCGCCACAGAAGGAAAGAAGATTCTTAATATTAATTAATGTTATTCTTAAGGAACATAGTCACAGCTAATTTTTTTTATAGTTATATATTAATGTTTTTTTTTCTTTTTGCTCTAGATCAAAGTTATGCAAAGTCAATTACTACAAGGTATTGGTGTTCATCATTCTGGCATATTGCCTGTAATGAAAGAGATAGTAGAAGTCTTATTTCAAGAAGGTAAAGTTAAGGTAAAAAAAAAAAAAAATTACTTAAGTCAATTATTTGTTTTGTTTTGTTAATAAGCTTTTGTTTTTTGTTTTATTTTTTTGTTAAGTTGTATTCATAGGCTTGAATGGAAACATACAATAAAGAATCTAATGATTTTTGGTAAAATAAACCAGATCAAAAGAAGTGCTATTTTAACAGAAATCGCACTTAAATGGAAGAATGAAATTAAATAAAATCATTTTAATGAAGGTAGAGTTTCAATGATATAATTTTATTTCAGTTTCCTCTTATTTTCTATGCATAGCCTTGATTCATCTTCATTGCTTATTATGATTAGTGTTATTCAATGAAAGAGAATGAAATGGCACACCAAGTTACTAACAAAATGAATTATTAATTATTTAAATGACAATGTTTTCTAACTAAATCACTGGTAATGTTTTAAAAAAAAATGAAATGAAAGAGGGTTAACCTGGTCTGGACATTGTGATTGTTAGTTCACAATTTATGCTAAGTTATTCACCTTAATGTAACTAACATTCTATAATATCGAATCATAATTCATTTATCATTCAATTTTCTAACTTTTGCTACCATGTTTTAATATACATTACACATTTAGTATAGTATCTCTTGGATTAGTGTTGGTATCTCTATATTTGCTAAATTAGAAGCTAGTTAACCCAGTGATAACAAGGTTGCCAACTTTCAAAGCTTAAAGAACAAAATCTTCAGATGTCTCAAAAATAATTTTTAAAAAAATATCTCAAAAACATTATTAGAGAAATAGAAACTATAATCGAAAATAATGTTAGAGACATTTTCACAGGTGTTAACAGATCATGTAAACATTTTGAACCTGTAATGACTAGAATTAGAGATGAAAATAACAATATCTTAGCAAATCCAGTAGGTATATAATGTGTTTAAAACAAACTTTTTCAGTTTTTTTAGTATAAAAAATATAGCCAATCTTCCCCTTCTGAATACTAGAGTACAATCCTTTAATAGAATAAGCCAGTAATGAATAAGTCAAAATAACCATCGGAAAATTAAAATCTTATAAAACAGAATCGGCAATATTCCTAGTGCACTAATAAAGTCATGGGAGGAAGCTGGAATTTTGAAAGTATATCTTTTACTAAAATATCTGATGTGGACAACACATGACTTCCTAGTACGGCTATTAAACTATAAATCAGTGGCTGAAAAAGTGATCCTGAATTTGGTTACTAGTTTTTGAAGATTGCATAATCTCAAAAACGACATTCAGCATTGCGGCATCCATCTATTGACATACACACACATACTCTTGTTTCTGGAGGTTTCATTCCGTTATTTTATGTAGTTTTCTTTCAGTTGGTAACAAGTTCCCAAGAGTTTTCTCAAAAACGGCACTCGGCGTCGTGAAAATTATCTATTGACACTCATAAACAAACACACACACAGACATTCTCTTGTTTCTGAATGTTTCATTCCGTTATTATATGTCATTTTCTTACAGTAGGTAACTAGTTTCCAAGAGATTTCTTCGTGTTCCGTGACAACATTAAAACTGTCAATATCATTAGATGAAGCATTGGAAATCAACAGTTTCGACATTTTAAGAGGAAAAATCCACTTAACTTAAATCTTATTCTCCTGCTGCTGACTTGTTCATCCCACAAATTGGGAGGAAAACCAGTATTTTACATTCAATGTTAACACTTAAAACAAGTAATAAAAATGTTTAATTGGATTGGAAACCAAATTGCATTTGTAACCTTTATTACCGAAACATATGATTTCTGTATTTAATTTTAATATTATTTTTGATGTGTTTATTCTGACCTTCAAGGAAATTACTCTTTTCGGCTCACCAATTTTAACCAAAATCTAGTAAATACATTCATATCGATATGAAATTTTCATTTACCAAATTTGAGATGTTTTACATTATATTTTAATTTAATTTTTGATGAAAGTCTAATGTAAACTTCAAGTAAAGTACCATTTCCGGTCTGCCAATGTTAACCAAAATTTATTATGTTATTTAATTAATATGTAAGTCTAATATACCTAATTTGAGAAGTTTTGCATTATATTTTAATATAATTTTTGATGAAAATCAATAATGACCTTCAAGTAAAGTACCACTTCCGGTAATCATGTAGTGACCAAAATGGAAGGTTCACAATTAGATTTTCCAGCAGTCCTAAATACAAAATTTAAACTTTCTACAGCTAACCGTTTTTGAGTTATGCGAGATACGCACGTTCAAACGTACATACAGACGTCACGACGAAACTAGTCAAAATGGATTCAGGGATGGTGAAATGGATATTTTCTGTTGAAATCTGAAAACCGAAACTTTTCGCGATTACAATACTTCCTTTACTTTGTACAAGGAAATAAAAAGATCTTGAAAACAAAATAATTGCCTGAAGAATGGAAAGAATTAGTACTGATATTGATTCACAAAAAGAGACATCAAAATAATTAATTGATCCTATGTTTTAATAATTATATACAGTATGTGATAAAGCCATTAATCTGTGCTGAAAGACACTACTTTTATTATAATTTATTATTATACAGAGCTTCAGTTTTAGCTTTTCTTTAAATATATTTTGTAATTATAATTTAGTATTATCTCTCTGTTAATAGTTACTATTTGCCACTGAAACCTTTGCAATGGGTGTCAATATGCCTGCTAGAACTGTTCTATTTCATTCAATAAAGAAATTTGATGGTACTGAGACAAGGCTCCTTCACCCTGCTGAGTATATTCAAATGGCTGGAAGAGCTGGTCGCCGTGGAAAGGATTCAGCTGGAAATGTCATCATTTTAGCAAAACCAGCCGAACTGATTGCTCGTCATGACTTGGAGACTCTAATGTTTGGTTAGTACAATTTATTATTTATAAATTAAATTAGACTGGTCATTTTGATAATTTTTCTACAGTTGCACAATTTAATTTCTATATGAGTGAATTTATATGAAGTGCTCATATTCATTGGGCATAAATATTTCTTCTTCATTTCTTTTTTTTCCTTTTTCAAGGTATTATATTAGTCTGTCTCCAACCTTTCTAGCTGATATTTCCTTTAATGTGTTCAGTACAGAATGATCCACCAGTGAGTCGCTGCTACGCTTTTGATCTAGGTAGGGACAGATCGATCCACCGGTGTGCCTTCCCCCACTCTTTTATCTTAAGTACGGAAGTTTGAATTAGAAATATCTCAGAAACAAAAAGAAAAAAAAATCTTTTGTTGCAGCATTACACCTGTAATACTGCATTACTTAGATCAGCATTACATTAGTTAATAAGAAATTTATATCAACTATCAAATATTAAAAATCTGTGAGAACCATTCACTCCGATTTTTTTTTTCTGGAAAGAATATTGATATCAATATATTTTGGAATAAGAGAGGATATGAAAAAAACAATGCACAGAAAGTAATTATTATAGTTATACAGAAAAAGTTATTGTAAAAATGAACATAAATGAATTTTTAAAAATAAAATCATTATTGTGTGGTTCATATTTCGCCTTCGTATAGAAATATTCTAAACACATTGGATGTTCATTAGGACATTTCCAATAGAAAGTGGAGCCTTTTTGCCAGCTAATTTTTTTCCCGATGTTTATAAAATTTTTAGTAACAATTTTTCCAGAGATGGGTCATTCATGTTTGCTTCTGAGGCTAAGCGAACCACGGGTGGATTTCTCACGTATTTTGCAGAAAAAAATTTTATTGGATCATTTTTTTTTTTTTATTACATAAGATCAAGGTAGTTATTTTTATTCTAAAAAAGTCAATTCAGTCCCAGCGATCGATTTTATCGATCCAGCTGTAGAGTTGAGACTCGAATTGGAGGCTCCGTACTGAATTATTTTCTGTGTTAACTGGAATTATTTTTAAAACAAATTAATTACTATAACTCAAATTGATTATTTAATTACTGGAAATAAAATGGCATTTTATGTAATTTCAGATGAGAATAAAAAAAGAAAGTGTTCATATACTTAGTTTGTATTTTATTTAGCCTTGAAATTTGTCCGATATACTTGTATATTCTCTTCTCCTTTTAAAGCATTTTATATAATATTAATTTAAAAGCAGTAGGAGAATGTTTCTAACTCCTTATAATTATATTTTAATCTACCTACATTTTGATTTTTTTATTTCATTTTATTGACGAATAAAGCTGCAAAAAGAATATAATTATTTAGGTGATTCTAAGTTAGTTATTGAAAAGGATACCTAAAATATTTGATTCTGTTTTAACTGATTTATTAGGTTGTTAAATTACAAAATGAATCAAGCTTGGTATTTTAATGACATATTCTTAATGTACTATTAAATATTAGAAACGCATAATGATGAAAGTAGAGATGTAAATGGGTCAATGTGAATATTCTAGTCTATGTAATATTAGTATTATATTAATGAATTATGACTCCATACTGCTAACAACAGTAATTTTTTTGCGCTATACATTATGAAGAGGGAAAATTTGCAGACCACCCCCACTCCTGACTTTAGGATTAAGTTGCTTAAAAGTCCATTTACCTGTTAAAACTTTTCAATTACCACTCAAACCTCAGGAAAGGTAAACGATAAATCAGTTCTAGCTATAAGTTCTCACAAGAATAGAGGTGCTGTTGGACCCTCCTGCAGGCCATTCTATGGCATTTGCGGACCACCGGTTGTTAACCACTGGTTTTGCGGGTCACTGTATTGAAAATATATTAGGAAATTATTTTAATAGTAGTTTATTGAATAACGATTAATTTTGTATTCATCATCCGTTATTCTCATTATTTGTTACCCATAATATTTATAATCTATTACCTGATTAATTTGGCACTTATTTGAACTTTTTTTCTTTTAAAAAATAATTTTGAATCGAGAGATTGATAATAATCACTGTTTTAGAAATTAGAAAATTATTGCATTTTAATTTTATACTTAGTACTGCAATTCATTTAATATATATTAACAATTATTAATTCTTGATAAATTTACATTAAATATTTATGATACATTAAGTTATCTATTAAGTACATATCCTTAAATTTTATTGATTCTTGAATATTTTTTTTTAATAAAGAAGAAATTAAAATCTAATGAATGTTTTTCCTAAATTTTTTCAACTATTTATCTATGTCTAGGTAATCCTTCCAAACTGATTTCAAAGTTTCGATTGTCTTATCGTATGATTCTGAATACATTGACCATGAGCGGAATGCTGACGGTTCAAAGCATGATGGCTAGTAGCTACTGTGAAAACCAAGGCCAGCTCAAAAAAAAATTTGTGGAGTAATACACATTTCTCTTTTATTGATACCTATTATCCTTTTTATGTATACCTATTATTACGATTACATTTTTTTTTTGTTAATAATGATTAGGAAAGATTTAATTGAAGCTGAACAATTTGAAAGAACCCTAAAAAAGAAAGTGGGTAATGATGTCAGTGAAATTGATGTGGATTATATGACCAAATTTTATACTTATGCTCACGCCTTCATCACTAAATGGAAGGATTTAAGAGTAAGTTTAACTGTAATTTTTCCTTGAAAACTTTGTATTGAACATTTTAGTGTATTGTTCTGGTATTGTCAGGTCTTTATAGTCTTTGAAAGCTTTAGCAGTCATCATTAGTTATAATAATTATGTGACCAAACAGTTACATGATACTAATTTCTAGTATTACTAAATTTATTTTAATAGAATAGAATCTAATTTGTTATTTATTATCCAACCATTTTAAATTATTAATGTATTTGAGACCATTGCGATCTAATTTATTTCTAGCATGTCATGGCAGAGAGACATTGCATTGGCCATTAGATCTCTGTTATTTAAATATTACAAAGTTAATAGAGCGGTATTATACTATACCATACCACCATTTTTGAGTGGTTGCAAATGATGATCTAGCAGTGAATGTGCCCATTTGTAAACATCAGTAAGAGTTCTGATTGTTAGTGAATTATTTGGTGATATTGCTTATATGGTGCAGGTAATATTGTCTGCTTCGAGCATGTTTAATAGAGGGAGATATTATTTTGGTGGTTAGTGATTCCACTGAGGTATATGATTTTTATTGTATGTGAACTGTTTTGAATTGATTGAAAATGTATTGTTTTTGACTGACTACAAAAAATGTTAGATCTGTTGATGGAATGGTTCATCGGTCCTCTAGATTTTAGTTTTTGAATTTCAGCCTAAAATAAATTTGTTATTTTTATGTTTGAATTGGCTTGCAAATGTCTTGGTCGGCATAATTTTTTTGTCTTGTGTCAAATTATCTATGCAAAATTTGTTCCAACTCAGTGCTACCGAGTGGGTTTTCAGCCAATATGAACAAATCCTTGAACTTTGATTTTTATTTCTTTTTTACATATTTTAATTATTATATTTAATATTATAGTTTGTTTTGAATATTAATGTATTACTTATACCATTTAAAATTAAATTTTTTTTTGCTTTTTTATTTACAAAAAAGTATTTATAGTACAACACATTTTCTTTTTTCTCTTCTCTTCTCTAGTTGCGGATGATTACGAATGGGAAAATTATGAAAGACTTACAAGCTGGAAGGTTGATAAAAATATGTACTGGCCAATATATCAATCGAACTGCCCTGTTACTAGAAGTTATGCCACACAAGGAACCTTCCATCCGTTTTGTGTATAAAGTAATGATTCTGGATCAGGATATTCAGTACACCAGGGATATTACCTCAGTATGGTTAATTTTGAGTTCAGATAGTTTAAATTAAATTATTATTAGTCTATTGAATATTTAATTGTGTGACCTTATAGGAAATAGAGGATAAGATGGTCCAGGTGCCGTCAAGAAAAGAATCTTAGAATATTAATAAATATTATAACTATAATAACATTACCCAGACCATCTTATCCCTTATTATTGGTCTACCTAACTAACTCCGTGGCACTACAGATACTCTTGTTATTATTAGTCTAGGCTTGATTTTTTAGAAATTCTTATATATTCTTCATTTCAGGTCGGAATGGAAATGAGTCAAGAGCAGTTAGGGGAATGGTATCGGTTAGTATCTCTTATGGAAAACCTACCTTCAGAAAAGGACGTTCTTTGTGGTCCTAATGATTATGCAGAATTAGTAATAAAACCTCAAGAAATAGTTGCAGTCTGCAAAGATACTTTAAAATTACAGAAAAATCAGATACAAGAATACTTGAATCAGTATAGCTCTCGACCTGGTTTCAAGTAAGAATTTATGACTATAATATTGTGATGTTTGTGGGTAAAGGGGAATGTCATTTTTTGTCTGTGAAAAGTTTTTTTTATCAATTCCTTTAGTTGTGTTTTATGACACATTAAGAAGGAACAAGTGAGGATTAGATTCAATATTAATATTCGTTACTCAAATCTTGAGCAGCT